>JARVZY010010821.1:0-369000 GCA_030686995.1 Artemisia argyi
ACCCAAATTAGGGTTAGGGATAAAAAAAAATAAACCCTAAAAAAAACATGTAACTATACGAATCAAATCCAATTTTTTATGCGTTGCGATAATTAATTACACATTATAACGGCTCTAGATGCCACTGTTGGAAGTATTATATCATGACAATCATATAAATAAACCATGAACATCAAAGTGAGCATGAGCGGAAGCAATTATAATAGATCGAATAACATGTAATTAATTAATCATTAATTTAAATAGTAAACATACCGTAGTGATTCTAGCCCGAACAAGAATCAATGCAATCTTCCGGAACCAATGAACCCTAATTAGGGTTTATAAGGATTATATGAATTACCCCTTACCGTTTTGTAATTCAATCCAAAAATCAAACAATAGTGTGTTTGATTCACATTCTTGTACACACGTACTAATTCAAGAAAACGTTTATGCAAGTAATAACACAAAACCCTTTTTGGACTCAAGAAAAACGAAACCCTTATGGGTGTTCGGTTTTGGTTCGACCAAAGAAAAGAAGGAGAAGAGAAAACCCAAGTTGTGTGTGTACAAGTTATGTGAAAAACCTTCACCTTGGGTTTGCTTATATACTAGTCATTACTTGGAGCTCAAGGCACAAAGGAGGTGGATTGACCTCCTTGGCCGATCGGTTTGGAAGCCCAAGAGGGTGTTCCGAAACCTTCTTTTGTTTTCATGTAATGTCTAGTAATTAGTTTCCTAATCTTCATTTAATAATTAATTAGTCATTAATCAATAATACTAATTATTATTTAATTGTTTTGTGTTTAATAATTAATTATAACATTTTATAAATAATTATTACATCTCCTCTTCATACGTATTGTGTGCAATCCCGTGATCTCAAGTTCGATCCTAACACACGACTATTATTATTTTGTCTATAAAACCAACAGTTGGAGCCCTCCTCCTCACCCAGACGACGAAGCAAACACGTGACACCATTGTAAAAAAAGAGAGTAGCATGCATTTATTAATATTACAAATGTCTTCTTTTTTTTTTTTTTTTTTTTTTTTTTTTTTTTTTTTTTTTTTTTTGTGATTTTGTGTTTGTGTGTTTTTTTTTTTTTTTTTTTTTTTTTTTTTTTTTTTTTTTGTTCAGATCTTTAAATGTGTGTGTGTGTTTTGGAGAAGAAGACACGTTTTTTTTTTTTTTTTTTTTTAATTACGTTATTTTTAGTTGTGTGTAATATTTATTGTAATTTATTTTATTTTAAGTATTAATGAAATGAATTTAGTTTATTTAATGAAATGAATAAAAAAAATAAAGTTGTAAGTGGTGGGTCCCAAATGAGTAAGTTGAGGTTAGTTATGAATGAGGAGGGGTTAGTTGTGAAGAGGTGCTAGGGTGATGTGACACCCGTGGGCCTCAAATGAGGAGGTGATGCCTCATCAGCACACCTCTTGCTCTTATAAAGAAAGCTGTATACACAATAGTTTGAAAAGTGATTATTTTTTGTCGTATTTTAAGCCATATGGAAGAGACAAATGATCATTGCCTTATCATAGTTGAGTTGTTAGTATAGTCCATGTAATATCATTATATGCCAGAAACAAATATGTGTATCTAAGTATTTAGTTTATGGGTCGAATTGTAGGTTACAATGGGTTAGATGTTTGGGTCAAAACAGACAAACCAAACAGCCCATCATGTGACAGTTAACATTAGCAGTTAAGTTAGTTATTTTCAGTTAATGTAGTTATGACAGTTAGTGTCCAAAAGACACAATGGTTCAATGTAACTGTCTTGTGCCTTTTAATTTAGTATAAGTATGTGTCATAGAGTCTGTAAACAATTGATCCATCAATTATCAATAAAAGTTCATTGTTTACTATATTGTCTTTGCATACACTATCTTACTTTCAATTCACAATGGTTAACTATAAACACATCATGAACCATAATTGGCTTTGATACCAACCTGTGCAACATTGGTATCAGAGCCAAGGTACAGAGAATGGGGTGAAGCCGATTCACAAACATGATTGATACGCTCGGATCAACCACTTAACCAAGGATGGTCAATATAGTCAACCCTAGTGTATGTGCTCCGGTGTGTATAGTGTTTTCCCGGGTCGTTAAGTCCCGACGAGGTGTGAAATGGAAAATTGAATCTCATTTTGTGATCAGGTGATTTGAATGGGATTTCAAAAGATTTGGATTTCTAAACTAATTTAAGCAAATAATAATTCAAAATAACTCAAATAATGAATAACGAAAGCATATAAATCACAATTACACTAAAACGTAAATTAAACCTAAAACGTAACGCAAAAACCTAAAAACGTAAACTAAATAGGCAACTACATAATTTAAACTACGAATTTGATTTTAGAATTGAAAAACTAATTGAAAAGTTATAAAAACGCTAATCGTAACCTAAAAGAACTCAAAGCGTAGTTTAAATTAAAAACCGAACGTTTTATTTAAAAATAACGTCAGTGCGCTAGAGAAAACGTGAAATTTGTGAAATACTAAACCTACGGGGATAAAAATAATTTTCCTAGGTCTAAAATGATAAAATAAAATTTTGGGAAAAAGAAAAATATTTTTTTGAATTTTTAATAATTTTTTATGAATTAAAAACTAAATAAAAGAAATTAAATGTTAAAAAATACCTAAACATATGGGAAAAATCTGAAAATTTTTTAGAATCTAAATAATGCTATACTTATTCTGGGAAAAATAAAATAAGGAGGGGGAAACCTAAAAAGCAGATAAATAAGCTAGGTAAGTTAATAAGCTAAATAAGGCAAAGTAAACTAGTATTACTATAAAAATAAAAAGAGGGAAATGTAACATGAAAAAGACCCTAGGGCATGTGGTGTTTGAGAGTGTGCTTGTGTCTGTGTGTGAATGATACCCCAGGTTCGATTCTTGTTAACACCAAAGTTTTGCAAAACATTTTTTTTTCACTTTTTCTTTTTGGAAACTTTTTCAACAACTGAAAACAACAATTTTTTTGTGAAAACATTTTTTTCTAAAAGCTTGAAAATAAGCTGGGAATAGCTTATGATAACTTAACAGTTGGACAAACAATAACAACCAAACTGTTATACTACCACAACCTTACAAAAAACTTAAATAAGTTATTCCTAACACCTAATAAGCTAACACCTACTTAATCCATAGCAAATAAAACAA
This sequence comes from Artemisia argyi, assembly GCA_030686995.1. NCBI lineage: Eukaryota > Viridiplantae > Streptophyta > Magnoliopsida > Asterales > Asteraceae > Artemisia > Artemisia argyi. The sequence goes on from JARVZY010010821.1 coordinate 3,167, forward strand.
AATGAATAAAATTAAGTTGACTAGATAAACATAACTAAAGCAAAAAAAATCAATGGCTACTAATCCTAATCAGCCTAAGCAAATTCTACACTGTTATTCAAAACAGTCCCTAGCAGCCTACAAGGGCACCATTAAGCTACTTAAAAAGCCATGAAAGCAATAAGCTAATGAGTGAAACCTAGAAATAACTAAAGCTTATAGGCCAAAGGGTTCACAGAACAACTTATAGATAATATGGGCTTAATATGAGGCTTAAAAGAAATTGACCAAAAGGCTACTCATACTACTTAAAAAACTGAAGACTTCAAACAGCATGGTGGAGCTGATTTGTAGTCCAAAGTGGACTATGAAAATAAGCTAGAAATTCAACTGTGAGCATAAAAAGTAAATATCTATACTACTAACTACTTGCTAGACAAAGATCTAAATCCAACTCTAACTAAAGCTCATATAAAAGTAGTGATCAAAAAGAGGATGTGGGACAGCAGGGTTGCTGATCCAGTGGCCAATATAGGTAGACAAGGGAACTTGATTATGCCTAAACAACTCTTGGACCAGATATTAAACAAGTAAAACAAGCTATTTGGAATAATAAACTACAACTAAAAGGCCTTGCTCTATAATCTACCCTACTCTACTTTTATAAAACAGTGAAAATAAAAACATTTGGAAAACACACTCAAAACCTTAAAAACCTTTTGGACATGCAAAAGTTTGATTCATAACTACTAAATACAGTCAAAGAAAGCTGATTAAGTTTGAAACTTTGGTTAGAAACAAGGTTTGGCCAAAATTTTGGCTTGTGCCAAACACCCCTTTAGGGTGTAACTATTTTGGTTTTTTGAACCGAAAGTGATTTTTAAACCTAGAACTTGCAATAAAATGATGAAATAAGCTAAAACTAAGATGAATGAGCAAATAGGAACAGGAAATAGGTATTGAAATAAGCAAAAAAACAGAATTTTAATTAAAGGAACTGAGTCACAAACACAGAAATTGAAACAACAACTTAATTAAAGTGCTTAATTTTAAAAAAATGGATGAAACTTTTCTAAATACATGAAAAGTTGGACAACTCAAAAGTGTGGGAAGAAGGCTCCTTTTTATAAGCAATTGCTGAGCTAGGGTCTGCTTCTGCTTGTCTCCTTCTGTTTGTGTTTGTTTTGTGAGAGAGTGGAGAGCCTTGATCTTTGTTCGTGTTTTCTACAACTATCAACAGAAATTGATTAAATCTTGGAGGCCACTTCATTCATTATCAACCGTGGATTACTTGTGGGCTTGGGAGGATTGGTGACATGGACACTGAAAAAGTCAAGAACGGGTTTAGTATGGTTTTGCATTTTCTGTGTTTATGTGGTGTGAGTGGGTTGGACTGGTCAAGGATGTGGGTTTAAGAAATGGGTTTGGTTAGTGGGCTGGGTCAGTGAAGGGCTAGGTGGTGGTATACAGATTTTAGGATGAAGTTGGATTCGGGTTTAGTTTAGGTGTTTAGGTAATAAATTAGTTTAGGATTATTTAAAATTAGTTTAGATTTAAATTAGTAAAAACTAATTTTGTAAAAAAAATATTTTTGTAGTTTTTTAAATAATAATAATAATAATAATAATAATAATAATAATAATAATAATAATAATAATAATAATAATAATAATAATAATAATAATAATAATACTAAGACTAATAATAATAATACTAATAACAATACTAATATACTAATAATAATAAAGTAAAAATAAAAAGTTTTATCAAAATATTTTTGTGATTTATTTGAAAAATGATTTTTTGGAAAGAGGTTTTTGAAAAAGATTTTGCATTTAGGTTTTAGGTTTTAGGTTTAGGGGTATTAAGGGCATTTTGGGAATTTCTGGTGTCGGGTGAGGGGTAGTTTGGTAATTTTGAGGTTAGGTTAGAAGTAAAAGGTGATAAGGGTTTTGGTTTGGTTTTCTATGCCCCCCCCATGTCACATTTCCAGGATTGACTTCGATCTTTGACTATTTGTTTTTTTTTCTTCAAATATGTGTCGAGTCGATCCAGTAATGCTCCATTATACTCCGTAATCTCATCCATGCTCCGTTTTGCTCACTATTACCTTGTTTTCAATCCTTTTGTACATGAAACACACAAAAAACACATTCCACGGATATTTGTAATATTATATGGTCATTTTTGGTCGTTTTGGTGGGTTTTTCGGGCCTAAAATGATCAGTAAAAGGCCACTCATCAATCCCTCACACTAAGCAATTGCTAGTCCCTAGCAATCTGATCATATAAAGTAATGACGGGATTACAAGTTTTATTAAGTTACCAAGTTCACCCCGTTTTGACTTCTTATTCAATCAACTTAACTTAAATGATAATAAACGTAAATATATGCTTGATTTACAAAAGATGGCATCATGGAACGGGAATCACACAAAATGGGTGACTCCGGGGAATTGTAATCATCATTCTCTTTTTATTACTTCTCATACTAAGTCTAAAACCCTTGTGCAAATGTTTTTGTGAAATGCTAATGCTACTTATATCAATAATCTATGTAAGTCGAGACTAACTTTTCACTCCCAGATTTATCTATAAGTTAAGTGTATTTAGTTAAGTTAATAGTAATTCACCGGAAACCACGAAATCTAAGTATCGAGAGGGCCTTTTCCAAGTAGCGGCTTTCTTCTCGGCATATCCCAAACCAGACGGTTTAAGGTGACCGGGTTTTGGACACCTCACAGAGAATAGTACCGGAATCAGCGGGAATTCGATTCCAAAGATTTACGATGCTACCACTAAAGTAATATTACGCTTAAATAGATAGCAACCGACAATGATTTAGAAATTAGAGATTCAAAGATGAGATCACTCAATGTGGCGACTTTCTTGTCAGCTTGTGCTTAGTAAACTTAGGAGGCTAGGTTTACACCCTCGAGAATATTATCGGAGCTCACGGGATCTTTGAAGTCAAAAACTTCCAAATGTTCGTCAAATTTTTATAAGGTTTTGATGAATACTAGTTGAAAGGTTTATTTAAATTTTACAATAAGCAAGCTTCGAACATTTATTCATAAACATATTTTTTTCATTTTTTCATTTTTCCTACGTTTCATTGCTTTGCTAACGGAGCTTCATGGGGAAATTCCAAGACCTTATACCTTCAGAATAAAGGGTCCAAGGGCCGTTACAACGGAGAGTTCCAAGACCATATGTAATACCTAAAAATTATAAACATGTAAAATGATCAAAATACCCTTATATCTAAAAATCTTAATAATTACTTATGAATTACCAAATAAGCTCTAACAACTCTGTAATTCACAATATATGAGTTATACACTTTAAGAAAACATACAATTAACATTTTCTTGCTCCTAATATATATATATATATATATATATATATATATATATATATATATATATATATATATATATATATATATATATAGGAGGCCATTCATATGAAAAATCAAATTTTTGTGAGAACGCGAGAAGAGATCCTAACCATCCATCTAATCCCTCCTTTTTTAAATCTAATGGCTAAAATTAATTTACAATTTGCACTAACTATATACTAAACAAGGGTATTTTGAAAATTAGACTAATGCTAATGGGCGTTGCCCTCCGACCACAACCGATCAAACCAACGCGTTGCTCCCATTAGCTGCATCCCAACCGACGCGTCGCATGGCAACAAAAACAAAGTTTCGGTTGTCTTGCCAACCGAAACAATTACACAAGCGACGCCCTTTTTTTTCAACCATTGCACCCTTTTTATTTATGTTGTTGGCCTTCATAAATGGCTTTTGTTCTTCTAGGTTTGTCTTCAACATTTTGGAGACTGAGAGACAAGAATAAATAATCACAATAAAAAATGAGATAAATTTTTACCATTTTGGAGACTGAGAGAGAAACGGCAGAGAAGAGTATGATGAAGCTGAAACCTAGTAATGTTTTGTGGTTCTTATAAAACCCTACATACCCCCTCTGGCCCTCTTTAAACCTAACGGCCCATATCTTTTTATTGGGCTTTAGTGATATTTCTTCTATTTGGGCCACAATTTACAACCTTAAATGTCTAGGTGTCAATACAAATGGGAAAAGGTAGAATTGTAAAAATACAAATGCTTAAAAATGATTTGTTAAAAAAAAAAAAAAAAAAAAAAAAAAAAAAATGGGGTTGCTTTTGTAGTCACCACTAGCTAGTTATGGTTAGGGTGGAATTGTGGAGAGGTGGCGCTGACGTGGCGGGGTTGCTTGGGTGAAGTTACGGTTACCATTAGCATTAGTCTTACAATCCCCACACCTAATATATACAAAAAAAACATATACATTCTCACAGTTGGAGGTGAAGAGAGTACATTCTCTCCCAATCCAACTGCCAATAACCACCGCTGCCATAACCATCATTCGAGCCACCGCCGTAACCACCGGTCAAACCACCGCCATTACCACCGTTCTAACCACCCGCTATTATCACCAATTCAAACCACCGCCATTACCACCATTCAAACCACCGCCATCACCACCATTCAAACCACCGCCATAACCGCCACCGTGCAACATCAATTAACATCTTAAGCAACAAAACTGAAGCTGAGATAGGTGAAGAAGACAATCTTTTCAAATCAGATTACTCATAAATTCAAGTAACTGTTATTTATTTATTTATTGATAAAATTTAATTGTTGAATTGTAAATTATTGTGCATTTGAAGTTATGATCATTGTTTTAATTGAATTTGTCACATGTGAATATATAGATTACGAATTAGGTCTTGATTGTTATAGGCGGCTTAATTGATTTGCGTAAAGTAGAATATAGCAGTGATTAAGTTTATTAAGAGTATCTTCGCGCGTGAAAATATAGGAGATATTTTTCTTCGCACGTGAAAAGTTTAGTAATAGCATCTTCGCGCGTGACAATATAGGGAATATTTTTTTTCGCGTGTGAAGATATATGAGATATTTTTCTTCGCTCATGAAAATTTTAGTAATAGGATCTTCGTGCGTGAAAATATAGGAGATATTTTTCTTCGCACGTGAAAAGTTTAGTAATAGCATCTTCGAGCGTGACAATATAGGGAATATTTTTCTTCGCATGTGAAGATACAGGAGATATTTTTCTTTGCTCGTGAAAAGTTTAGTAATAGGACCTTCGTGCGTGAAAATATAAGAGATATTTTTCTTCGCGAGTGAAAAGTTTAGTAATAGCATCTTCGAAAACTATAATCTGTAAGATTAATCACGCTTTACCTGTTAGTGCGCGTAATGTGTATTGTTAGTTGATTACTATATGATTATGTGATTTTGATATGCTTCCTCAGGTCATCGTCAACATATTGAGGGCTCAGGATTGTTGGATTACATCATTTCCTGATGTTATTTGTAATGCTTGCTTTCTCTGTGCTTTTTGGATCCATAGAAGCTCCTGGTCTTGGGATTGGTGCACGCTATATGTTCACTATGGCTATAGGAAGGTTTTTGCGAGCCATAAGTTTCGCATCTACAATACTGCCATCACCTCGACCTTGGTGTGCTGCAAGTCGGTTTGATGTCCCTCAACATCCACATCCTTAGGCACATAAATTTTATGTCCTCTATGCTACTGATTCCTATGCCATAAGGACTGTCATTCATCAAGATATGGTGTATGGTATGTTCTCCTTTAGGCATTTGTTTTTACTGTCAATTGTCTTATTTCGTCTGCACTACCTTTTTAACCTTGCTTAAAAGGGTTCTAAATTTAAGCATCAACTATAAAGTAAACATATGTGCATATCCGGTAATTATATACCTAACCATTTAACACCAATAAGAAAATGACTTAACATCCTTGAAAGAACCCATAATTCAAAGATATGTACTTTTATCACGCCATTTGTTCCAAAAATAGTTAATATTGTCATTCCTTAAATAAATTGTTAATGATGGATAGTTACAATCACAAATCAGAAAAAGAAATGAAGATGTTGCCTATGGACAGAACTCTATGTTGATCATGCTCTACATGTCCATATCCATATGGCCTTTAGTGCTCATATTTTTGGATATCTATAACTTTTTTATATATATGTTCTAACATTCTTTTTGGTGTCTTATACTTTAGTGTCATTGGATACACTTTGCTGCTCACGTTGATCGAGTATAAGACGCTTGTGATGCGTGGAGACCTAGAACGAGCTAGTGCTATATTGCCTTCAATTCCAAAGGACCACCATAATAGGTATAGCCGTATAGTTCATATACGATATTATCTATTCTGTATTTTTATGTAAGAGGTTGATCTTAGTTGATTTTTTAGTACTTCTTTGTCATCTTAATATGATGTATGACTTCTTTGATAGTGTTGCTCACTTTTTGGAATCACGAGGAATGATTGAGGAGGCCTTAGAAGTTGCTACAGATCCTGATTATAGATTTGATCTTGCCATCCAGCTTGGTAAACTAGAGATTGCAAAGGTAATTGCACAAACCTTGAATAAGAAAGACACATTAACTATTTTTTACTGCTCAAAGAGAGAATCTAAGCAACATTTCTTATGAATCATGTTTTTGGATATATAGGATATTGCCCTAGTAGCACAAAGCGAGTCTAAGTGGAAACAGCTGGGTGAATTAGCTATGTCTACTGGACTGCTATGTTTGGTTTTTACTCTTTTATAGATGAAATTGAGGATCTTACAACTCTTTTATATAACCACTGATGATGATATTAATACGTTGCAGTTGGACATGGCGGAAGATTGCTTGAAGCATGCTAACGATTTAAGTGGTCTGCTGCTGCTTTATTCTTCTTTGGGAGATGCTGAAGGGATAACAAAGCTTGCATCTCTTGCAAAAGAGAATGGAAAAAACAATGTTGCTTTTGCTTGTCTGTTTATGCTCGGTAAATTGGAAGATTGTCTGCAGTTGTTGGTTGACAGGTTAGTCTGAATTTTATACATCAATCCAACTTGAAATTGAAGTTGGGCATGATATGAAATTTCTCTTTTTCTGTCTCAGCAATCGGATACCTGAGGCTGCTCTGATGGCACAGTCTTATATTCCAAGCTAGGTTTCAGAAATTGTTGCGCTTTGGAGAAAAGACCTTAACAAGGTTAATTCTTTACTACTCTTTTTATGTTTAATTACTGGTGCTTTGCATATAAATCTAATCCAAGTTAGATGGTACACATGACATGTCTCTCAAACATCCTTATTTTTGGCCAAAAATCACTATTTTTCTTTGGGTGGCTGGGGTTTGTAGTTTATCACTTCTTTTTGGCCAAATATAGTTTACAAGTGGAAAACATCAAATTTCTGAAAAGGATTTTATACTCGAAAATATTATTGTAGCGTTCAGTACACTCAGCTACTTTTTTTTCTATGGTCAGCTAAGGTGTCCAAAAGCATAAAAGATCTGCATCTTAAAATTTGCTACAGCACTTGTATATTGCCAGAGTATGTGAATGACAGAGTATGAAATTCTGTAACTGGGCTGATGTGTTTGAAATGCAGGTTAACCAAAAAGAAGCAGAATCTTTAGCTGATCCTGAAGAGTACTCAAATATGTTTGAGGACTGGCAAATTGCACTTGAAGTGGAAGCAAGAGCTGCAGAGACTAGGTTCTCTTGCTTATCTATGTCTCAATACTCTTCTCTTTTCCTATTGATGTCGTGGCTTTTGAACTTGAGTGAAGTTCTGCAGAATTTTGAAATTGTTTGATACTCATAATTGACTTTGTTAGCATGCCAGCCAACTACTTCGATAGTGCATATAATGGGATGCAAATGAGTGGGTTTGGCAGTTTGATTGATCGAGTAATTTTGGGTACATGTCAAAGCTGGTTGGGTTGGTTACTTGCGTTAATCCAATACATTTTTGCTCTCAAAATATTTTAACTTGTAAATAATTAGTGTGAATTTGATTAGAAAGTTTGTATTTTCTGAATGATCATCTAATTCTTGAAATTGATTTAAGGGGTTTTATGTATTAAAAATACTGTGTGGCTTCCATTCGACCCATTTTCTTTTAAGCTATTTTTTGTTTATACTCGTTTGACGTAAGAGATCAATCATAACCCAAATTGGCCTCTTCATAAGTTAACGGGTCATAATTGGTTGAAGACTAGTTTAACTTTGTAGTTTCGTATGGACCCTTTGAAAATAGATATGGTATTAACTGGTCCTTCAAATAATGTAGGGATAATTATCCTCCGGCTACAGAGTATGTAAACTATGTTGATCGATCACACGTCAACCTAGTAGAGGTCATCAAAAACATGCAATTAGACGATGAGGAGCCACATGAAAATGGAGAGTTGGATCATGAAGTAAGTTACTTTCTTCTGTGCTTCTACAAAGATGCAATGTATGATCAAGTTCATTTCTTTATGAATTTATCTAGCTGTTTTTTATTCAAAATGTTCATTAAGTCCTCCCTGTTTTTTTTTCGTTGGTGGGTGGTGGTGTGACTAAACATTTGTGTTTGAATCTAAAAACTAGTATGTGTGATAATTGTCCAATTTTTTTTTTACAATTTTCTGTTAAATAATAACTGTTTTAGAAAATGCCTTTTATTGAAAATCGAAGTAGACCCGGGCGGGTTGGGTAAAGGTCAAAACGGTTTCAGGTAAAATTTGCGGATTCAATATTGCCACCACTCTAGTTAGCACCTACAAATGACAATAATACAGAAACCCTATGCACAACAAATCATTTTGTTATGAGACAAATCAGATTCAGGTTACAACTAGGTATACCATCACATGCTGCTTTATATGAAATACATTTCCTTTGACTTTAATGTGCATAGAATTATGTTAGGAGTTGAAATCTCTTTTCTCATAGAAAATTTGAAGGGCTGGTTATTTTTTATTGTTTTTATATTTTGTATTGTCTGATTTCATCTGACCATCTAATTTTTTTTAATGGCAGTGCTTACACCACGTCACCAAGTTGACGAAGATGCTTCTAGCTTTGCGTAACTCCTTCAGGTAAGATTTAAATTTTAAATAACTACTTTATTTAGACTGATATTGTCACATTTGGTCCCCTCCAATGCATTGGTTTCGTAGGAAATACTTCTTAGCTCTTTTGAACACAGACTTCTTGGTATCATCTTAAATCTACTTAGGCATTTAGCTTTAGAGCTTGTATTAAGAAAATTTGATAACATTGAATGTTACTTGTCATTTTCCGTTCTAAGTTCTAACATGAAAAGATGTTCATAGTTTTTAAGTCGAACCTAAGATATCAAAGAGGGTGTTGCAAATTTTGTTTTTGTCACAAGTACTAAAATGTAAAAACACACCACATTATATAAATTTTTGGGCAAACTAAATTTGCAACATAAAAGTTTGAGCTGAAAAAAATTGCACCATAAAGGAAAAGAATAGCCTAAAAATATTATCGGGAGTTGCACGTATCAAGAATTGATACTTTTCGAAATAAAATTCTTTGTGAGTGTTTCAGCAGGCATCCAAGTGGTTCCGTCTACGGGGATGTTTCTGATTGGGTTGCCTGTTTTTTTTAACTCGTTTCTTATATATAATGAGCGTATAAAAAATCGTGTCAAATTTAGGAAATTTATGTAAATCTGGTTCTGAGGGAGTGAAACTTTTTAGTCATTTGTTTTAATAAAACCTGTTTTCATTATGTAGGGTCGAGCTTTACCCTAGTGTGTTCAGTTTACCTCGTAAAAATCCAAGTGATGTGGATCTCTTACTATTATTATGCACATCAAACCTAGATGATCTATTTGGTAGTGCTCCTCAGGTATTGCTTCTGACAGCATACAAGTGATTTTAGATTGAAAACCTACCAAAGAAGAAATTCTTTAGTTTCAACGGGATGTCATAAATTTCAATTGCTTACAGTCTTGTTATATCTAGAAACTTATGTAGTAATTCCAGTAACTTTTATAATGTTTTAGCTGTTTATTGTCTTTTAAGGTTATATTAAGATACAAGCTCCTCAAGTTATTACTAAAGCTTTAGGTTCATGTTCGTTCGAGGTTGAAAACTCAGCCGGGTTAATTAACGGGTCAAACTGTGTAATTTTTTAAGGCCGCAAACTCTTAGCGTCCGAAGCTTTTTATAAACAGTTAGTATGTCAAAGATTACACAAATTAAGCAATTTTGACAATACTTTAATTTCCTGAATAGACAAGAGTCTGAATTAAGGTTGTGTCAAGAGGGTGTTAAAAAGGCTTGTGAAATTTGTCTGTTAAGGCAAATAAGGATCAGTGGTTATGTGTCAAACCTGAAACGAGATTGTGGTAAAACTCAATGGGTGAACTGATAAAATTTATCAGGGAGTTGTTGTTGATGATAATATACCAGTGTGTATTAGAATGGGCTAATTGTGTGTACTCAGAAAGCTTAAGAATAGGAGATGAAAAATAAAGGGGTAGAAGCTGTTCGTTTCGGGATGAGTACTATTCTTGCAACATCAGGAAGCAGTTGTGATAAAATCATTAGTGTTGATGTAGTTGTTTGCACTCAGGGAGTGGTGAAAAAGAGTTGTTAAAACACTGATGAAGATCAGGTAGAGATGAATAATGGGATTTGCAGATTAGGGATTGGTAAGAATTAGACGGTACAATGACTATCAGGGAGTGAGAGTGATATAACTCAGAGGTACATCGGCCGTTGTAAGCTCAGGGGGTGATGGGAACCAGTGATAGCTGGTGCAACATCAACATCAGGGTGTTAAATGTAGTGTTTCGGGCTGAGTTGCTGCAAGCATCAGGTAATGAAGAATGGTTTAAGTCAGGAGTTATGTTTTGGGAGTTTTTCATATCAAGTGGACTGAGCAGGTATAAACTTAAAAACAATCCCATAACCTTAAAACCTGAACCCAAAGTGAGTGATAACCTTAAACCCTGAACTCAAAGTGACTGAGAGACTGATAAATATCAGTGGACTGAATTCGTAAGTTGGGTTTCTAACAACCTGAACCTGAAGCTCTAATGGAAGGCATAAGTTCAGACTGTTGGATAGTTTTCATCAGTGAGTAAAAATGAGGGTGGACAATGGATAAACAAAACTGAACCATATCACTCTCACTCACTGAAACCCTCAAAACTGAATCAAGAATAAACCTTATTAACTCGACCCCTCAAGTTAAACCTATCATACTGAATCTCTCACCCTGAACCCTCGTAAATGAAACCAACCTGGTCACTGAAACTCATTAAGCTTGAACAAGAATGGGTCACTGAACCAATACACCCTGAACGTGAAGAAACTTAGAGAAGGCTGAAAAAGTTGGGTTTGTTCATTGTTAAGAGAAACTTATTTGGTTTGAGTGAGTGGAAAGAATCAGATGGTACGGGTTCATCAGGAAGTGTTATGATGAGGAAAATTTCTTTGGTTTGAGATATATATGGGGTGGATATCAATGTTTATAAAACATAGCTCCAGTCACTCTCACTCACTGAGACATGAACCTGAAATGGTCACCGAACAACCACTGAACTCGAGTACTTGAATATTCAGACTATGAAACCAGAAGTGACTGAATGTTAATTCAAATCATTGTAGCAACTACTTAATAGAAATATATGACTCCTTGTCCTTTAATCTTTTAATCTATACCTAGAGGTAGAGCGAGATGCCCACCATTCATATATCATTGTAGCAATTACTTAATAGAACATTTTTCATCTTAAGATAACGTACCTAATCTATTTACTTGTAGGCTTCAAATCACCCTACTATCTAGGCGCTCTAAAGGCATCTACAACAAACCATTATGTGTTGCAATATCAAACCAAACAATCCCATACGCCAGCACAAAATCATTTAGCGACCAAACCTATAAAAACACTAAACTTACCACACTTAGAAAACACATCTATCTGGAAGCTGAACTAGTTGAGAATGGTGATTCTAGCGAATGATCCAATATAGATTAAATGGTATTCTACTCTAATTCCATTTGTGTTGCAGCAACTCCGGTAAGTGCAAATGCAATTACACTTGGTAGTTTTATAATGTTATATACCATCCAATCTAATTGGTCTAGTCCTTGACTCGCCATGAATAACTTAGTTTTATTACTGGGAGCTGCGTTTCTTAGCATGGTAAGTAATTTGGGCATTTTTTATTCTAAAAAATCTGGCCGCTATATGTTTCACTTATGTATGAGATTAGTTACTTTGTCTGGTCGTCTGGCCTAATCTCGGGATACATATTGGGTTGGTTAGAGCTGCATTTGGAGTAGTTAGATAGTATGATTTTACATCATTATGGATCCAACATGCAAGAAAGAGTGAATTAAGTCATTCTTGAGACTGTCTAAAGCGTGTTGCTATAATTGGCTTGCATTTACCTCCTACCTATAGGAGTAGATCCTCCAAACTATCTGTAAGATAAATAGAAAGTTAAACTGACCAATTCATTATCACTAACAGACAAAAGAGAAAAAGTATTGTTAAGACGTTCATTACTCTTATTCTTATATGCCAGATACAAGCAACACTCGGGTGTAAGGGAAATCCATTGGCTTTTGACATTACAGCTGCTTGTAGTGGATTTTTATTGGGTCTAGTCTCAGCTTCTTGCTATATTCGAGGTAAATTTTCATTCGTTTTTACTCTTGGATTGGTTCTTCCTCAATTTTTCCACAGTTTACAGAAATTTGAGCTTTCTGTGTAGGTGGTGGATTTAAAAATGTTCTTGTGATTGGAGCAGATGCTTTGTCTCGTTATGTTGATTGGACATATAGAGGGACTTGTATTTTATTCGGGGATGCTGCTGGTGCAGTATTAGTTCAGGTACACATATTTGTAAATAAACTAAACATGCCCTTTTTAATATGTAGTAAAATGAACCGTAATAGTGTTCGGGTGTGCTTCGGCTACTTAAAGTCATTATATATAAGCATTTATAAGTTCTGATTATTAGGAGACTAATAGATGACATGAGAAAAAAAGACATTGTTGTGAATCAGAAGAGAGTCGTTTCTTTTTGCAAAATGGCATTAAAAGTCTCCCAAGTTTGGAAAAAATTGGGTAAATAGGTCGTTTTATTACTATTAGATAATCAGTTTTGTTGCAGATGGTATGAAACTGTTTATCCAAAACTCATCATGTCATTCCTAAATAGTTGATATTCACATTTAAAACTATTTGTTGGAATTTCCAATCCACAGTAGTTAGATAATCTTTTTCTAAAAAGTTAGTCCACATGAAAGTTTCAATTGCATTTCCTCTTCTTTACATAAGTTGAGAAATAGTCCCAACACTTCACTTCCTTTTTTTTTGTGTGCAAATTTGAAGCTTTTATATGTGGTGTTAGATTAGTTTTTGCAACTTTTTGCAGGCCTACGAAAGTGAAGAAGATGGTTTATTTGGTTTTGATTTGCACAGCGATGGTGAAGGAAACAGGTTATAACTCATCTTTTTTTGTTTATCATAAAAAAATGTCCGAGTAATGCGGTTTCAGTTCGCAATTATCAGATTTTAATGTTACATTAAAGGGGTATGTTATATGTTCCGAAAAACATTCCCACATAAGTTTTAGTTATCTTTAACCGATGACCACACATAAAAGCTATTGGTTTCTTATTTCAGGCATTTACATGCGGCTATCAAAGAAAATGAGGATGATTGTTCGTACGGTACTAATGGTTCGGCTGTTGAATTCCCTCCAAAGAGTTCTTCATATTCATTTATCCAGATGAATGGCAAGTAGGTTTTTAGGTTTGCTTGTCATGTGGTGCCTCAGTCGATCGATGGTTAATCCTGGATGGCCATGGGTTTAGTGGCTTGTGGAAGCCTTTAGGTTTGGTCTATGGTTCTTGGTTCATGATTTGGCAGGAGTGCACATTGTAAGCTCATAATCTCATTTCTAATTTTCTACTGTAGCTTAGCTTATTACTAGCTTATTTTTGTTCATTTTAGCTTATTCTGTGTTAGATAGTCATAAAATTAAGTAAAATTAGTAGCTTGTTAGATAGTATAAGTAGTTGTTCAAAATCCTAGTTTCACAGTCAAAATATTATAACTAGTACTCTTGTGCATTTGTGGTTGTTTACTGTTTCTAAGTGCTCATTTAGGCTCAAGATATCATAATAAGGTGTCCTGGATCAGTTGGAATAGCCCTAACACCCATTAGCTTTGAAAATCACAAAACAGTCACTTATAAGGTGTGTTTGGATCAATGAGATCCTAGGTGTTCAAGTGCTCATTTGTTATTGTTCTTGGTTCATACAAGTTACTTAGGTTCATACTATCTCAGAACAAGCATAATATCTAGGTCTTATTCAGAGAAAAGTCAAAATCACAAATCATTTGTGCTAATCATATATATATGTGTTGAGTTTGAAGTAGCATAGGCCTTAATTTGGTTCACAAGTGCAAGTTTTCGCTTTATTGAGTCTTCTTATAGCTTAAGTAACTTCAATCAATCAGTTAAGAAGGATCAAACCTCACAAAAGTCAAACTCAGTTCATACTTTCAAAAAGTCAAAATAGCCTTTGTCTCAGAAAAACCAAATATTGGAAGAATTTTTGTGATTTTTGTGTTTACTTTGAGACCTTGCCTTTCAGAAGTTAAAGATTGCCACCTAGTGTTCAAAAGCCCATAAACAACTTATTTTTAGGATTTTTGTATAAGCTTGTGCAATAGCTTAAAGTGGCCTGCAGGGCAAACACATGCCTTGTGCACAGGTTTTGACCAAAATTCTCAAGGCCTTAGCTTCTTCATTAGTGGGACCCACCCCTAGCTTTTTAGCTTTTTAGAAACCCCATAAGCCCAACTTTAAGTTTCTAAGCTTATCTCACCATTGTGAGCTTATTTGATAGGGCTGCAAGTATCTTTAAGTTTGATCATTTCCTGAGTAAACACTGAGTACTCAGTGTGAGACCTCAACTTCCAAGGCTTACCCAGAGTTCATTAATAAGCAATAAGCCTTGCTTGGCTTATTGTGTACCCTACCAGTCCGTCTTTAGGTTTCAAGTTTCATTTGGACCCCTGATCTCTTCTGTGGACCCCACAGAGGTCCAAAACCCTTAGTTTTGGCCTGTATTGGCCTTGTTGAGTGATAAGTGCTTATTTGCTCATAGTAGCTTATCCAGAGTGCTTATTTGTGACTTTTTTCTTATTTCAAGCTGATATACATCTGTGGTAGCTTATTTGTTCATTTGAATAGCTTTTCACAAAATCACAAGTCTTGCTCTAGAAAATGCTGGAATGACTCGTTCAAGCATTGATTGGTTATTGCTCCATCAGTACCGAAATACTATAGATTTGTTTATACTCAAATGAATATTAGTTGGTCCTCACCTGTTTTTAAATTTGTAATCAGTAGTTGGTATCTTTTTATAAAATTGTATAGTTATATTTTGTTTAAAATATAACTTTTCAATGTATGCACTTATTATTTTCAATATACTTTTTTCTTCACGTGTGAATAAATTTTCTTCGTTAGTAAATACACGTGCATTTATATATTTTTTTCATTTTCCATGTGAATAAATATTCTCACTAGTAAATACATGTACATTTATACACGAGCACATATTTTTTTCTTCGCGTGTGAATACAATTTCTTTACTAATACAATTCTACATGAGCATATAATTTTTTCTTTCGCGTGTGAAAAAAAAATTTTGAAATTTTTTTCCGAAAACTTTTTTTTTTCGAAATTTTTTTTTGAAATTTTTTGTCGTCACATGTGAAAAAATTTTCATATGTGAAAATTTTCAATTTTCACATTTAAAAAAAAATTTCACATGTGAAAAAAATTCTGAAATTTTTTTTCCGAAAACTTTTTTTTCGAATTTTTTTTCCGAAATTTTTTCCGTCACATGTGAAAATGAAAATTTTCAATTTTCACATGTGAAAAAAAAATTCACAAATTTTCACATGTGAAGATTTTCGAATTTTTTTAAAAATTCACATGTAAAATTTTCAATTTTCACACATGAATTTAAAATTTTTGAAAAAAAAAATTTCCGAATTTTTTTTTTGAATTTAAAATTTTCGAAAATTATTTTCTTCGCATGTGAATTTTTTTTTTCCTCACATGTGAAAATTTTTCGATTTTTTTTAAAAAAAATTTTGATTTTTTTTTAAATTTGTTTGGAAATTTTCAAAAAAATAGTTAACTAATATTAAGCATTAGATCAAAACTAAAAAAAGATAAAATGAGTGGCTAAAATTAGTTCTCAAATTCTCACAAAAATTAAATTTCTCACATGAATTTTGAACCAAAATATGTTATTTTTGGAACTTTTTCATTCTAATTTGGGAAACTGATTGACTGTTGGTGTAGATTATTCTAATGCCTTGTTTGCTTCGGCTCCATTTAGCCCGGCTAAACTACATCAGACAGGTTTGTGCCTCTAGACCTACTGGCCTCATTCCATACAACTTGTAAAGAACATTTTGAACTTAACTTTATACAGTATTATCACCCATGCATTTACTTTTATCTGTTATATCACTCCCTTAGCTCATTAAGGACATAAGTTTCATTCACTAGAAACTAAACACCATTCAAGAAACATGATTTGGTACTACTAAGAAAATGAGTACACCCATATATGAATCTAACAATAAATGCAGCTGACTTTCCTTCATAGCACAGGAAAAAAAGATAACTTTAACAACGGAATATAAGATGAAAACCTCACAAAAGCTTTGCATTTATAAGAACCTTGCTCCGTCTTTTGTTAGTCTGAAAAACAGACTCGTTTGGCAAGTATCTGGTACCAAAATCCCAAAGACACAAAAAGTTGGCGCAACTTCTAGAACTTGAAGTTGATGATCACCAACCAAGAAGTAAGAGCTTAAACAATGCCATTCGAATAAAGAGTCTGTTTTTTGCTTGTCTAAAGTAGGCAGCTCTTGGATCTCCATCTACTTCCACAGTTATCTACATACAAAAAAAACATGAATTTACTATCTGCATCATCATTAACAATGCAAAAGAGGGTCGGGGCCAAGAAACTTCCAAAGATGGAAAAACAGGTGGGTTTGGAGAGTTGGGTGATGGTTAATGTCAGAACTGGTAATCTTTTATAAGGGTTATAAATGGCCCGGTTTCATCAGCAAACATTTTATATACTTAATCCAGAATTTTACAAATAGTTAATGCATTCAATATGGTTTTACAAATCACATTATCAGTATAAACGAACCTAATTTTGTTAAATACACTGATTTAAGAGGTTGACTTTTGACCTGTTTGACTAATTTTATTTTTAAACAAGGTTTTAGAGTATACCCATATATTACAACAGCAATAATCACCTAAGATTTTGTAAGCACTCAGATACTTTGGTTAATTTCCGACCCGGTTTCAATGGTTTTATACCAATAAGAAGTATATCCATTTGACTTGTTAAAGGTCAAACGGCCCCAAATGGTCCCATACATAAGTAAATGGGTCAATTTTGCCACTTCTACATCTCAAGAAAGATTATCCATACTAACCAGAACAGATACTGAAACAATGGATGCCTTAATGGTACGTCTCCGCTTACTATCCGATTCCTCAAGTTTTTCCATCCATTTTTCAACCTGATATAGGAGTAATATACATACAATCGGGTTAGCAATATGTATGACATGCATAATTAGAGTTAAAAAAGCTTCCCAAAGCTTACATTAGGATGAAGATATGCATAAATCATTCCAATAATCCATATATAGCGATCTAGCCCAGATCTGAAATGCCACTCATGCAACCGGGGGAGATCTGGTTTTGCAGGATCACTGTAACCTGCAAACAAAAAAATGCTACTTTCAGGCATCATGTTAAACAAGTACTTTCTAAAACTATAAAAGCCTTAGATTTTAACTGGGTGGAAGTTTTTCATGAGTTGAGATACAAATATAAAAGCTTTGGAGTTCAAGACATGATCTTGTCATTCATTTACAAGTTGTATTATACAGCGGATAGTATGTTATTATGCACCACATGGAAGATAAAATGTACCTAAGAGGAATGCAAAAGGACTCTAAATCAAGTCAAAAACTCCAGGAATCTCCCACACCAGGATAACCACAAGAAAGCATGCAACCATCTTTGTAATCATAACTGATCTTATCTCATTATATTTGCTTCCGATAGCAAGTGCTCCATAAACCATGAGAGTAAATAGAGTGTGCATAGGACAGATATAATAGAGCATATAGTTGTTGAGAACTATAAAACAAAATGCCACAAAGAAGTTCAGCCTCCACATCATCTGCAAATGAAGAATTGATATTAGGTGCATCAATATAATAATTAACTGTAAAGGTAATCCACACCATGTACATTGTGCTCATGCTATCCATTGAGTAATAACTATCTTTTAATCAATTTACAACTATCAAATGCAGACACGAAAGCAATGGCTGATATTGGTATTGCCAAAAAGTTTAACACAAACTCTTAAAAGTTAAAATGAAACTGTTTCTAATAATCATTATATTTTCTGTTAGACATTTTATTCCAAGTCTGCATTTAGTACGCGTGGAAGAGGCATTAATTTGCACACAAGACTCGATTAGGAAGTCAAGAAAGAACATCCGAAAGAGCGAAAATCATAACATATCTAGTACTGACAAGTCATATATTCACTTATTATTATGTAATTGTTGTGTTTCTTATTGTGCTGTTTGTTTTTTCTTTGTAAAATTTGTAGATATTTAAGCTCCAAGATACTGAAGTAGAAAATGCACAAGCTCGTGATTAAGATCCTCATCAAGATTCAAAACTCAGACTTCAAAAAGCTTTAAAATATGGCAATTAAAAGTACTGTAAC
This sequence comes from Artemisia argyi, assembly GCA_030686995.1. Taxonomy (NCBI): domain Eukaryota; kingdom Viridiplantae; phylum Streptophyta; class Magnoliopsida; order Asterales; family Asteraceae; genus Artemisia; species Artemisia argyi. The sequence goes on from JARVZY010010821.1 coordinate 21,896, forward strand.
GATTTATATATCTTGTTTGTTGAGTTGTTTTTTTGATAATCTTTTTTTGAATATAACACAAATGTGAGACAAACCAACACAAAAAAGAAATAAAACATCAACCATGATCAAACTTACGCGATATAATGACGTGGGAACTAGTGTCTCGTATGGGTCGTTAAGAGTAATGACACCACCAACATCAAGCTCCTTCAGTCGAGGAACATCCTTTGGGAATGGAACAGCACCCAACAGAATAAACTGTTTCAAAGTCAAAAAAACACCATCAACACATATTCCAAACGCATCATCAATGAAGATCACTCCATAAACAAGAAACAAAAACACGTTAATCTAATCAAGACCAAAGCAGCTGCAATGCATTCAACTATTCAAGTATCAATCACTCCAAAAACCAGTCAGATTTTAATACTAGTAAAAAAAACTTAATTTTCATTGAACACCTAATGTGCATTAAAAAAATTGCACGTGAAAAAAAACTACATATTTCATTGAACACCTAATATGCATTAAAAAAAAGTGCACATGTGAAGAAAAACTACATATTTCATTGAACACCTAATGTGCATTAAAAAGAATTGCACATGTGAAGAAAAACTACATATTTCATTGAACACCTAATGTGCATTAAAAAGAATTGCACATGTGAAGAAAAACTACATATTTCATTGAACACCTAATGTGCATTAAAAAATTGCACATGTGAAGAAAACTTACACATGTGCAAAAAAATCTTAATATATATTGTGTAGTTAAATTGCACGTGTTTAATGCACCCAAAACCCATAACTGATACATCGAGTTAAGGATGTTATCTTTAGGTGGTGGGTCCATGAAATCAAAATCCAACAAATTTTCAACTTTTAATGATTTAAGAAGCAAGACTACGTTACCGAGATTGGTCCGCTAAATTTCCGGCACAGGTTGCGGAAGTATCTCGTTTTGGTACGCGGTTTCCGTAAAAAGACGGTAGCAAGTACCGGGCCCTGTTCGACCTGCTCGACCTGCATGTTGGTCAGCTGCAGCCCGACTGACTGGGAACACCTGAAGAGCATCCATACCCATTCTAGGGTTATACACCTTCATTTTACCATACCCCGTATCAATCACATAATAAATACCGTCCACGATGCATTTGCGATGTTTCTGCTATGTTTGTAGCCACGATGCATTTGCGGGCACCATCCACAGGTTTTTGGAAGATTTTGGCTTGTAAGTTGGCTGGAAGTTGGGAGTAAATCGGGAGGATTAATAAGTTGGAAACTGTCTGTCTTGTGAAAGTAACGAGCTGTTCCATACGTTCAGCTAAAGTATAGCAGGTGGCTTCAATTTCATCTTGACCCGTCATAAAAATAAGTATGTCACCGGGTGCACTTGTGATGTGAATTGTCATTGCTTGTTTTACAGCTGCTTCGACATAATCTTCACATGGGGTTTTACTGTACAGGATTTGTACCACATATGATAAATGATACGAACGCCATAGTGACATGAAATTAGAGGTGGTATTTTGGACTACTTTACTTATGAAAAAGGTGAAAAGAAGTTTCAAAATTAAAGAAATGGGTCAAATGGGGTAAAAAGCATCCCAAAGTGTACTTTTAATACACATAGAGGCGCCAAAATCAGTTTACTAAAAAATCAGATTAAAAACATAAACTCTGTAATTATATTCCACACACTACTTATTTATCGAAAAATTACAAAATACGGAAAAACAGTGTTTGAGGCCAACCGACCACATACGTAGTAGAAAAATACCTGTTTTGAATTAAACCGTTTTGACCTGTTAACCAACCCACCCATTTTGCCACCTCTGCATGATATGTTTGATCTAAATTAAGAATAAGAAGAAATTACCTCCCAAAGAAGTTTGAAAAGTTTTGTGCATTGAGTGTGGTGGAAGTGACAATAAGCTTGAAGTCTCGATGTCTAGCAACAACTTTTTTAAGGATCCCAAACAGTACGTTTGTGCTTAATGATCTCTCATGGGCTTTGTCCATCACAACGACACTGCAATATTTCATAATAATTTAGATACATCTAATTTATTATATATATCACACGCCACTGAATAAGTTATAATAATAGAATTACCGGTATTTGTCAAGATCTGCATCTTTCAATGTTTCTCGCAGAAGAACACCATCAATCATGTACTGCGAACAGGAAAAAAACATATTTTTTCATATTTTATTGATAGAGCTTAATGATAATATATTATGCAAGTAAAGCTAAAATCTGAAGTTCACTTACCTTTATAACAGTCTTGGGTCCAGTCACGTCTTCAAAACGAATAGCATAACCGACCTTATATCTAAGCTCAGTTTCCATCTCTTCACTGACTCTTTTTGCACACTCATTGCTGCCACACGTATTGGTTGAGTGCAACCAATTACACCATTAGTTGTATACCCATCTTCATGTAGATACTGCAAAATTTTAAAAAATATCCAAAAAAAAAAAAAAAAAAAAAAATTGATTAAATTATTATTTTTGTGATCTTTGATGTACCCTTCTCATTATATTTTCGATTGTTATGTGGAATAGGTGATACGAGAAAATCAAGTAGTGGTGGTTGTTGGAGAAACTGGTTCAGGAAAGACATCCCAATTGACTCAGGTATGATATCAAGTTTGCATGCTGTGGTCGTGTTAGACCTACAATGAGTATAACACACAAGATCTAATAATCATTTTACAAATCACATAGTGATTGTATAGCCTTGGTTACTTGTTACATGCTTCCAAGATGACATTTGCCTCTCTCCTAACTACACTACAACTATCTCAAATAAGACCTCCAAAAACCGCAATAGACAATACATGATCCTTTTGAAATGTCAAATCCTAACAACTTAATTAGTATATTCTTCTAAGTTCCTTCTCGTTCCATCTTCGAATCTTCCTGCCATCGTTACAGTCACCTACATTATCCTGATTACTACTTAAATTACACTCACATATCATGGCACCACAGATAACAAGAAACAACAACAGCTTCCAATCGATGCACGATGCACCAACGCACATATACAGTATCCATCTTAATCTTTCAACAGTCCAATTCTTAACGATCTCACAATCACGCAAACAGACTTTCATTTATTCCACATATCATAGCATTGAATTATTACACACTATTATATTGATAAAAACATCCTTTAGTCAACTACACAATACTGATAACTACTTAAATTACAGTAAAAAATCACTGCACCTCTTTATGTCAATATTTACCCACTTCATTACAACAATCTTTAAACATATCACGCAATTCAATTCGACTAAGAAACGTAATCGTAATCTTCAAGCTTTTTCTTTTTTAACGGCAATATTTCACTCACCTATACCACTTACTTAGACTATCTCACAAATGCCTCCAATGAGAGTTGAACCCACAACCTCATATTTCGTTAGTTTACTATCCACGTATCTTCCTTCTAAATTTTTCTTGTTCCGTCTTCAATTACTACGTATCACCATTATAGTCAACTACACTATACTTCATTCTACAGCTCTAACTAAATGAGATTTTATCTTTTATACAAATCATAAAGTGCTTATATATCTAGCCATGATTAATTTGTATCTGCTTCCAAAATGACATTCACCGCTCTCCTAACATCCTACTACCTAACTAAATTAGCATCTTTTTGCAATTTTTTTCTTGTTCAATGATCATCAATCTCCTTAACATCCTTATACTCAACCTACATTATACCGAAAGACTAGTTATCACAACAACTCATTAATTATAATCTGTATACCTCTTTAAGTTTGCGAATAATGTCGTTCCGCTTCCGCTCCTCTTCACCACTCGACACAAGTCCTTCATCCTTCATCAACTATAACCACAACAACATCACAAATTCACAATTAACAGTCACAAAATTAAAAGAAAGCGTCAAAATATGGGGCTTTAAAAATCCAATACATTCTGAAGCTAATTTAGTTCATTTTAAATCATTGTAATTACACATCTAATTACCTCAAATGTTTCTAGAGGGTGATTGGATGTCAAGTAAAGTGACTAGTTCAAACTTCAAACTAAAGCTAATTTAATCCATTACTGAGTGTTTGGGTAAAGTGATTAGGTAGGGTAAAAAAAATAATAAATAGATAAATAGATAAAAATCAGGACAATCGAGCATACTACTTTCACTGAACACCTTCATTGAAAACCTAATGTGCATTAAAAAAATTGCACATGTGAAGAAAAACTACATATTTCATTGAAAACCTAATGTGCATTAAAAAAATTGCACATGTGAAGAAAAACTACATATTTCATTGAAAACCTAATGTGCATTAAAAAATTGCACATGTGAAGAAAACTTACACATTTCATCAAACACCTAATGTGTATTAAAAAAATTTGCACGTGTGAAGAAAAAAAGGACCACTACTGGTGACCATTCAGACCAAACTACTAAATGAGGTAGGATATATCAGTTTCAACCGCCATAAGTTTCTCTTTATACAAAAGTAATATACATGAATTAAGCTAAAAATGGGCGCCAATTAAAAACATCAACCTATCTTCACATGTGAAGAAAACTAACATTTCAGCGAACACCTAGTGTGCATTGACAAACAATGAGAAGAAAACAAATTCAACTTTCAATTTCTTCATCAAGTATACATAATCATCTAAATTACTCATAAACATAACTAATAGCTTAATTCAGCTTAATTCACCTTGAAAATTAAATTCAAACAACTTAGTTCACCTTGAAAATTAAATTCGAACAACTTGTGCACATGTGAAAATTAAATCCTAAATCTTGAAAGACACATTCATCTAGATCTATATCTTCAATTTCATCATCAGTTATAAGTAATTACTAAATATATAGAACAAAAAAATAATTTATCTATACTCATTGAATCAAAAGAAATTATGAATCAAAAGCTGAATTTGCACTTACTAATTATGATGATAATCAATGGAGGATGGTGGTGATCAGTGATGATTACGGCGGTGGAAGGTGGTTATCATCGATGATTACAGCGGTGGACAATGGTGATCGTCAAAGACTGGTGGAAATTGGTGTTGATGAAGGTTGAGAGAGTATTCAAGTGATTGACATGACATATTCAGATTGTTATTGAGGCGGAAGAGATGACGGAGTCAACGCCGAATATAATTGAGTCGGAGTAATGCCGTATATTATTGAGGCGGAAGAGATGATGCAGGTGATTGAGATCAGGTGTGGTTGATGTGTGTTTAAAGGATAAGGAGAGAAATGAGAATAATATCTAAGTGGCCGGAACCAAATGACAATAATTCACTTAGACCCCTATAATTTTTTGTAAATATTTACAAAAATGCCATTCCGCCCAAATTGATCTTATGATGAGATTGATTTGATCCTACGTTCCATATCTCTTCTCGCGTTCAAACAAAAAAAGCCCTTTTCATTTGAACGCTTCACTGTATATATATATATATATATATATATATATATATATATATATATATATATATATATATATATATATATATATATATATATATATATATATATACATATGTATATATATATGTATATATATATATATATATATATATATATATATATATATATACATATGTATATATATATGTATATATATATATATGTCACATTTTTATATAATAAGTGTTCGAATTTATTTTTATTTTGTACATAATCATAATATAAGTATTATTGGACTAAGTTGATTTGGTTTTGGACTCTCCTTAGCCCATGATGAGGACAAACCGATCCTTACTCCTTCCATTCCAAAAATTCGGTCTTATACATATTATATATTTACATACGATATATATTATAAACCTAAACACAAACTTTGAGTCATGGCTTAATTTTCTGTGGTACTTCTGATCAACTTCAAGCTTTCCAAGGAGGTTGAGGTTTCTGTTTCGTGTTCCTATTTCCTATTCGACTCATATAAAAATCGGTATCACCTATATCTCTTTGTTCTATACTCTTTGATTCATTATAGCGTATGCATGAACCTGAAACTAGTTATATAAATCGGCTTATACTTTTATTAATATGTACATGTATAATTCGATGCCTAGGTTACTAAACAATAATAATGAACTATATTAACTATATGTATAATTATATAAAGGGTGTGATTTAATTCTTGTGGTGGCGAACTAAAAAGAAAACGCGAAAAGAGTTGTGTTTGGTTTCTGTTTGTCGAACAAAAAGAAGAAAAGGGTTTTGGTTTTGAGTTTGGTGTCGCATAAACAAAAAGAGAAAAAGAGTATTTTGGTTTGATTGTGTCACGACCTGGTGGTGTTTGTGTGCTTGTGTCTCGGCCAAAAGAAGAACTAGGGTGCGTTCGTTCTTTGTTCACGAAAAAAAGAAAATAAAAAGGGTTAGGGTTTATACGAGCTAGGGTTAGGGTTTGAGATAGATTTGGTTGTAATGATTAATAATGATTTAATTATGATTAGTAATTAATGAGGGGGCTAAACTAGGGTTATGGTTTGTGTAAAATAAAAAGGGTTCGATTGGTTTGTAGAAATTAAAAGGGTTGTTTTGCTAATTTATAAACTTGAAGGTTTAAATTGTAAACTTGATTTGGTTAAGGGTTAACTCGTATTAATTAAAGTAGAAGGGGTAATGTCTAATTTTGATGTTATTAAGGTCTATTTGGTTATAAATATATTATTATGGGTTGAATTGAATAATTATATAACCTAAGGATTTATTTTGTAAGTCTCTAAAATATAAAAATTAATTTGTAATAAATGAAAGTTAATGGGTTAATGTGATAAATATAAAACTCATGATAATTATATTTAAAACCTTGTAATTTAGTATAATTACAATTGGAACCCTAAAATGTTGATAAATATAATAATTAACCCTAGAAATTATATTAATAATTTATATAATATTTAACTTAATAATTATATGAAATCTTACTAATTTTGAAAATATGCTTAAGGTGAAAAGTAACTAAAAATGGAAAGCCAACTAAGAAAAGTAATCTGATTTAAGATAAAGTTATTAACAAATTAAATAATCCCTAAATCAGGTGGATACGTTAAAGAAGAAGTGAGCTCTTTCCTTTCGTGATTCTTCCTTTTTGAACTCATTACTTTGCTAAGGTACGGATATTCTGACCTTATCCTTAAGGTTTCCTTTGTGATATGAACCTCTGATATGAACTTTTGATATAAACCTTTTGTTTTGAACCTTTGCTATGATAAACTTTGATACTTGAACCTTTTGATATGACCACTATATTTTGAAACCTTTGATTATGAACCTTTTGCTACCTGAGCTTCACTAGGCATGGGGGTTCCATGTTCGTGTCAGAGATGCACCACTGACATGACTCTAGGGCAGTAGAGTGATGTTCTGCCACGTCCCTTTGATTGGTCTGCATGTGAATGGGTAGGGGCGTATGGATACATCCTAGATCTGTTTCTGTTATGATATGATATGATATTGTCTGGTGAATGTGGTTGTGTGTGCAATACACGTCCTTCACATTTCTAGGAGCTAGCTACTCCATTTATCTGATGAGGACACCCCTCATATTGTCTGATTATCTGAGAGGTCTCCCCTCTATATGATTACGAAGATATGTAATTATGATATGATTATGATATGTTTCTGAGCTCATGGTATTTCTGATTTTGTTTATACAAGTGATTGTATAAATTCCTTACTTAAACCACACACATTACATTTCTGTACTATCGATTATACCTAAATTATGTTTTCCCAAATTATAACACTTGTACTTCAACATTTATATTTCGTTTCATTATTGTTATATCGGCTCACTGGGCTTTTTAAGCTCAGCCGCATTTCTTTTCACCGCGGCAGGTATTCAAGACAGCTTTTGGGATAGCTTTCTAGGATTGAGAGTAGAGCTGAACGAAGATTTGACCATAGTCAACTTAGATTAAAGTTAATTATGTAAGACTTTCGCTTTTGTTTATTTATGAATGCTCTTATGAGAAACCATATTATTGTGACATCTTTACCCTTTTCAGGTTGGGATGTTACACCTTAACGCTTTTCAGAATTAAGGGTCCAAGGGCCGGTGTAAGAGGGTAGCCAAGACGTAAACGCCTTTTGGAAATAAGGATCCAAGGACCGATCTCAAACTGTAGCTTATAGCATTTATTCATACTCAAAACTTTAACTTTTTGCAACTTCTCACTTTCATTTTTTCATTCTGTTAGGAATACAATTATTCCTATAAAAGACTCGATCACCTAAATGATGTAATAGCATTAAGTTAGCTCGTAGTTAGTTTATTTATTAGTTAGTATTAGTTTAAGTAACACCGTGGAAGAAGGATGGGTCTTTACCCACTGTATACCTGATCCACAGCCCGGTAGAGGGCGTTTATGTTGTAAGTATAAATACCCCTCTCCCACCAAGGGAGAGGGTTGGACCTTTCATTTTGAAGTAAACTAACCTTTCTCATTTTCTTTCATTCTCTCTAAAGGTTCCCACTTTATTCTTCCACTTCTAACATAACGCCACACAACCACTATGAGCATCATGTTTGTGACTTAGTTTTTATCCTACTATTGGTATCAAGAGCCAAGGTTTCATCTTAGGGCCTTGAAGAATCGGATTTGGTGTGGTTTTTGTGGTTTTTGTTAGTTAGAAAAGTTTTTCTTGGTTTACATCTTGGTTTGATCTTTCTAGTGGTATATGTTATGTTATGGGTGTACTTTTGTGATTAGTGGTGTTAGTACTACATAGTTTTTCAGTTGGATAAGCTTTATCATACGTTAATTAGAAGCTGTGATTGATTTTGGATCGTGTTCTTAATAGCGTTTACCTCTTCTATTTTTGTATTCTTGGTAGCGGTTTGCTCCTGATTTTAGCGGTTAACTCTGTAGCGATTACTAGTTTGGGACATGCGGACAAAACGCTTGATAGCGACGGGTTTGGACTTTTGTGGTTTTCGGTTAAATCTAGCGGTTTGTGTTAGCATTTAGATTTAGTGGTTTGCTCCAGCATTTTTCTTCTGGTCAGCGGTTTCCTACTAGCGATTAACTCATCTTGCGGTTTGCCAAGAATAACAGTTACCTCAGTAGCGGTTACCTCTTCCTGCGTTTTGCTCCATTTAGTGGTTACTTTGCCTGGTCTAGCGTTTGACTCATCTCTGCGATTAGCTCAGAATTGTGATTACCTGAAATTAGCGGTTTGCTCCTTTTAGCGACTACCTCTACTTTTAGTGTTTAATTAAGTGGTGAGTTTCTAGTGATTGGTAAACCATTTGTATTTAGTGAATTGTTGCAACTTAAGTCGTTTCGATTAATCTGATAGTGATTTGACGCTGTGAGTTAATTCTTACGACTTGACTAATTTCAATCGGATCTATTGTAACTTGATTTGTCGTGACTTGACACTTAGTGCATACTGTGACCCATCCGGTATCTCTCTCTAAGTCTAATTCGCTGAGTACATCTTCCGGTTGCTTTTGTTGACTTTGGTAAAATCCCTAGAAAGAATCATTTCTCGGTTTAAGTCACAAGAGCTGTAAAATCCCGTCTGAAGACTTTGTCATGGCTACTACCTCTGACGATATTCAAGCTGCAGGGTCCGATACTCGACCACCTATGCTCGATAGGACTGACTATTAATCATGGGCACAAAGAATCAGACTTTACTGTCGGGGCAAGGAAAACGGTGAGAATATTCTGCGATCAATTGATGAAGGCCCCATGTAGATGGGTACAACAAGGGATGTCATTTCCACAGCTGATGATGGAACTCCCACCGATGGAATTGACAGGCCACTTACCTACAACGACCTCAGTGAGGCTGAAAAGAAGCGATATGATGCAGATATTCGAGCCTCCAACATCGTGATACAAGGTTTGCCCAAAGACGTCTACAAGTTAATCAATTTCAACACTGAAGAAAAAGCGGTTTGGGACAATGTCAAAATGCTTCTATCTGGCTCGGAACTGACCAAAGAAGACCGTGAGACACAGCTGTATGATGAGTTTGAGCATTTCAAGATGAATCCTGGTGAAAACATTACCGACTACTATGTCAGATTTCACAAACTTGTCAATGACATGAGAATGATCCGAATAACAATGCCTAATATCCAACTCAACTCTAAATTTGTCAACAACATGTCACCCGAGTGGGATCGTTTTGTCACAGTTGTGAAACTCAACAAAGGACTGAGGAATACCAACTATGAACAACTATTTGCCTACTTATGACAACATGAGAAACATGCAGCGTTTGATCGTCAACTAAGAGAAAAGCTCAATCCACCCACTACTAATGAATCACTTGCTTTCATAACAAGCACATTGCCTATCAATCAGCCTTTGTCATCAGTGGATCACTCATCTCTACAATCACCTGTTGCCATGAATACCTATCTTGACTCAGGGTATTCTCATACTGATAAAATGATTGACAACCTTTCTAACAAAGTGTCTATGCTCATTCAACAATTCAGAGCTGTACTTCCACCAACCAACAACCAACTCAGAGCTTCCTCTAATCCACGAAATCAAGCTGTTGTGGAAGATGGAAGAGTAATGGTTCAAAATGTCCAGGGCAGACAAAATGTGAGTCAAAGGAATGCTACTAGAGGCAATTTGCAGAACAGGATTGGAAATGTTAATCAGGGACAAGGAAGGCAACCTAAATGCTACAACTGTGGGGGTCTGGGTCACATCGCAAGGAATTGCACTCAGCCAAAGCGCCTCAGAACTCAGACTACTTCAAGGATAAAATGTTACTCATGCAAGCTCAAGAGAATGGAGCTATGCTGAATGAGGAAGAATTGGCTTTTCTTGCTGGGGATGATGGAAAGACATTTGATGATGATGTGGATGAACAACCTGTCCAGGATTTAGCCTTAATGATCCAAACATCTTCCAAGCTGATGATTGTGATGCCTTCGATTCAGATGTTGATGACTGTAACACCCCCAAAATACCGCAGCGGAAGACTGTGTCACAGGGGTGCTACTTCATAATACAAAGTACAAGTTATAGAAAACAACCTCTAAATGAGACGTTTTGAAAAGTTACCATTCGATTAATGAATTCAAAGTTACAAACATGAGATTCCAAAGTATGATACATAAATGTATACAAAATGTTTTGAATGGTAAATGATAAAAGCGTAAGTCTTCAGAATATGCAACTTGACTCTAAGTTCCACGCACTAGCTATCGCCTTACTAACCTGAGATAAACATGCTAAAGTGTCAACACAATGGTTGGTGAGTTCATAGAGTTTGTCTTAAAACAGTTGAAAAGCCTATAAAGAATGTTCACATAGCAAAGGCATTGTAAATCCACTCAGTTGCAAATCCTGTCATAAGAGACTTGCAACCTGTGTGTTCACAACCCACTGCTAACATATAGTATGAATAAGACATGTATAAGTTCATCAAAACAATTAAGCAATTAGTAGTGAGTCTCTACTTCATCTCCGAAGACCTCACTTGGGAGCCAATTCCCAAAGACAACTGGGAGCCACTTCCCAAAGAAAATTGGGAGCCACTTCCCAAAGATAAAAGTTTACTGGGAGCCACTTCCCAAAGATAAAAGATTACTGGGAGCCACTTCCCAAAGATAAAAGACAGTCATGTATGTATGAAATCAAGTATAATGCAATCAAGTATAAGACAATCAAGTATAAAACAATCAAGTATAAATGTTTTGAGTATTTGTACAAGTAAGCAAGTAGTTGAGCATGTATCCCCCCCAAGAGTTAAAACAAGTATGAAAAGAGTAGGGGCTATGACTCACCTTAAGCTTATGTAATGAGAAATGAAAGTGGTAGTCGAATCGCGAAAGTCTCTAAGAGCAGCCTATAATAGAACGTTGCGACTTAGGTTTGGAGTAACGTCTAAGAATACGAAGAATTGCCTATATATGTCTTGCATAATGTTCATGATGTAGTACTTAGTATATAGTGTAAGTCTTTAAATATAAATGGTTTATGAAACATGTATAGGTTGTATATCTCTTACTACCGTTCGGGCCGACATAATTCAGAAGTCATGGAGTAAACGTTCGAGGAGCCAGGACACTTTAATTCGTAAATCCACAACTCATCTCGACGGCTTACTTAATGAACTCCTCACATGAGGCTCCCTACTATTGTAGTATTTGATAACATATATATAAGTTTTGATCTTTAAAAGTTATATGGTCTTTAGCCGTGGCTTTGCCGTGACCTTGGTCATGTTACCATGGTCTTGAGACTCAACCTTGGCTTTAGCCATGGTTGTGGTCTTGGCTTTAGGTCATTAGACCTCTTGGTCTTAGTAAATCATAACTATAATATAGTGACTTTGGTCTAAAAATGGGCTGTTAAGAATTTGAAGAAAATATCACTCGGAAAGCGTTTTCAGGGCTCGAGCTTCTTTGTTCCTGAACGAAAACGGCGTTCCGGACAACTTTCGTGTTTTAACTTTTTGATGAATCGGATCAGAAGGGTGACTTTCAAAATGGCAGAATGCAAAACAGTAGGGTATTGGCAGTTTCGGCGTTTTGGTTTCGCTAACTTCTTATGGCCGTATCTTTTGACTCGTGTACTCGTTTTGGGTGATTCAAATTGCTATGTTTTCCTTGTTAAGTCCTATTTAACAGTAAGTAAATGTCAAATATCATAGTTATACTATTTTGGTCGTGGTTCTCCATAAAAGTCACTAGTTTACTTGTTTAAATAACATAAGTTAACATATATATACCATAACTTGTTTTACTAGTTTTTATACATCATGAACATAATACAAAGACCATATATAGCATGAAAGAAACATAATAAGCATGAAAATGATATTGAGCAAGAAAGTGTAATAGGGTTTGCTTACAACTTTTGGCTTTCTAAAGAAAGGAAGTCAAGTATGATACTAGGACACTAAACCTATGCTTGTAAACCCTTCACCATAACTCTTGAAACCCTTGCTAGCCTTGATATAGACCTTGTGAAAACCATTTAACTTCAGCCCCTAATCACCTTGTGTAGCTCCTAATTCAACCATGGAATCACCAAACAAACTTAAGAACTAGGTAGAGAATACTAAGACCTTGAACTTTGTAGTGTAACTTGTAGTTTGAAGATCAAAGGATCATGGTTTTGTGATCTAAGTGTGGCGTTTGGAATGAAGAGAAAGGAATGAATTAAGCTTGTATTTATAGCATGAAGAGGAGGTTAGGAAGGTGTCTAGGAAGGTGCCTAAACTTGGTGACCAAGTTTAGGATATTTAGGAGGCTTACTTAGGAAGTTTAGACACTTGTATGGATCCTAAGGCTTAAGGCATGAGATCATGACACACAAGGGATGACTCCCCCCCCCCTAAGTCGGCCATATGGTGGATAGGGTGACTAGATGCATAAACTTGGTATTATCTAGCTTACGGAGTGAGTTTTGGTCCCGGTAATCACTAACGGTAAGTCGTTAAGTCATGAAACTTAAAATCGGGTATCCTAAAAATATGAAACTTATAAATATGTTAGAACTTATTAATATAACCTATCTTAGTATATTTAATGAGTGATAAGTTCTATCGGGTTGCTTAAACGCTGCTAAAACTGGAAACGCGGGTCTAAAACGCGTAATTCGCGTAAAACGCTGAACTAAAAAAACGTAAAATTCCAAAACTTTTGGAATTGTCCTAAAATGAGAGAAAATCATATTTCTATTGTTTATAGTGTTTTATGGACATATCGGGATGCTGGAATGACGTTTAAACCTAAAAGTAAATCTCGGACACGGTTTCGTGATTTTTGCAGAAATGATCCGACGAGTGTCAAATTCTCGGATTATCATTAAAATAGTTTAACTTACGAGAATATGAAATAAAAATTTCGGGAGTGAATAGTGAAAATGAATAGTAAAAGTGAATAGTAAAAATGAATAGTGAAATTTTTCGGGAATAGTAATTAATCTGAAAATGCGAATTGTTACAATGACGAACCCACTGCTCAGACCATCTTCATGGCCAATTTATCATCAACTGTCTTAGCTCCACAACAATCCGGTCCCTCCAAATCATCCATCATATCTGAGGTACTAAAGTTATATGATGAATGCAATATTGATAGTGAATCGAAGAGTTTCTATGATATACAACAGATTAATGTTGGTGAAACGAATGAGGCTGAGTTGGAGAACATTAATGTTATTTCAACTAAGCAACAATCGGATCACAACATTAATCATGACGTATCTAGTAGAACATCTTCTGTTGTTTGTGATCATAATGTGATGCATGAACAGAGGATTCATAACGAAATACAACAAATAAACGTTGCAGAATTAGATATTGCCAATATGGGAAATAGCAATGTTGTCCCATATGAACAATATGTAAAGCACAACGCCGAATCTGTTGTATCAAGAGATACATCCTCTGTTGATGATAATGTGTACGAATTAGATATGTACACTGCTGCTGCACCTGATGACACTCTGACCACTAGGATTAATATTCTTAAGGATCAAGTAATGTGTTATGAACAACATGCAAAATTTGAACTTACCGAACGTGAACAAAAGATGGATTGGAAAATGAAGGCATATATAACTGAACATAATTTAAAAGAAGATGCATTAAAACAAGAAATAAAATCTGTTCAGAATCAACTTGATCAAGTTGTTAAGGAGAAACTGGAAATTCAGGAGAGTTTAAGTATGCTAAAAGGTGAATTTAAAGAAAAAGAAACTAAACTACTAAATGAATTTTCCAACCTTAAGGAGTTAAAGAACAAGCTTGAGAATAAGTTATACATGCAAGGTCAAACCATACAAACAACTCAAATGGTTCAAAAGCACATGAAACTGAGGGATAAGCATAGTGACAAGGATTTAGGTGTGCCTAAAAAAAATTACCTTAAGATCGTTAGTGCCTCTTAACCTGCCTTGTATGATGACAATGTTATGCTCACACCTAATCACGCCCCCCCACCAAATAGTTGGTCTGATAATGAAATGGATGATCTTGAGTATGCCAATAGAGAGAAATTTGATAATAAAATGAAGGATCCCAAGTGCATTAAACACCGTGCCATTGTTAAACCCCGTGATTATTATGAACAAAACCGAGTGACCGTTTTTGCACCTCAGACCTAGTTAACACCAGAACAGGTATTTTGGCCACTAGATGTTGAGAAAATGAAAGCTGATGAACTTAAGGCTAAGATCCCTCAAAAGCTTGCTGCCCCAACGGTGTATCCCCCCAATACACCAATGCACTTAGTTCAGTTAACACTTCCCACGCAATGTAAAACTCTAATTGGCATATATGTCCTCTGTCAAATGTTCACTGATTTTGATAGAACATGCAAAAAGAGAATCACACCAACGGGAATTACTGAGGGTGAAAGGGGTTTTGAGCTCACAAAAGAGTGTTATTTAACTGAAGTTGTCCCATTTTTTAAACTAATCAAAGAACACTTCGAGGGTCTAAGATAGTCCCTTGACGGTGAACTGAAAGAAATGAAAGAAGTGTTCAAAAATATGGAAAATAAGGGTAAACAAATTGCAATAGACCTTCAACATAGTGAGATTGCAAGGAAAAATATCCTTATCATGAATGACAATTTGATTGCTAAATGTATTGCTCAAGATGTGTTCTACACTGCTACTGATTCAACGTTGAATGCTTGTCAATTTCATGAAATGTCTATTGCTTTGAATGTTCTCCAAAATCATGTTGTTGAGCTTGAGGGGGAGAATTTGAAACTGCATGAAAAAAATTCAAAATGATGATCATGACAACATGGTCAAGCACTTTTCTAAACTAGAAGTTGATAATCTTAATCTTAAATTAAAATATCAACATTTAGAAGAAATGATTAAAATATCAAAGGTCAAGACATCTTCTGATGTTCCTGAATTTGATACATATTTTGAATTAGCAAAAAGGGATGAAAAAAATTCAAGCTCACACTAACACGATTCGGAAATTGAGGGTTCAAATTGCCCACTTGAAATCTTCCATGAATGATGTGATCGACACCCATAAACCACAGTCTGTAGATTCTCAGAGTTTCCAACTTCAAAACATGATCAATAAACTCAAATATGAAAATGAATGTTTTCAAGCTGAAAATTCGAAAGTTAAACAATATTACAAAGAGTTATATGATTCAATTAAGATCACTCGTGATAAAACCAATGAAAAGATAACTTCTTTGCTAAATGATATTGAGAATCTAAAGACTAGGGTGAAAGGGAAAATGCCGGTCATCTCAAGTGACAAATTGGTCAACAAGGTCAAATTGCCTAGAGTCAATGCTCCGCGGAATATAGTGGTTTCCCCGGGTCGTTATGTCCCGACGAGGTGTGATGGTTATCAAACGGATATGTGATCGGGTGAATCAGGACGGGAAAGGGGTTGTGATTGATTTAACTAAGGAATATACAACGAAATAGCTTAAATAAGCTATAAAGATGATTACGTGAAAGTTAGATACATAAAAACGCTTGAAATCTAAAAACGCGTACGTTTACATTTGAAATAACGTAAACGTACAAAATAAAACGTGAAAACTGAAATCTGAAAACCCCCAGGGGGTGAAAATGACTTTTTTTCCAAACTAAAAGATAAAAGAAAATTTTTAGAAAAAGAAAATAAATTTTTACACTAATTAATTATTTAATATTACTTAAATACTATTTAATACTAAATATTAATATTTAAATAACTTCAATACAATATAATATTATTTAAATACTAGAAAAATGAAAATTAAATTTCTAAAATTATAAAATTACTAAAAACAAATTTTAAAACTAAAAATATGTATTTTTGTCTTTTTGTGGTTTTTCTATTAATTAATTACTAATTATATATTAATTACCTTATTAAACTAATTTAATTATATATTATTAATGAACAGTATGAATTCTAGAAAAATTTATAAAAATGTTTTACCTTATATAAAAGCTAGAAAAATTATAAAAACTAGGTTGTACTTTATAAAATATAATTATGCTATTTAATTACTTAATATTAATTATTAATTAATTAAACTAAAATTAATTCTAAAAAATACTAAATGACAAAATAAAAATCTGAGAAAATTATTAAAATTACTTTAATATAAAAGGTAATTAATAAAAATATAAAAATGGCAAGTGCTTAATAAAAATCTAAAAATGAAAATTAAAATTTAAATTACATTAAATAGAAACTATCACTTATAATTAAATTGTTTTTTTTTGGATTTTTCTTTTGGAAACTTATTTTACAACTAAAAACAACTAACTTTTGTAAAAACAACTTTTTTGAAACTTAAAAATAAGCATTGTGGAAGCTTATTTGCTTCACAGTTGACTTTTGTTGACCAAAGAGGAAAATAAGCTCAAATGAGCTTTAGTGGGACCCACTATGGGTGATTCAGGTCTAAATAAGTTATTGGAACTTGATTAAGCTAGAAAATGCAAGTGGGGTCAACAGATTAAGCAAATAAGCCAATAATAAGCACTTGGATACTTATTTCAAAACTGAAAATGGGACAGATTTCATTGGTTGATTCAGGTGGGGTCCACAAGGTTTGAGGTCAAAGGATTGGTCAATCCTTGAAGCCTACCAGGGGGGGGGGTTGAAAGAACCAAGATTGGACAAGTGGGACCCACAAGGGTGGCCAGAAAAGCCCACCAAAGTGGTGGTGGCTGTTGTGTATCTGCTGCAGCAGGGGCAAGGGTTGCCCTGCAGCTGTGTTGCTTGGGGTGTGAGGCCCAATAGAAAAATCTCAAAAATGTAACAACTATGGGAAACTAAAGTTGAGGTGGGGGGTTACCAATCCTAAAAATCTTAAGGCTTGAAACTCAATACAAAATTCTACATAATTCACCCAATATTTGAGTTTTTCTACCAAGGCCAAATTGACTTTTGAATAAAAACTTGTTACTTTGACTTTTTTGAGGTTTGATCCTATCCTACTGGTTTATTATGATAATATAAGCTAGTATAAGAGTGTATTAATCTATGATTACTACTTATGAAACAAAATCAATGATCATGAAATGATATCCATTAACAGTTAACAATATGAAAGTGAGGTAAGTGATTTTTGACTTTTTCTTCAAACAACTGATGAGTGCTTAATCACTCATCCTTTTTAGGCCTTATTTCAGACCAAAAATACCAAATACTAACCAAAAATGCCAAGAGAATGCATGTTTTTGTATTTGTGTATGTGCAGGTACGGATATGAGAAAAATGAACGAAAACGATTCCAAAACCGACAAAAACGAGCACGAGAATGGAAAAGTGTCTAAAGCCGGAGCCGGGGAAGTCAAATGGTCAAAGTCCAAGCTCAAAAAGTCAAATTCAACCTCAGAGATTCTTAAAGTTACAAGAAAGGTCCCTGGTCAAAGTTTGAGAATTTGGCAAATTAAGTCCCTGTACTTTCAGAAATTGACAAAAATGGTCCTTTGATGAAATATCCGAAGAAAAGTCAAATGAGGTACCTCATTAATCTTAGAATGGCATGATATACCCTTGGAATAAGTTTTGAAGAATTACAGATTCAGTCCCTGAAAGTTTTTGCTTTACACTTTTGGTCCTTGGTAAACTATACTAGTCCTAAACCTTACAAATGTCAACCGGATCCACAACAATACTTAACCCACAACCCTTCAAGCCCTTAATCCCCAAAGCCCAAATACTCTAGCCCATCTCCCATTCCTCTTATTTACCCGATCCAAGTCAACTAAACCGGTCAAAATCAAAATAATAATAAAAATCCCACACACCTTTTACCGCCCCTCAATTTCTCCCTCACCCAGAAAATTATTACTGTTCAACGAACCCTAGCCTCCCAATCCACCAAATTACCCCAATTGGTAATAATTGCTTAATAATTAGAGCTTCTAGAAGGGTCAGTCACATGTCAGGGAATGTAAGAGGGGACACGTGGTCCTATCACAAGACACACGGAGGATAGGTCATGTCACCACACGCAATCCAAGGGTTGATAATGATTGGAATCATCTGGATTTAATCACACGGCTAAGGAGGGCTCAGAAGAAACACAAATCATGTGGATTGATGACTTGGCAGCTTCACCAAATCCCTCAGCTCAGCTATATAAGCTCCACCCCTCACTCCTTTGTATTTGTCCAATTTTTCATGTATTTAGAAAGGTTTTTGATCACTTTTAAAATTCTTGTCAATTTAAATTCAGTTTCATGTGTAATTTTCATTTTAAGCTTTGTACTTCAATTTTCAAGTATTAATACAATTTAGATTTTATTTTCAGCTTATTACCTTTAATTTCAATTCTGGCTTGATTTATTTGTTTATTTAGTTTCAATCAAATTTTGTTTGTTTGTTTTTATCTGCTTAAAAAAAAAAGTAAAAAAATAAAAAAAAAAATAAAAAAATTATTGTTTGAAGCTTATTTCAATAAGCTTTAGCTTATTCACTGGAGTAAGGGCAGCCAATAGGTGCGTTAGGCCTGTCTTAAAGAC
The DNA here is from genome assembly GCA_030686995.1 of Artemisia argyi. Taxonomy (NCBI): domain Eukaryota; kingdom Viridiplantae; phylum Streptophyta; class Magnoliopsida; order Asterales; family Asteraceae; genus Artemisia; species Artemisia argyi. Next base: position 41,342 of record JARVZY010010821.1, read on the forward strand.
AGGCTGTGTGGGATTGCCTCTCTGTTTGGCTGAGAGGTTGTTCGTAAGTTTTCGATTTTAAGTTTTAACGTTCTAATTGCATCTTTCATTTAATAGTGTTTAGATTTCTCTTTATTGCTTGTTTCTGTTTATTTAGTGCAGTAATGGATTATTTAGTTACTTCATTGTTAGTTAAGGTCTACTGTTCCATCTGTTTGATCTGTCATCATTTGGATCTGTGTTTTCTTTGGAATCTGTGTTTGTGAGTTGGGGTGTTTGATTCTGTGGTATCTGCTTATTTACTGTGTAATTAGTTTGATATCATCATTTAAGTAGTTTAGTAGTAGTTTATTTTTTTTATTTGATTTGAAGCTACTTGCATCATAGTTAGATTCCACTGCCTAGTATAGCTCAACCTGCATTTCAATGTTCCTGGCTTTCTTTGTTATTCTTAAGTGTTTATTTAGCCTTCGTTAAGTTTAGGTGAACCATTGCAGTCATAAACTCAGTAGGTGTAAGCTAAAAATCCAAAGTTGTAGTGCAATCCAGTAGTTATAGAGGGTGTTTGGACTGCTATTGATCTGATTGTTCCTATGGTCTTCTCACTCATATTTCTGCATAAACAGATTTCACTAGTCATACTAAAGCAGATTTGAGCATAAAAACAACAGGTTCCTTTGCAAAAGTCAAATTTTTTTTCAATTTTCATTTCTGCATACACGTTTTAAGATCTGCTTCTGCCATGTCTTGATTTATATGCATTTTGTGTTAGCCTAGGTCATTTTTGTGTTTCTACATCCTTAATATACATCTAGAATAAGATATTAGCTGTGTAAATTGGATTTAGTCAAACCTGTAGTGTAATCAAAAAGTCAAATAAAATGTGAACTCAGATTTTGGGTCAAAGATTGATAGCTTCTGTAGGGCTTATTAGTAACTGGAAATACTTTTGGATTGATGTTTTAAATAGCTTAGCAGTAGGTTAACATATATCAAAAAGAATTTTCAAATTTGGAGCTTATTTACTTATCTAAATAGCTTATGGAAGTTGTCTGTTTGGCCTATGATTCCCCTGCACTCAGTTTTTGATCAACATTCTTGGGTTGTTTTAGGTTAGTGAATTGGAACAAGGATATGTTTTCTAGGTGAATTTGTGATCTCAGTAAGTAGGAGTATCATTTGCCCCCATAAGTTTTGAATTCTCAGCTTATTTGTAGTGCTTACTTGGCTTCTCAAGTTGAGTAGTTGAACCATATATCTGTTTTCATTTATAAGCCTACAATGTTGATTAGTTGATCATAACCTGAGTTTAGTTGTTCATTATAGTTCATTTGCACCCAAAGTAGTTGTTCTCAGTTGATTGGTGCCTATTGCTTATTCTGTTCAGCTTATTGCCCTTTCTCATATAGCTTATTTGATCTAATTGCACCTAAATCTGTGCCTCTGAGTGACTTCTGGTCCTAAAATTGTTCCAACAAGCTTAAATAAGTTAATAAGTCATTTGTCAAAGTTTAGGTCAACTGGGTCAACTTTTGCTTATCAATAAGCACTTTTTAATAAGCAGTTTGGGGCTAATCAGCACTTACAGTGCTTAATTTTCAATTTTTATATTTTTCCTAGATTTAGAATATTATTTTAGATTTTCCCTGAAATTTTCATATTTTTCTGAGCTCATTTGCTATTTTTCCTATTTAATTTTCATTTTTAATCATTTTTTAATTACTGAAAAATACAAAAAAATAAGAAAAACCCCAGAAAAATCCAAAAAAATATTAGAAAAGTATTTTTAGTTATTTTATAATTTTCAAAATTTATTTTGCATTTTTCTCAATTTATTTACATTTTCTTTTAATTTTTAATTAGTAAAATTAGTTTTTAATTCATAAAAAATAAATAAAAAGTCAAAAAAATATTTTTTCTTTTTCTCAAAATTTTCTTTTATCATTTTTAATTTTTGAAAATTATTTCCAAGTCCGTAGGAGTCGTGTAGCTTAAAAGTCACGTTTTATTTCGTACGTTAACGTTTGTTTTCCGTTTTAGCTTACGTTTTTCGTTTCTACGTTACATTTTTAGTTGCTTTACTTGAATTACGTGCTTAGTTGATTATTTGTGCTTCATTTACTTTTTCATTAGTGTAATCCCATAAAAATTACTTTTTACCACTTTCACGACACATTTCACGAATCGGGAATTCGAAATTCCATTCACACCTTCACACGGACTATGACCTCGGGTTATCCGTATTTCTTTGCGGATCTCTTGAGCTTATATCTATACTATAATATTGATATTGTGTTTACCACGAATCAATTTTGGCGCCGCTGCCGGGGAAGGTTGAAGTGAATTTTTCGTTTTCGTTTTTCGAAATTGTGTTTTGAAAACCTTCCTTGTATATATTTTCTATAAAAACAAAAATAAATTGAAAAATCAAAAACACTTTTCCTAAAGTGTTTTCAAAAACACCAAAAAAAATAATAAAGTTACAGCCTCGACTCGACCGAAAGGAAGGGCGTTGTAAACCAAATAAGCTTCTCAATATAACAGCGCGTGAAATTAATTGCTAGTCGGATTACTTTAATTCTACGACCGAATAAGCGGAAAATACGGAAGCTTTGACATTAAATTGCAAGCTGAAGAGAGATCCATTATTCTCTCCCGTTCCGTCGCGAGTAGATTTAGAGGAAACGGTTTACGATTAACGTAACGTTTGAAAAACAAAATAAAAGTTTTAAGTTTTTGAATTTTGTTTTCTAAAAATAAGAATACAAAAAGATTTTCCTTTTCCATTTTGATTTTCCTTTTATTTGATGATAACTAAAAACCAAAAATAATCTTCTTATCCTCTTATCCATATAATTCTTCTTCTTTAGCCCTCTATAACGATAATTCTTATGGATCCGATGTGTTTTAAATGTGGTGAACCGTTCTTTGAAGGTTCATGTGTTTGGTGTATGTGCGAACAATGTGGTAATGATATACACGATGGAGTTTGTTTGTTTTGTAATACTCCCGAGTATGTTCGAAACACAAATTTTCAAAACGTTCCCGATTACTATCCAACACCACCGCCGTCTCCGCTCACTTGCTTTAATTGTGGAAATCCATCAGACGAAGGATTACCGTGTGGGCAATGTTTTTGTAACCAATGTGGATACATGAATTGTATATGTTATGCCCCGAGTGCTGAAACGTCTTACGCTTGTGATACGAGTTTTGATAATTATCCTCAAAACGATTTTAATCATCCTTTTCAAAACTTTTATGAGCAAGTACCGTATTTTAATGGTGATTCATCAAATTTTGAAAATTGTGGGGGATCGTTTGAAATTTTTTATTATGAGCCGAATTCGTGTTATGATTCTCATGGTTTTAACCAAACCCCACAAACTTCCGATTTTGCTAATAATATTTGTGAAATTAAATCCATGATCGAGAAGTTAAAAGAGTTGGTAGCTAATCGTTATACGCATACTTCCGAGCCTCAAGTGAAATCGATGGAAGAATTTCTTGCCGAAGAACGAAAATCTAAATTTTGTGAGTGTTGTATGTACGACGACGACGATGATTCCACGATTACAATCGTTCTTAATCCTCACAATGATTCCGTTGTTTCTCCCATAGAACCCGATGACTCTCTAAAAATGGGGGACGAGCATCTAAACACTATTCCGGCAACGGAATCGGACGAATTCAATAAGTCTAGTGTTGAGAACCTCATCCCAATCCCAAGTGAGTCCGGGGAAATTTCTAATTGTGATTCTGAAATTGTTTCTGATTCTTCTTATCCTTCTTTCACACCGGTTGAGAGGAGTGATGTCTTTTTAGACGAGATCGAGGCTTGTCTTGCCAACATTGAATCTAATCCGATAACGGTTGACGACTCTAATTTTGATCCAGAGGAAGACATCCGTTTAATTGAAGAATTATTGAATGAAGAACCGTTAATTTCTCTCCCTCCGATATACAATGAAGATTTTGATGAAGTTGAAAGTTATTCCGATTCTCACAATGAGTATACTATGAGTGATGAAGATTCTTGTGGAGATATCGATGATAATGATGAAAATGATGATGCGGAAATCCAAGATGAAGCTCTTCGTGAAAAATTATTTAATATCAATCTTCTCATTTCTAAAATCAAGGCGTTGAAAAATCCTCCGACTTTTTCTCCTATCCCCGATATGGATAGTGATTTCTTACCCGAGCTTGAAATTTTTCGATTTGAAGAGACGAGTAGTGGCAATCCCACTATTCATGCTTATTTCTCTCTTCCGGATTATGAGCGTTTTGATTTTGAAATTGATTTTGAGCCTATTTCTGATAATCCGTTACGTGACCCTCTTTTAGAGGAAGACGATCTATTTCTTGCTGCGGATGACTTGATACCACCGGGTATTGAGAATGACGAGAATGACGTTCAAAGAAATATTCTTTCCAATTTACCTTCTTCTCGTCCATCGGCGAAACCGCCGGATGTAGATTTTGAGTCCAATACGAATGAAGATATTTTTAGAGTGGTGGACGAGATTTCTGATTATGATAATCCTGTGCTTAATATTTTACCCACCCAACCCACCCGTGATTCAGAAATCGACTTTGCTTTTATCATCTGGGTGTTTCAACCATACTTTTCTTATCCCCTCATTTCTTTACTTTTCTACTCCACCGGGAGTGAGGATACCGTTTTTGACCCCGGCATCTCCGTTTATAGTGTCGGTTGTCCGTTTTATCTGCTCTCCCCACGGACGAATTAATTCGGGGATCGAGTCAAGCTCATGTGACTTGGTGAACAAAAACAAGCGCTTCGTGGGAGGCACCCCATGCTTATCCATTTTCATTTTCTTTATTTTCTATGTTCTAAAAACGTGACGTGAGGGGGGCGACCCTTTCCAGACTCGTGTTTTCGTGGTTGTTTATGAATGTTCAGGAATTTCCCCGAAGTTTGAGGACTCTCGTGCTCGTGGTTTGTCGTTCTCTCCACTCGAGTCTCATCCTTTGATGCTCTTTCGAAAATTCACCATATCCAAAATCTTATCGACTAACGTTTATCTCTTGGCATAATTAATAAACGGCCTTAGATTTTACGTAGGATTACCCGTACCCTTAAAACATTGAGGACAATGTTTCACTTTAGTCTGGGGGGGTGAATCTTCGATTCGATTTGACCTGTACCATAGTCTGAGCTGTTTAACTTGCGCAACTCCGTTTTCCATCAAAAATTTTAATTTTTGTCACCGCTTTATATTAAAAAAAAAAAAAAAGTGAAAAAAAAAAATGAAAAAAAATAATATATATGACATGAATAATAAGTTTTGACACCTTGTTTTGATTTTCCTACCGGCGAGAGTAGAAATAAATGTTTCTGAAACTTTAGGGACTGAAAATGTAAACTTAACAAAAGTATTATAAGGACCAATCATGCCATGTGTGAATAACACAAGGACCAAAGTTGCAATTTTCCAAAATTAAAAATCCTAGGGACCAAAATTATCAATTTTCAAAGTTTAGGGGTCAAAATGTAAATTTCTCAAAACTTCACACCAAGGACTAAAAATGACTTTTGTAACTTCCCAAGGACCCAAAATGATTTTTCTTTCAAAAATATCCCACCAGGGACCAAATCTACCAAAATCTGAAACTCCAGGGACTAATTTTGTAATTTTCCAAAACTTTTCCAATTTTTCACCAAAGAACAAAATATGACAACTTATGATTTCAAAAGGACCTTTGGTGACTTTTCTTTTCAAATAAGTGCTCAGGGACTATTTTTGCCAATTTTTGAAAGTTGAGGGACTGAAACTGCCAATTATGCAAACTTTGTACGTTTTTCATTTGTTTTTACTCTTTTTGCATCTAAAACATATAAAACACAATTTTGAAATATTTTTAGTATTTTGATGCATTTCTGAGTGTTTTTGTATGTTTTGCAGTTCAGATTTGACCAAAAATGATAAGTGTTTGAGCACTCATCACAAATCAATGGTATGTGAATGTAAAAAATATGCATGTGAGATTGTGTACATACCGCTTCCCTTTAGGAACAATGAGTGAGTCCATAGTGATTACCCTAGACACCTTAAGAATTGCCTTGACATGACCCGTGAGACCATTGAAGAAGATAAAATGGCGAGAACCTCTGATAACACATTATCATAAATTAGTTTTCTCACCAAACGGTCACAAGAATTGTTAGAATATGTCATAGGTACGTGCCCCAAGAGTCTCAACATGCAAGATAGAAAAGTCACATCCTTATCTAAGAGTTTGAAAAAGCATGTTACCTTTGATATACCATTGGCTAGTTCTGATCATAGCACATCACCACCTAGAAACCAAACATCTATGCAACAATCTAATGTTCCCATCGTAAATTCTACAAGAGTAAGCAATGACACTAAAGCTAGCGGGTCAAAGCCTAAAGGTAATACAAGGAATGATAGGACTTCGCCAGCTAAAGGTGCTCAAGGGAAGAAAGTAGAAGACCACCTTAGGAACAATAAGATTGATCTGAGTGAAAAGAATCGTGTTGATTCTAGTATTTGCGATAAGCATACTGTAATTAATTTGAATTCTAATGACACTTGTAAGACTTGTAATGGTTCTTTAATTTCTGGTAATCATGATGATTGTAGTGTGTCATCTTTGCAATCCTCTTACAAATCCTCAGTTAAGTTTGCTAAGACACATAAATTGGAAAACCATACTTGGAAAGCTACAGGAAAGTTGTTTACCAATGTAGGATATCAGTGGAAACCTACTAGAAAAAAATTCACTTTAGGAAGCCAGTGTCCACTAACAAGAATACCAGATCCTAAATATTTAGCGGTTAAGAAATGGAAGGCAACTGGTAGGAAATTCCCTTAAGTGACTCAATGGATTGATAATATGTCAGTAGCACCCACTAGTATCATTTCCTCTGAGGAAGCCATTGTAAACACTAATCCTGTCTCTTTTAAGTATGCTTGCGCTAGCCAATTGGATCCCAATTACACTTGGGGATCCATGTTTTTCAGTTATCCATATCTGTCTGGTTTCAAATGTAGGTCGTACAAATCGTCCTGTGGTATTTGGACTCAGGCTGCTCAAAACATATGACTGGGGATCGCTCTCGGCTCAGAAATTTCGTGAAAAAGTTTATCGGGACTGTCAGATTCGAAAACGACCATTTTGGAGCTATTATGGGGTATGGTGATTATGTGTTCGGTGACAATGTGATTTCTAGAGTCTACTATGTGGAAGGACTTGGGCATATATATATATATATATATATATATATATATATATATATATATATATATATATATATATATATGTATGTATGTATGTATGTATGTATGTATGTATGTATATACATATGTATATATATATATATTTGTGTGTGTGTATATATATATATATGTATTTGTATATGGATATGTATATATATATATATATATATATATATATATATATATATATATATATATATATGTATATATACATACATATATGTATGTATGTATATATTAAAAAAAATGAAGGTCGCCCTTATTGTGGTAACCAATCGCCTGTAGGACGTCGGAGAGAGAAAACTAACATGGCAGATAAAATGAGGGGGATTGACCCTCATTATTGTGTTTAGCCTTAGGATGTTAGTCGACAATTAAACAAAATGACAAAAATGTATCAAATTGATTGGTTGCCTCTTGATTTTGAAAAATATTGATTATCTAGTAGCGCATTATTGAATTTGAAATGATGCCTTAAAATGATATGGTTTTTAGTACTCTTTTGTGGATCTTCTAGGGTTTGATAAGTATCAGAAGAGAGCCACCTTTCTTTCATCGGCAGGAGACTTGATATGATTTTTTTGTAGTCACATGGCGAGTGTTTCCCAACACAGACAAAGCTGTTAAGCAGTTGATTATAAGGGCTGAGCCCTTATTGTAAACTCTGTAGGTATAACTTTATTATTGATTATTATTTATAGATTACAAATGCATAACTCTAACCCTAATGAACACGAACCCACACATAGGCTTGGGCCTTATAATTTATTGCCTAATAGACCCCAACACTTCGAAACCAAATTCCATAGTTTAGCCAGAATGAAACAGTCTACAAAGATGCATTGGTATGATTCCAAAGTTGATTGACACAAAGGCCAAAGTGTTGAGATAATATCAATCCCGCGAGAATCCAAGTTTATGCGGGTTAGAAGACAATTAAGTTGAACCCTCCATGAGTGAGAGTTAAATTGTTTTTGGTATCGGAGAGTTCCATCTAACCTTTTCAGTAGTGGAATCAAGGATCACTTTCTCAATATGATTCAAAAATAAGAAACAAAGAACATTCTGGATATGCCAATGATCAATTATGAGGAGTCAAAGGCATTAGTATGGTTAAATGATGAGAGTTACTAGGTTGTTTCAGGGCCTGGTCTTAGTTGCCTATCCCATGCCCAAGTACGAGAGAGTGGCCCAAATTCAGTTTTACATCCATCGCTAATGGAGTATCATTTAGTAATTTTTGAGTATAATCTAGAGAATTTATTTTTGAAAGTCGACTCCCACGTCCATACGTCTTCCTAGAATCTGGGTGTGTTTAGTTAGAGAAAACAAATTCTTTAATATTTTATTTTTAGATTTGTTAAAAAAATAATAATAAAAACAATTTTTTTACAAAATATAAAAACCGCGTTCATATGACATTGTTTTCATTCTCAAGAAAACAATGGGGGTTACAAGGGAAACAAGGAATGCAAAAATAATTGTGTTTTGTAATTCATTTGCAAAAGTATAAAATGCAAATTTTCGGTTTTATAGAGAATTTGATATGAAACATTTGATTTGAATGTAATTTTTATTTTCTTTGTTTTGTACAAAATAATTTTGTGAAAAACAAAAATGGTTCCTTTAACTAAGCGCACCCTAAAAGTCTTTTTGTCCGCCACTCTTATTTTTATTATTTTTATTTTTCTTTGAACGACAATTTAATTATCTCACAATATTTATACCACAAATTTATCTCACATGTTTTAAGCAGGACTTGAACCCGCAACCATTTGGTTGGGGGGGGGGGGGGGAGGGCTTCTCACATAACATTGGGTACGATTAGGATACAAGCCCTTTGGTCCCCCACTTTAATTTTATATACCGGAGGTTTTTGTTCATGGAAGCAAGAAGGTCATTTACACTGATGATGGATTTCCAAGGACTCGCTACTAACCAATAACTAGAGTGATACCTTTATAGTCCGCGTGGATAGCCATAACAATGAGACACCACAAAAAGTGTTGCTTTCGTGTGAAACTAGCACCATCATATGAAAAGGACAAAATTACACGGATGGTCCCTATGGTTTACTCGGATTGCAAGTTTAGTCCCTAAGTCAAAATAAGTACACCAGACATCCCTAATTTTGAAACCTGTCACCCTTTTAGTCCCTAATTTGGTTGTCCCGTTAGTTTGGCCGTTAAGTTATTTGCACAGTTAGTCCTTTGTTAACTAGAGTGATACCTTTATAGTCCGCGTGGATAGCCATAACACTGAGACACCACAAAAAGTGTTGCTTTCGTGTGAAACTAGCACCATCATATGAAAAGGACAAAATTACACGGATGGTCCCTATGGTTTACTCGGATTGCAAGTTTAGTCCCTAAGTCAAAATAAGTACACCAGACATCCCTAATTTTGAAACCTGTCACCCTTTTAGTCCCTAATTTGGTTGTCCCGTTAGTTTGGCCGTTAAGTTATTTGCACAGTTAGTCCTTTGTTAATATTTTTTGCACCGTTAGTCCTCATTTTCTAAAAAAGTCCTCATTTTTTGCACGGTTAGTCCCTCCATTAATATTTTGCACCGTTATCAATCTTTTTATGTTTTCGTCCATTTTTAACATTCTCGTCCATTTTTTTTACGTTTTTGTCAATCTTTTTACGTTTCCGTCCATTTTCTTACGTTCTCATCCGTTTTTCTAATGTTTTCGTCCACTTTTTTATGTTTTTGTCAATCTTTTTATGTTTTCGTCCATTTTTTTACGTTCTCGTCCGTTGTTTTAACATTTCCGTCCATTTTTTACGTTTTAGTCTGTTTTGTTATATTTTATCCCTCTTTTTACGTTTTCGTCCGCCTTTTTACTTTTTGTCTGTTTTCTTATATTTTTATCTGTTTTCGCCATTTTTTTTACGTTTTCGCCTATTTTCTGTGTCGATTTTAAATAACGATTTTGACCCCTTTCTGGTATGAATCATCAAAAGTGTAAACCCTGAAAGTTGTCCGGAATGATGTTTTACATCAAGACTCGCGAGATTTTAACCAGAAAATGCAAAACAAGGGCTGTCTACTACCAAAACTTAAGCCATTTTTTTTTTTACCAAATTCATAATTTATAAACTTATAAACTCTTGTAAATTTTTGTACTTTTGTAAATCATCAAACTTATTTGAAAAAATGGACAAGATAAAAACGGATTAAAATGTAAGAAAATGTGAAAAAAACTGACGAAACATGTAAAAATGAACAAAAAAAGATTGACAAAAACGTAAAACAATGAACAAAAACATTAAAAAAATGGACGAGAACGTAAAAAAATGAATGAAAACGGTTAAAATCATAAGAAAACAGACGAAAATGTTAAAAAGCGGACGAAAACGTAAAAGAAAGAATGAGAACGTTAAAAAACAGACAAGAACGTAAAAAAATGGACGAAAGCGTAAAATGATTGACAAAAACGTAAATAAATGAACGAAAACGTTAAAAAAAGGACGAGAACGTAAAAAAATGGACGAAAACGTTTAAAAACATAAGAAACAGACTAAAACGTAAAAAAGCGGACGAAAATATTAAAAAGTGGATGAAAACGTTAAAAAACAGACGAGAACGTAAATAAATGGACGAAAACATTAAAAATTTGACAAAAACGTAAAAAAATGAAGGAAATGTTAAGAAAACGGACGAGAACATAAAAAAATAGACGAACACGTAAATTGATTGACAAAAAGGTAAAAATATGGACGAAAACGTTAAAAAAACGAACGGGAACGTAAAATATAGACGAAAATGTAAAAAGATTGAGAACAGTGCAAAATATTAACGGAGGGACTAACGGTGCAAAAAATGAGGACTAACGGTGCAAAAAATATTAACAAATGACTAACGGGCAAATAACTTAACGGCTAAACTAACGGGACATCCAAATTAGGGACTAAAAGGGTGACATGTTTCAAAATTAGGGATGTCTAGTGTACTTATTTGGACTTAGGGACTAAACTTGTAATCCGAGTAAACCACAGGAAACATCCGTGTAATTTTGTCTATGAAAAGTAGGTTGACGTTCAAATACAAAGCCATCAAAAAAAATAAAAATGCGAAAAATCCATTCAGCATTTGACAAACATGTCCTCTTTCTTTTTTATTCAAAAAATCCTATCACGAGTAAAATGGCCGTTTTACTTGTTTTTTGTTTTTCACCTTCAAACTTCAAACACACGTAACTTTTAAAAATAAACTGATTTCACCATAATTTTAAAACTTTAATTCTTTTTAACTTGGTATAAATCTTGTTAAGTATTTCAATTTTTTTTACTTAAATGTGTCTTGATTATCTTTATTTTTTGGGCATTTTTTACCCTAATAACTACTGAATTATGAAAAACTTATAACATAAAAGTTATAGATTTTGGTTCACTCTTTACACAGGGTTTTGAATCATTCAAATCAGATGTCATATGAGTGAGATATCACATGTTAAACATGACGTTTTAGTCATACTTGTTGCACACAAGCTGTTTAATGAAATGTTTAACTTACATTTTTAGTGTTAAAATTGCGTTAATTACGCTAATTTTTGTACCACAACACATCGTTAATCATTTTATTAATGTTCGATTCAAAAAGTGATGTTTTTTTAATTGTTAATTTTGTAAAAAAAATGTACGTATTGTGTTTTATTGCGTTTTTGACCATAAATTTGACAAATATTAATCTCATATTAGGAAAATTGTGAAACATAAAAGTTATAGAGGTTAGGTCAATCTTTATTCAGGTTTACTCAGGTTTTTGAGTCACTCAAATCCGATGTCATATGAGTGAGATATCACACATTAAAGATGACGTTTTAGTCGTATTTGATATTGAAAAACATAGCTTATGAACAATATAGATTATGATGAACACTGATGAACATAGATTAAGACTGATGAACAACACTAACTGATTAATAAGATTAACTTATCAACAAGACTAACTGATAAACAAAACAACTTTAATCTACATGTTGTTCAAAAGTGTTCATCAGTTAGTCTTGTTCATCAGTTTATCAGTCTTGTTATTGAACTGATGAACAATACTAACTGATGAAAAACACTAACCGATGAACAAAAATTAACTGATGAATTAGACTAAATGATGAACAAGACAACATCAATCTACATGTTATTCATAAGTGTTCATTAGTTAGTCTTGTTCATCAGTTCATCAGTTGTTGGGAATTACACTAACAGTTACCACTGTTAAGCATGGAAGAAGCCACTGCTGAAGAATGCACTAGCAGTGGAAACTTATTACCACTGCTAGTACATAATATTGCTACTGCTGCAGGATAATTGTTAGGAAACGTGTATTAGATAATTATAGAAAAGATCTCGTGTATATTCTATTATTATAAGTTAATACTTATCTTGTAAAGGACTCCTTGTGTCCTATAAAAAGAGGTCCTAGGTTTAGGTTTATGCACGTATCAATTAGAAAGCTTCAAGGTGTAACCCTAGCGATAAACAAGATCACTCGTATTATTATTCTTAATAATATTGGAGCTTAAAGTTTAGTTTACATTCTGTGTTCATATACAACTATTCTCACTCACAAACAAACTCACAAACAAATCTTCTAAGTATTACTAAGTGTATTCCGCGTACTTGTTAGTATCATTCAAAGTATCATTCTAACACAAGGATGGTGTTTAGATCCATAAAGTGGTATGAGAGCCAGGTTTCTGATACTTTGATTTAGAAGATCCGAAGTTTACTCACTCTCACAAGATTCAATGGAGATGGAAAACAGCCAGTCCAACATTGCTGTTAAGCTACCTAAGCTTAAACTGAATGACTATGAGATGTGGAGAATAATGATTGAACAGTTCTTCTTGGTTCAAGACTATGCACTTTGGGAAATCATTATGTATGGTGATTCCTTTAAGCTAGGCACTTCCTCAGAGACTATTGATGGCAAGGTTGTGCAGAAGTTAAATACAGGTCCAGTTACAACTGAAGAACGACTCCAGAAGAAGAATGATCTGAAAGCCAGAAGTTTATTGCTAATGACCCTTCCTAGGGATCAAATCTTAGCCTTCAGCAAGTACACAACTGCTAAGACCTTGTATGAAGAGATCTGCAATGTTTTTGGTGGCAATGATGCTACCAAGAAAAGTCAGAAGACCTTGTTGAAACAAACTTATGAAAATTTCTCTTCAACAAGTAATGAATCAATTGATAGCATCTTCACTAGACTTCAGAAGATTGTAACACAACTCACTGTGTTTGGAATTGAGGTAGAAAGAGAAGACCTCAACTTGAAATTCTTAAGAAGTTTATCTTCTGAGTTTCATACTAATGTTGCTGTTTGGGAAGCAAGCCTAAACTTGAAAACATGAAGCTCAATGATCTTTACAATAACTTTAAAGTTATTGAACAAAGACAGAAGAAGGCTGGGAAGCTAAGTACAAGCTCAGGGAACTTAGCTCTTATCTCATCATCTGTGAATGATAGTTCTGATGATGAAAATGATGATGATGAGGATGCTTCTCACATTGCTATTTCCACTGGCAGTGCAAGTGTTTCCACTGCTAGTTCTAAAAAGCAGATTGCTGGTCTTGGAGATTCTACTTTTTATGCTTATCTCGCAAGTCAAGTCAATGGTTCAATTCTAACACATGAAGACTTGGATCAAGTTGATGAAGATGACATGGAAGAGATGGATATAAAGTGGCAAGTTACATTGTTGAGTTTGAAAGCAAAGAAATTCTGGAAAAGGACAGGGAGGAAGATCATTATTAATGGTAATGAGACTGCAGGCTTTTACAAGAAAAAGGTGGAGTGTTACAACTGTCACAAGATGGGACACTTTGCCAGGGAATGCAGGAAACCAAAGAAGCTAGATAATAGATCTACTTGGTACAAGCAGGATAAGAAGAAGGAGCCTATAGTTGAAGAACCAAAGGTGCTATTGGCCATTGATGGTGTGAGCTATGACTGGAGTGATGCGTGGGAATTACACCAGGCTTTACCTCTCGAGGGATCTCGAGAAGCTTACAACCCCCACCAGGCAGTGTACCTGATCGTTGTAGTATAGTATAGTGACAAGTACCGGGGGATTGATCGTTCAATTCAGGAATAGTGTCGCTAGGATTAGAAAGCCTAAAAACTAGGTCTAGAGGTGAGGGATGATTCTTTTTGTATTTTTATATTTTATGAAAAGCAAGTAAAATCTCGGGTTTTGGAAGAGTGGGCGGAATTAGTTGCTAGTCAACTAACCCAATAACTAAAGATGCAATCAAAATAAAATAACAAAAATGTAAATAAAACTAATTAAACTAGTGGTGTGAACAATAAATGGGAAAATTGTGTTTACTTAGATTTCATTACTCCCTAGATATCTTTTACAGGTTGATAGTTTGTTACAGTTGCGTGGATGACGGGTTATATTCCTTAATACCAATCGTGGGGTGGCTTACGTACTTCCCCAACTCTATAAGCTCCTACTTCACTCCTATGTCGAGCCTCCAAAAAGCTCCTAACATGGGATCATTAGAATTCGCTCATGCATTAAATACAACCATAAAAACCTAGTACGCATTGGTTCATGCTTCTTAAGACGTTCAAGCAAGTTACACTATGGAAGTCTGCCAGTTTTCTTAAGCCTAACATCGAAATCATTCATCCATTACAACTATAAACAAGCAATCAACCTATAATCAACATCTAGGTTTCACTACATCTAAGCAAACACACAAGAGATCTAGCCTAGCATGTTAAAATCAAGACAAGCGTAAGATATATTCAAACAACACATAGACATATTGAATGAATTGAAAGGATACTTATCTTAATTGAACATGAAAGGTTTCAAGGGGTGAAAACCCTTGAAAATACTGATAAAATCGTCCTAGGGTTTCTCCAAGTCGTCCCTAAAATTGTCCTCTTCTTTTGAATGAAAATTAAAAAAGTATATATAGATTTTCCAAGGTGACGGCGTCAAGAAGAAAATTCTGACGCCGTCAACCCGCCACCCATAATAAAATCGGATTGCCTATATCCAGATCTGACACCGTCAAGAGTATTTTTCTTCTGGGCCGTCAAGAGTAATGGGGTCATGACGGCCTATGGTGACGCCGTCATGCCCTAGTGCAAAAACCATCTGGACCGTCATGGACTCTATCCTCTTCATCTCTTGTTTTTCCTCTTGACTCCGTCATTAAGAAGCCTGTGACACCTTAAGGTACTATTCCAGCAAGGAAAATTAAGACTTTGCCGTTTTCTTCACTTTTATGCTCCAAAAACGTCCAAAATGCTTCCTTTTCCAGAATTCACTCCAAAAGTACCTAAAATCACAAAAGGAATGATTTAGGGCAATATTTGATCAAATAAATTCAATTCCGGGCTTAAATGACCCCTAAAAACGGATCATTTTTCGCCTCTTCATATACCCTTACACTTGAGATTTGCTTGTCCTCAAGCAAATGCGCTTTTATTCTAATCAAAATACAAGTTAGGGGTCATTTAACACTAATATAAAACTAATTACAACAAATAATCGTTCCACTAAAGACCAAAGAAAAGCACGGAGGTCATACATTAGCACCTCACAAATAGTGTTTAGATACTCACATCTCTCGGGTGTAATAAAGTATATATCACAATATGGAAATGGAAAACATCTCTCACTACCTGTCATAGCAAAATAGATTACCATTGGCTTGGGAAAGGATCAACCCTCCACCACATGGCGTAAGCACCTAGGATAAACTATCAAAGAGGTCTTTCAAAGGGTTATAACGTTAGGTGTAGGGATATGGAATACACGGTTTTGTTGGATATAGGCAATCTTTACTGGTGGCGAGTTAATAATCTTGGTTAATTACATGTACAATATGGCGTTGCTAAGCCAAGACTAGACTCGACTTAAGCTAATAAATGAAAAATAACAAAAACATAAAATAAACATAGAATGAAACGGGATGGTAGTCCGTATGTTTTTTTTTTCTTTTCTTTTTCAATATTTTTTTTTTCTTTTTCTTAATTTTTTTCGATTTTTTTTTTTTTTTTTTTTATTTTTTTATTTTTTTTTTTTTTTTTGCATACACTTTTACCCTACCATCCAAAATAATACATCATAGGGAATGAACATTCCCCTTACACTTGAATTTTTATATACTTTACAATAAACTAATCTAATGACTCGAATTAAGATAATCAAAACACTTGGAGTACTTTTAAGATTAACGCACATATAGGGGTAATAAATGATGTTCTTCCCCATTACTCCATAATACAAGTACTTTACCCATGAGTCCCAATCGTCCCAAAACAATATGTACAAGGATATGACTCGACTTAGCAACCATGTAATCAATTAGATAATTAACTAAGGGTTTAAACAAATAACAATAATGCACTAAAGATGAGTGCATACACGGAAGGCTAAGGCGATTTAGGTGTACATTTAAGTGGGTTGTAACAAATTCTTCCTTTAAGTAAGATGCTTAAAGTTAGAAACGAAAAGATAGGCTCGGAGGGGTGTACTAGGGGTTTCGTGTACTAAAAATGAGTACAACGCTAATGGTGTGGGAAAAATTAATTGACTTTACTAGCCAAGTAATATGACTTAAATGGTCAAGTAATTATGATACGGGTTTAACACAAGGGTGATCCTAATGCCTCTTATCATGTAGTAAATCCTACTACATGAATGTAGTCTCACTAGCGGTCTCGGGATGCATCACTAACGCAAGTTCTAGAATCTAAATGCTACCGGTACACTCGTAAGCACTAATAATGAATGCTTTTCCTATCAAATCTAAAGGCGAACCTCACATATTTGGGTGGAAAATTTTTCTGAATGATACGGTTTTGTGCTAGTCATACGACTCCTATCCATGAGACGCTTGCTAAGGCTAAAGCTTCACTCCTAAATGTTGTAAAAAATTTTAAATTTGGCGCTAAAATTACTCTAACAAGTATTTCTCATAGTTTTATTACACACCTACCATCAAACAAACAAACTCAAGTGCAAGTGTATCCTTTAAGGTGTCATCATTTACCCTCCCCTTACACTTAGGATGAACATTGTCCCCAATTTTCAATTAAAGAATGTAAAAGTTGAATAGGTAAAAGAATGAAATCAAATACTCCCCTGATTCGCTCGGCGTGGATAGTGTGTCAACAAGGTTAGATCTTCCTCCAAGAAAATGAACAATCAAAGCTTCCCTTCCAGAATATAAATCATCTTCTTGTCATACATAACCTGTTAAACCTGAGAAAACAAACAAGGCAACCTCGCGTAAAATCGGCGGCAATCTATATATGCTAATAAATCCTAGAAAGCAATGTAAGATATAATGCTTGTGGAATGAATGTTTGCAGATTTCCTGGAGTTTATAAAACTAAAGAATTAACAAAAACTTTAAGACTCCGTTAGAAAACAAAACTAACAAAATTTCCAGAATTTTACACATGACGCCCCCAGGAATTAATTCCTGATGCCGTCAGAAGTGATCTGCAGAAATTCTTACGTTAAGTTTCCAGAAAATTTCAGGAAAACTTATGTCCTACTTCCTGGAAAATCCTGCAAAACATCATTATGACTCGATACAAGCATTTGACTCTAACAAATATGAATATACATGTCCATTTAATATTGTGGAGAATCATGATCAATTTTGTTTCTTAAAATCATATTTGGGGTTTCCCCTTACACTTATTTTTTGCGAAATACCTTTGGATGAAGTTAAGACAAAGGCAAACGACAAAATGAAGTATTTTCACTATTTTATTTTTGAAACATGATCTACCAACAATAAAAATAAAGCATGCATACGGAAACAAATAACAATCAAACAAAATAAAAATCACACAAAGCATGGGTTGCCTCCCAAGAAGCGCTTGTTTTTGTTTGAGTCACGAGCCTGACTCTACCCTTATTTAACTGAAATAGGAGAGGTTTTCCCTATACTTTGGATTAAGTGCGGGTGGAAGTAGCGATACACACCCTTAGGGTGGAAATATGCTTCGTGAGGAAAGTGTGGTGGATGAATTATATGCTCAAAGGGGTGTGCTCCTATCATCATAACCTTACGAAATTCAACCGGGTTAATGGGTGGATTAAGATTTTCTCCTAGAAAGGGATCATTTTCTATCAACTTCAAGAGACTACTAGTTGGGGATCCATCTTGACCTAATAAACCCGGTTTAAACCCATAATGTTTCTTGTGATCAATCATAAATGGGTGATGTAAGCATGTAAGGTCATTTTCTACTCCTATATTGGCTTCCTCTCTACAAGGCTTAGAGTCCACTACCTTTATCCTAAGACTACCCGGACTACATGGGTTGATCGGTGGGTCGGCTCCTCTTTTGTCTCCTAGATGTATATCCAAGGATGGAAAGTTGTGCGAAGATTGAGGTTCCGGTTCATCAACACTAGGTAATTCCCTAGAACTATGAGTAAGGTTATCACTACAAGTATTCAAACCTATATCCTCTAGTAGTGTTTGGTACAAGGGTTCTACCTCTATTGGGGCTCCTATAGTCTCTTCTACTTCTTCCGGGGTAAGCCACGGGTGGTGTGTATTCCTCAAGTGATGGTGGGAGTTGTGGGGTACTTTGTAGGTTTGTGTTATTTACCTCATCCTTCCTTTTCTCAACATCACCTATATCCTCATCACGTGTTTTAGTAGAATCTAACCTAAACATGTTCCTAAGTATCTCAAATCCTTCTTTAGCCATTTCAAGTTCTAAGTCTGATTCATAAGAACCTTCCTCAATAACTTGATTACAATGTTCAATTTGCCTAAAGGATTCATCTTTTTGCTCAATATGATCATGTTCGGCTAAATCCTCCTTAATTGTTTCCTCAAGTTGTGATGTATACAAACACATCAATTCATTGAACTAATGGTTCACGGTTAGGAGGCTTTCCTCAAAATTTTTCCAAAGGGTCTTACTAAAAGGAATTGATCCTAACAATGATTGTTTAATATAGACCACACATGCGCATAACTCACCAAATCTATCAAACTTTACACCCATCTCCTCTTGTATATAGCTAAGATCACTTAAAAATTCATTGGAACAACAGGAAGCAAATCTATCTGAGTAAACTAATTGTTCCTCTATTGTTAATGATCTAAATGGAATCTCATCCGCCATGAAGACAAATGAAAATGGTTTTACAAACAAAGGGCACAAAGAAAAAGATAGACTAAAGGAATCCTATAAAAATAAAAATAAAAATCTCACTAGAAAGGATTCTAGTAAGTAGACCTAATAAAAAGAAATTCTAACCTAGACAATAACTATTCCCCGGGCTGCGGCACCAAAAACTTGATGCGTGGGAATTGCACTAGGCTTTACCTCTCGAGGGATCTCGAGAAGCTTACAACCCCCACCAGGCAGTGTACCTGATCGTTGTAGTATAGTATAGTGACAAGTACCGGGGGATTGATCGTTCAACTCAGGAATAGTGTCGCTAAGATTAGAAAGCCTAAAAACTAGGTCTAGAGGTGAGGGATGATTCTTTTTGTATTTTTATATTTTATGAAAAGCAAGTAAAATCTCGGGTTTTGGAAGAGTGGGCGGAATTAGTTGCTAGTCAACTAACCCAATAACTAAAGATGCAATCAAAATAAAATAACAAAAATTTAAATAAAGCTAATTAAACTAGTGGTGTGAACAATAAATGGGAAAATTGTGTTTACTTAGATTTCATTACTCCCTAGATATCTTTTACAGGTTGATAGTTTTTTACAGTTGCATGGATGACGGGTTATATTCCTTAATACCAATCGTGGGGTGGCGTACGTACTTCCCCAACTCTATAAGCTCCTACTTCACTCCTATGTTGAGCCTGCAAGAAGCTCCTAACATGGGATCATTAGAATTCGCTCATGCATTAAATACAACCATAAAAACCTAGTACGCATTGGTTCATGCTTCTTAAGACGTTCAAGCAAGTTACACTATGGAAGTCTGCTAGTTTTTTTAAGCCTAACATCGAAATCATTCATCCATTACAACTATAAACAAGCAGTCAACCTATAATCAACATATAGGTTTCACTACATCTAAGCAAACACACAAGAGATCTAGCCTAGCATGTTAAAATCAAGACAAGCGTAAGATATATTCAAACAACACATAGACATATTGAATGAATTGAAAGGATACTTATCTTAATTGAACATGAAAGGTTTCAAGGGGTGAAAACCCTTGAAAATACTGATAAAATCATTCTAGGGTTTCTCCAAGTCGTCCCTAAAATTGTCCTCTTCTTTTGAATGAAAATTACAAAAGTATATATAGATTTTCCAAGGTGACGGCGTTAAGAAGAAAATTCTAACGCCGTCAACTCGCCGCCCATAATAAAATCGGATTGCCTAGATCCAGATCTGACGCCGTCAAGAGTATTTTTCTTTTGGGCCGTCAAGAGTAATGGGGTCATGACGGCCTATGGTGACGCCGTCATGCCCTAGTGCAAAAACCTTCTGGACCGTCATGGACTCTATCCTCTTCACCTCTTGTTTTTCCTTTTGACGCCGTCATTAAGAAGCTTGTGACGCCGTCAGGTACTGTTCCCAGCAAGGAAAATTAAGACTTTGCTGTTTTCTTCACTTTTATGCTCCAAAAACGTCCGAAATGCTTCTTTTTCCAGAATTCACTCCAAAAGTACCTAAAATCACAAAAGGAACGATTTAGGGCAATATTTGATCAAATAAATTCAATTCCGGGCTTAAATGACCCCCTAAAAACGGATCATTTTTCGCCTCATCATGGATCTACATGGCTGATGAAGAAGAAGCATCTCAAGAATCTGCAATGATAGCAACTGAACTTGCTCTTATGGCTTTCTCTGATTCTGAGGTACACTCTAATAATGGTTGTTCTAAATCATGTAAAGCTTTAAAAGAATATGAAAAACTAAAAGAGCAATATGATGAACAGAGGTTAGAGCTAAATCAAACTAGTTATAATCTATCTAACCATAAGAGAGGTCTTGCTGTTTTAGAAGCAAAGATAGAACACTTTAGAGCTAATGAGTCTAAGTTTAATGATGATATTGCTGTTTTAAGAAGAGACTTGGATTATAAGATTGTTGTGAATGAGTCTCTTAGAAAAGAATTAGAGAAGATTAAAAAGGCCAATGAAAATATTCAGATAACTTCTAATACACTAGATCATCAGTCTAAGTGCATTGACAAAATTTAGGAGGCACAAGTTGTCAACAAAGTCAAATCAGGTGTAAGATCCAAGTCTGTTCCACCACCTCTAAGAGGTGTTCCATCACCTCCTGGTATTGACTTAGCACATACAGGGTTAGAAGAGTTTCAAGAACCAATTAGGACGTACTTATGGCCCTCAATTTGTGAAAGAAGCTATTAATGAAAAGGTTATGGTTGAGACTGATGGATTTGAAAGTGCTAGTGATTCATCTCTTAAGGATGAATGTGTGAAAGTTGAAGCTAAAACAAGTGTTCCTGAAATTGTTAAAGTGGAAGTTAAAACATGTATTCCTGAAGTTGTTAAGATTGAAAAAGAAGAGCCTAGGAAACAAGTTAATAAACCTAGACCAACTGTAAGGTATGCAGAGTTGTATAGGCATAAGTCATCAACTCCTAGGGGTAACCAGAGGAGTTGGAATCATGTAAAATCTCAACAGTTTGGTAGTGATTTTGAGTTTAACAACATAGCATGTCACATCTGTGGTAGTTTTGATCATCTTCATGCTTACTGTAACTATCATAAGGGAAGAAGGGAAGTTTTTGGGAACACAAGGGTGAATGAAAAAAAGTTTCAAAAATATACTCACCCAAACCCACTAAGTAAAATGATTCCCAGGGCTGTTCAACTAAAATCTGGCATCAAACCTCTTACATTTGCTAGAAAAGTGAACAATGCTTACTCTAAGTCACCTGTTAAAAGTGTAAGACCCAATACAACTTTTGTTAAATCTGCACAAACAGGCAACAAGACCTTTTATGACAAGAGTATTTTACATAATCAAAAGTGGCACCAAAAACACGAATTTCAAAATCAGCAGTTGCCATTACTAAATCAGCAGTTGCCAGTCACTACTAGAAAAAAGGGCTATCCTTGACTCCAAATGCGAGTCAAGAAGAGGTCTTATGACGCGCAAATGCGAGTCAAGGAAAGACAAGTCATAAATCTTCATGACTCGCATTTGTGCGTCATCCCTCTATGAGGCGCACTTATGACCCACGTTTTATGACTCTCCTTTTTGCGTGTCATAGCCTAATTTAAAAAAAAAATAATTTTTTCCAGTTCCTAATTTTCTATTAAATGACAATTAAAAACCTGATAATACAAAATTAAAAACACAAATATCAAAATAACGCATTTCATATATTAAAAACCTGATAATACAAAATTAAAAACACAAATGTCAAATATCAAAGTCAATGAAACACAAATAAGAGTTCATATCAGATACATAAGTCCACATTATCATGCCTTGGTAAGTGATGAAGATGCCACTGAGCGTGCTATCTTTGCTGCTTCAGCTTCATTGCCTGCACCAGTTACCGTCACCTGCACAATTGGCACACATCCCACTTTCCTTTCAAGACATCACCAATGACTTCATCTAACGGCGTGGTGTCGACAGCTTCCTGCAATTTTGAACCAACCTTATGTTTACATATCCTGAGCTAATTAGTACAAACATAATTAATATTCTATCTTACATAGAAAAGAGAGACACCTGAGCTGAAGATATGACATTTGGCAAAAAACGAAAATAACGATGACTGCCATAAACAATAGAGCTAACATCAAATCCACTGCCAACTTTCCCTTGAGCGATACAATGCGCTGTTTGAGCGATCATATGCACTAAATCAAGATCCAAAATTTTATCATTCTTTTGATTTGTACTATAAAGTGGAAGATCAACAACTCCAAGATAATTTAGCAAAGCAGCTACTAAAGCAGTTGTGATAGCTGCAGATGACCCTAATCCAGTTTTTGCAACTTTTGGTTTACAATCTTCTACATTTGATTCTTCGGCATTGAAAGTAATTGATGTGAATGGCTGAAGAGTGGCCAATGATTCTGGGACTAATGGGAGCCCACGTGCTTCAATCTAAATTAGTACAATTTTCTTGTAAAAAACTGAAATAGCAATACGTTAAATTCACAATATGGATGGATATATACCTGATTCCTATATGAATATAAGTCATTGCAACCTAGGATTGTAATATCCATACCTGCAGAAATGATCAGTTAGTCATCAAAGTATCGAGTTCATTATTATTCAGTAACACGTGTAACATAACAGGCTAAAGAATTTGTGACAGTAATTTTAGCAATTTATTCCTTTTATTCTTGTTGAGTTTGGTGTATGCTGCTGCTATGGAATATTGGACTGCATACTCGACAAAGGGGTTCCTTGATTCACTGATATTTAGACACAAGTCAATGAAGATCAGTTATAAGACTTTAAGCCACACCTTAAAAGACCAAATCATCACATTTTTTAATAACTGAAGTGCTTTACATACTGATTCAAAATACTTGCCTCGAACACTGAAGCGTAAATTCTTTCAATGACATTTTGTATATAGTTTCTCTTGACATTTGAGGAGAATTGACTTTAAGATCCATCCACTCTTGAGCGGTAAAATGTATGTCTTAAGAACAAATAGTTGAATCTAATTTGTGTTATAAACCATAAGGCAATACGGGTTATCTATGATATATCACTAAATGTTCTATTATATTGCAAGTTAGTTGCGTCAGCAATTATACACTCACCACTGTCAAACTATCAGATTCAACTTCATCATAAAGAGGCTCAAGAATCGCGTAAAACCGAGCATTAGTACTAAGCACGATTCCTGCATTAGGCCTCTCCAATACCAAATAACCACCAGCCATTAAAACCTTCCCCGGAGCCGAAGCAACCCTAGAAAAGATCAAAAGCTCAAATTCAACAACAAATTACTATTTAATCTTCTATATGAACCATATTCAAAGTAGTATAGTTCAATGTAAATCACAACATTAGAAGCTTACATGAACCCGTTGCACACACATTCTAACATAACAAAAACACCCCTGTTGGGTTCCTTTTTCACACCAAATAGACCAACAAACAAACAATTAGCTAGGCCTTTTGGATGGGGCGCTTATCTGTGTGCCAGCAACCAAACCAAACGCACCTTTTTGCGCAGAAAAATCAGCAACAAACGTACCCTTTTTAGTGCAGAAAATCGGCAGCAAACGCACCCTTTTTAGTGCAAAAAATCTGCAGCAAACGCACCCTTTTTAGTGCTGAAATTCCAGCAAACAAACACTCCCATTTGGTGCAGAAAATCAGCACACAAATACCCCTATTTGGGGCTGTTTTGCAGCCACTAAACGCCTCTCAGCTGTGAATGTGGACCGAATCAACACACCCCCTTGGGTGATTTCCAATCGAACCAAAAAATAAACCAACACACCCTTGTGTGGCCCTCGGTGATGGGTCAAAACAATCAAACGGACACCCTCTTTGGGCTGGTATTTCCAGCCGAGTCCAACACAAAACAAAATAAGCTCGTGAGCTTATTAGTAGACCCCAAATAAGCTATAAAATGAAATAAGCCAAACGCATAAGCCTAGGATAAGCTGTAATGATACGTGGGAATCGCACCAGGCTTTACCTCTCAAGGGATCTTGAGAAGCTTACAACCCCCACCAGGCAGTGTACCTGATCGTTGTAGTATAGTATAGTGACAAGTACCGAGGGATTGATCGTTCAGCTAGGAATAGTGTCGCTAGGATTAGAAAACCTAAATACTAGTTCTAAAGATGAGGAATGATTATTTTTGTATTTTTATATTTTTTAGAAAGCAAGTAAAAATCTCGGGTTTGAAGGATTTGGGCGGAGATAGTTGCTAGTCAACTAACCCAATACTAAAGATGCAATCAAAATAAAATACTAGAAATGAAAATAAACTAAATTAACTAAGGTTGTAAGCAATAAGTGGAGAAAATGTGTTTACTTAGATTTCACTACTCCCTAGATATCTTTTACACGTTAATTACTTGTTATAGTTGCGTGGATGACAGATTGTATTCCTTAATACCATTCATGGGGTGGCGCACTTAATTCCCCAATCCTATGAGTGCCTACTTCACTCCTATGTCGAGCCGGCTAAGAAGCTCCTAACATGGGATCATTAGAATTTACTCATGCATTAAATACAACCAATAAAACCTAGTGCACGTCAGTTCATGTTTCCTAAGACGTTCAAGCATGTTACCATTTGGGGATCTGCCAGTTTTCTTAAGCCTAACATCGAAATTATTCATCCAATACAACCATAAATAAGTAATCAACACATAATTAACATCTAGGTTTCATTAGATCCAAGCAAACACAAGATAGATCTAGCCTAGCATGGTAGAATTAAGACAAGAACAAGATATAGACAACCAACACATAGACATATTGATTGAATTAAAAGAATACTTATCTCAATTACACATGAAAGGGATCAAGGGCTAAGAACCCTTGAAAAACCTGTAAAATTCGTACCAAGTTCGTACTTAGGGTTTCTCCAAAACTTCTCTCCTTTTTAATGTGAAAATTAGAAAACTATATATAGGAAATAGGGTCTGACGGCGTCAAGACAAATCTTGTGACGCCGTCATCTCGCTGCCAAAATACTTCTCGGACTGCCTTGATTTACTTTTGACGCCGTCATGTGTTATGCATTTTTAGGCCGTCATGCATTTTACTCTTGACGCCCTACCTTGTGACACCGTCAATTCTGTACTGGGTCGTCATGGAAATTACTCTTGACGCCGTCAGAAATTCCTTCTTGACGCCGTCACCTACTGTTCCCAGCAAGGAAAATTAAGACTTTGGCTTTTTCTTCACTTTTATGCTCCAAAAACGTCTGAATTGCTTCCTTTTCCAGATTTCTCTCCCAAAGTACCTAAAATCACAAAAGGAACGATTTAGGGTAATATTTGATCAAATAAAGTCAATTCCGGGCTTAAATGATCCCCTAAAAGTGGTTCATTTTTCGCCTCATCATATACCTTTACACTTGAGATTTGCTTGTCCCAAGCAAATGCGCTTTTATTCTAGTCAAAATACAAGTTAGGGGTCATTTAACACTAATATAAAAGTAATTACAACAAATAATCGTTCCACTAAAGACCAAAGACAAGCACGGAGGTCATACACAAGCACCTCACAAATAGTGTTTAGATACTCACATCTCTCGGGTGTAATAAAGTATAAATTACAATATGGAAACGGAAGATATCTCTCACTACCTGTCATAGCAAATTAGATTACCATAGGCTTGGGAGAGGATCAAACCTCCACCACATGGCGTAAGCACCTAGGATAAACTATCAAAGAGGTCTTTTAAAGGGTTGTAACGTTAGGTATAGGGATATGAAATACACGGTTTTGTTGGATAAAGGAAGTTTTACTGGTGGCGAGTTAACAATCTTGGTTAATTACATGTACAATATGGCGTTGCTAAGCCAAGACTAGACTCGACTTAAGCTAATAAATGAAAAATAACAAAAAATATAAAATGAACATAGAATGAAAAGGGATGGTAGTCCGTATGTTTTTTTCTCTTTTTCTTTTTTTTTTTAAATTTTTTTCTTTTCGTTTTCTTGATTTTTTTTTTTTTTTTTTTTTTTTTTTTTTTTTTTTTTTTTGCATACACTTTTACCCTACCATCCAAAATAATACATCATAGGGAATGAAAATTCCCCTTACACTTGAATCTTTAAATACTTTACAATAATTAATCTAATGACTCGAATTAAGAAAATCAAAACACTCGGAGTACTTTTAAGATTAACGTACATGCGGGGGTAATATGATGTTCTTCCCCATTACTCCATAAAATAAGTACTTTACCCATGAGTCCCAATCGTCCCAAAACAATATGTACAAGGATATGACTCGATTTAGCAACCATGTAATCAATTAGATAGTTAACTTAGGGTTTAACAAATAACAATAATGCACTAAAAATGAGCGCATACATGGAAGGCTAAGGTGATTTGGTTGTACATTTAAGTGGGGTGTAACAAATTCTTCCTTTAAGTAAAATGCTTAAAGTTAGAAACGAAAAGATAGGCTCGGAGGGGTGTACTAGGGGTTTCGTGTACTAAAAATGAGTACAACGCTAAGGGTGTGGGAAAAATTAGTTGACTTAACTAGCCAAGTAATATGACTTAAATGGTCAAGTAATTATAATACGGGTTTAACACAAGGGTGATCCTAATGACTCTTATCATGTAGTAAATCCTACTACACGAATGTAGTCTCACTAGCGGTCTCGGGATGCATCACTAACGCAAGTTCTAGAATCTAAATGCTACCGGTACACACATAAGCACTAATGGTAAATGCTTTTCCTATCAAATCTAAAGGCGAACCTCACATATTTGGGTGGAAAATTTTTCTGAATATACGGTTTTGTGCTAGTCATACAATCTCCTATCCATGAGACGCTTGCTATGATTAAAGTTTCACTCCTAAATGTTGTAAAAAATTTTAAATTTGGCGCTAAAATTACACTAACAAGTATTTCTCATAGTTTTATTACACATCTACCATTAAACAAAACAAACTCAAGCGAAAGTGTACATGTAAGGTATCATCATTTTACCCTTCCCTTACACTTAAGATGAACATTGTCCCCAATATTCAAGTAAAGAATGTAAAAGTGAAATAAGTAAAAAGAATGAAATCAAATACTCCCCTGATTCGCTCGGTATGGATAATAAGGTGGCCAGGTTAAATCTTCCTCCAAGAAAATGAACAATCAAAGCTTCCCTTCTAGAATATAAATCATCTTCTTGTCATACATAACCTGTGAATCCTGAGAAAATAGACAAGACAACCTCGCATAAAATCGGCGGCATCCTATATAAGTTACTAAATCCTAGAAAACAAAACAAGATATAATGCTTGTGGAATAAAGTTTGCAGATTTTCTGGAGATTATAAAATTTAATAATTCACAAAAACCATAAGACTCCATTAGAAAAACAAAACCGGTAAAATTTCCAGATTTTTACACGTGACGCCGTCAAGAGTTAACTCTTGACGCCGTCAGAAGTGACCTGCAGAAATTCTTATGTTAAGTTTTCAGAAAATTTTTGGAAAAACTTGGTCCTACTTCCTGGAAAATCCTGCAAAACTTCATTATGACTCGATACAAGCATTTGACTCTAACAAATACAAATATACATGTTCATTTAATATTGTGGAGAATCATGATCGGTTTGTTTCTTAAAAACATATTTGGGGTTTCCCCTTACACTTATCTTTTGCAAAAATACTTTTAGGTGGAGTTAAGACTAGGCCAAAACAACAAAGTAAAGTATTTCCACTATTTAATTGAGAAATATGATCTACCAACAATAAAAATAAAGCATGCATACGGAAGCAAATAACAAACAAACAAAATAAAATCACACAAAACATGGGTTGCCTCCCAAGAAGCGCTTTTCTTTATTTACGAGTCTTGTAGCTAGACTCAAGGTCATGGGTTACTACGTGACCTCGTCGTTGGTTCCACTCTCTAGGTCGTCTTCTAAACCAGTTTTGTATTCCGGACCTGGTTGCAAGCATTCTTTGTAGAAACCAAGCATCCTATTCTTTACATACTCTACTCTTTTACGTCTATCCTCCTCATTCCTATAATAAGCTGCTTGCTTGTGTTCTTTTTCTATATTAGAGAGGAGGCGGTATTGCTCAATTTTGTAAGGCATTTGATAGGCAACCTCATCATTTTCTTCCTTGAATCTAACTATCCCTAGAGTCGGGTCATAACTCATCCTAGTGGCCTCAACAAATGGTTTTCCAAATATTACTTGGCTTAGGCAATCATCTATCACCGGACGAGTGTC
The DNA here is from genome assembly GCA_030686995.1 of Artemisia argyi. NCBI lineage: Eukaryota > Viridiplantae > Streptophyta > Magnoliopsida > Asterales > Asteraceae > Artemisia > Artemisia argyi. The sequence goes on from JARVZY010010821.1 coordinate 70,467, forward strand.
TTCCACTATCATAAAATCGATCTCATAGGTGAGATTACCTATAATCACATGCAATCCCTTCACTCTTCCTACAAAATTACTTATCAAGTTCCTATTAGGCATCATCCTAAAATCAAGTTGTTTCTTCATCACCCAATTGTAATAAGTCCTAGTCATGATGTTAATGGGAGATCTAGGATCGATGTAAGCTTTCCATATATGCATATGCCATATGTTGCATGGTATGTTAATGTTAGAGGGGTCTCCCATTTTGATAAGGGGTGTGCCAAGGATATATGGTCTCTCGGGACTATCGAATAAATCCTTATGGTATTCCCGTTCTTCCTTGGTGGGCATCTTATCAAAGTATTTCTCTATAGTTTCTACTTCCTCTAATTCCTCTCCCTTATTAACCTCAACTTCTCTACTTTCATCCCTAGTCTCGGTTTCTACTCCAACTTCATCCTTGTCACTTTCTTCTATCTCCTTATCTATTGGTTTAATGGTGACAACATTGACAAAGTGGACATGTTTGGATGATGAGGGGTCCTTAATTTGGATTCCGTTATTGGTGTCCCTAGTGTCCTTCCTAGGTGTGGCTAACACTTGGTTGTTGAGGGCTTTCAACAAGTTGTCAATCTTGTTGGTCATCTCCGTTTGTTGTTGGTTGAATTCGGTTTCAAACCTAGCTATGCGAGCTTCTTGAGATGCCATGAACTTAGACATCAATCCTTTAAGATTGTTGGTACTACCATAGTTGTTAGAAGGATTGTTGTTGAAAGTATGGTTGGAGGGTGGACCGTTTGGTTGGTAACGATTAGGCGGATTAGAAGAATTGTGTTGATTTTGTTTCCACCTAAGGTTTGGGTGATTTTTCCAAGAGGGGTTGTATGAATCACCGTAAGTGTTTGGCTCGGGCTTGAAAGTGTACCACTTATCTCCCACTTCGTCGGTACGCGTGGATGCGTAGTCCACAAAAGCTGTTCCGGGGAGTTCCACACAATCACGAGTGTCATGGGGACCACTACATAATTCGCAAGAAGAAGTGATTTTGTTCACTTGGCTTGAAGGCTTAGGAGCTTCGTAAGATTTAATGAGAAACTTGACTTGGTCCTCAAGTTCCATGATCCTACGGTCGGGAGTGTTAGAATTGTTCGAAGGCAAAGATATTGCCTTGACCGTTTTGTTCAAATCACGGGGATCATTCCAACTTTCGTTGTCATAGAGAGCAAGATCTTCTATGAGTTCCCATGATTGTTCCGCACTTAGATCACGTAGCTTACCACCGGCCGATTGGTCAATGGCTCGCCTCGTGGAGAGATCGATATGGTCATAAAAGATTTGGACTTGGAGCCAAAGATCTATGCCATGATGAGGGACTTTTTGGAGTAAGTCCTTGAAACGAGTCCATGCTTCATAAAGAGATTCATTTTGACGTTGTTGGAACATCAAGATGTCATTTCTAAGCTTAGTAGTTCTCCCCGGTGGGAAAAATTGAGCAAGGAAATGAGTGGTGAGATCATCCCATGTGGTGATGGATCCCGCGGGTAAACGCTCAAGCCATTGACTAGCTTGATCCCGTAGAGAGAATTAGAATAGGCGTAATCGGGTTGTCTCTCTAGTTTCAACATATAGGTCTATGGAATCTACGATTTTGAGGAAATCCTTAAGATGTTGGTTTGGATCTTCGGAATGAAGTCCATGGAATGCACATCCGCTTTGCACCAACTGGATGGTGTCGGATCGCAAGGGGGTCACATTGGCTCCGGTGAGCTCAATGGTGTTTCGGTAGCCTTGGTGGCTAGGTCGGGAGTATTCTCCTAAGGTTCGGGGCCTAAGAGGTTCTAGTGGTGGGTTCTGTTGTGGTGGGATGACGGGTTCAAAGATGTTCCCGTTGTCCATGATGTCGGGTGGTGAAGAGTTACGAACAAAAACACAAAGAAATAAGATAGACTAAAGAAAACCTAAAAATAAAAATAAAATCTTACTAGAAAGGAATCTAGCAAGTAGACCTAATAAAAAGAGATTCTAACCTAGACAATAACTATTCCCCGGGCTGCGGCGCAAAAAACTTGATACATGGGAATCGCACCAGGCTTTACCTCTCAAGGGATCTTGAGAAGCTTACAACCCTCACCAGGCAGTGTACCTGATCGTTGTAGTATAGTATAGTGACAAATACCGGGGGATTGATCGTTCAGCTAGGAATAGTGTCGCTAGGATTAGAAAGCCTAAATACTAGTTCTAAAGATGAGGGATGATTATTTTTGTATTTTTATATTTTTTAGAAAGCAAGTAAAAATCTCGGGTTTGAAGGATTTGGGCGGAATTACTTGCTAGTCAACTAACCCAATACTAAAGATGTAATCAAAATAAAATACTAGAAATGAAAATAAACTAAATTAACTAAGGTTGTGAGCAATAAGTGGAGAAAATGTGTTTACTTAGATTTCACTACTCCCTAGATATCTTTTACACGTTAATTACTTGTTATAGTTGCGTGGATGACGTATTGTATTCCTTAATACCATTCATGGGGTGGCGTACTTAATTCCCCAATCCTATGAGTGCCTACTTCACTCCTATGTCGAGCCGGCTAAGAAGCTCCTAACATGGGATCATTAGAATTTACTCATGCATTAAATACAACCAATAAAACCTAGTGCACGTCAGTTCATGTTTCCTAAGACGTTCAAGCATGTTACCATTTGGAGATCTGCCAGTTTTCTTAAGCCTAACATCGAAATCATTCATCCAATACAACCATAAACAAGTAATCAACACATAATTAACATCTAGGTTTCATTAGATCCAAGCAAACACAAGATAGATCTAGCCTAGCATGGTAGAATTAAGACAAGAACAAGATATAGACAACCAACACATAGACATATTGATTGAATTAAAAGAATACTTATCTCAATTACACATGAAAGGGATCAAGGGCTAAGAACCCTTGAAAAACCTGTAAAATTCGTACCAAGTTCGTACTTAGGGTTTCTCCAAAACTTCTCTCCTTTTTAATGTGAAAATTAGAAAACTATATATAGGAAATAGGGTCTGACGGCGTCAAGACAAATCTTGTGACGCCGTCATCTCGCCGCCAAAATACTTCTCGGACTGCCTTGATTTACTTTTGACGCCTTCATGTGTTATGCATTTCCAGGCCGTCATGCATTTTACTCTTGACGCCCTACCTTGTCACGCCATCAATTCTGTACTGGGTCGTCTTGGAAATTACTTTTGACGCCATCAGACATTCCTTCTTGACGCTGTCACCTACTGTTCCCAACAAGGAAAATTAAGACTTTGGCGTTTTCTTTACTTTTATGCTCCAAAAACGTCCGAATTGCTTCCTTTTCCAGATTTCTCTCCCAAAGTACCTAAAACCACAAAAGGAATGATTTAGGGTAATATTTGATCAAATAAAGTCAATTCCGGGCTTAAATGACCCCCTAAAAGTGGTTCATTTTTCGCCTCATCATGTAACAACAAGTCAAATAAGCATATTCATATGCGACCCATATACAAAAGAAATGAATAGAACGGTTTAAACCCGAAACAAAACCGAGAGCAGCCACATTAGGCTCTCGGTGGTGGTCGAAGACCAAGGCCAAGAGAAGCAAAAACACCCTCTCGTGGATGGAGTTTGAATCGACACAAAACAAACCCAAAATAAATATTCTCATATTTTACACAACTAATAATAAGTAGATCCGAACACAAACCGAACCAAACAATATCCAAAACCACAAACCACGAACCAACGATGACACTAGTCGTTTACAAAACAAATTTCTAATCCGTTCTATCATTATACAATTTTCAGTTTTATAATTGAATAATAAATAAAAAGAAAAACATCATTTTGAAATCTTGAAGAGTGGGCAGGAGAGAAAGCATCGACGGTGGTGGCGGCACAGATGGTTGTGGCATCGGCACAAATACAGAGGGGGCGGAGGTGATGGATGATGGTGGCGGTGATAGAGGCAAGAGTGAGAGAGGGAAGGGAATCGCAGGAGCAAAAGAGAGAGGGGAGGGGGTTGGATTGAGGGTGCGTGAACTGATTTTTTGGTTAGGGTTTGATTGATAAATGTTTTTGGGTTTTTCTTGGTTTAGCGGGATATATGTTTTGTTGGAGTGGGAAATGAAAGTTTAGTCCGTGTTTTTTAAAAAATTTGAGATATGACACGAATTTGATGACACACAAAAATGCCTGTCGTCTAGCCTTCAGATTTTACAATTTATGACAGTTTTTTTATGACTTACAATTTTGCGTGTTATTATATTGTGTGCGTCATAAAATGCGAGTCAAGGATAGACCTTTTTCTAGTAGTGCAGTGCTAGACCAAAAGTTTCCACTGGTGGTTTAGTAAACAATAAAAAGGAGAGTCTGGGAAATGCTGTGAAGGCCTCAGCACATTGGGAATGGAAACCTAAAGGAATTAACACCTCAGTCAATCCCAATGTTGTATCAATGACCTTTAATAGATATAACTATATTGATACACGAGGCAGATCCAAGTCATTTGCGGCTTGGGTCCCCAAAAGAACTAATTCCTTTCTTTTCTGTGCAGGGACATTTAAAGATTAAAGAATATCAAGATATTCAGATAGTGGATGTCTTAGGCACATGACTGGCAACAAGTCCTATCTTTCAGATTCCAAGCCTTATGATGGACAATTTATCAGCTTTAGAGGAGGAATTGGTGGCAAAGTTTCTGGCAAAGGCACAATCAAGGCTGTAAACTTGGATTTTGAGAATGTGTACTATGTGAAAGAACTCAAATATAATCTTTTTCAGTGTGTCACAGATGTGTGACAAGAAGCACAGAGTTATTTTCTCAGAAGATGAATGCTATGTCTTTTCTAAGGATTATAAGTTACCTGATGAAAGTGAGGTGTTACTTAAAATCCCTAGAAAATGCAGTCTTTACAGCATTGACATGAAGAAAATTGTGGCTAATGAAAATGATACTTGCTTGATTGCAAAAGCCACTTTGGATGAATCTATGTTATGACACAAAAGACTTGGTCATGTTAATTTTAAGACCATCAACAAAATTGTGAAAGATGGCTTAGTCAGAGGGTTACCGGAGAAGAGATTTGTGAATGACCAAACCTGTGTTGCCTCTCTCAAAGGCAAGCAACATAGAGCATCTTGCAAGACCAAGGCCCATAACTCTATTGCTCACCCTCTATATATGTTGCATATGGACTTATTTGGTCCTACATCTATGAGCAGCATAAATTTGAAGAAGTATTGTCTTGTTGTAACTGATGACTTTAGCAGATTTACATGGTTTTTCTTTCTAACAACCAAGGATGAAACAACTGGCATCCTTAAAACTTTTATTACTGAAGTTGAAAACCAAGTTGATAAGAAGATCAAGGTTATCAGGTGTGACAATGGGACAGAGTTCAAGAACAGAGTTATGGATGATTTCTGCAGAGAGAAGGGTATTAAGAGAGAATTTAGTGTTGCAGGAACCCCTCAGCAAAATGGTGTAGCTGAAAGAAGAAACAGAACACTGATTGAAGCTGCTAGAACCATGTTAGCTGATTCTAAGTTACCAGTGACATTTTGGGCTGAAGCAGTGAACACTACTTGTTATATTCAGAACAGGGTTTTGGTAGTGAAGACAAAGAACAAGACACCTTATGAGTTATTTAGATGTAGACCCCCTATCTTGGATTTCATGAGACCATTTGGATGTCATGTTACAATTCTCAATACCATTTATCATCTGGGAAAATTTGAATAAAAGTCAGATGAAGGATTCTTTGTTGGATACTCTATGGTCAGTAAAGCATTCAGAGTATACAATCTTAGAACAAAGAAGATTAAAGAGAATCTGCATGTAGAGTTCCTTGAAAATAAACCTAACACTGAAGGTGCTGGTCCAGAATGGCTATTTGATCTTGAAACATTATCAAATACTATGAACTATGTACCTGTTGCTTCAGGTACTGGGGATAACAACTTGGAAGGAAGGGTCTTTACCCACTGTACACCCAATCCACAGCCCGACAGAAGGGCCTTTTGTAATAACTATAAATACCCCTCTCCCACCAAGGGAGAGGGTTGGACCTTTCATTTGAAGCTAATGCATTCTACTTATTTCTATCTCTACAAGGCTCCCATTCTTCTTCCTCTCTCTCTCTAAACCAACGAACCAAACCATCATTGTAATCATGTTTGTGACTTAGTGTATATCTTACAATTGGTATCAAGAGCCATGGTTTCATCTTAGGGCCTTGGATATTCGGATTTGGTGTGGTTTTCTTTGGTTTTAGTTGGTTAGAATAGTTTTCTAGGAAAACACCTTGGTTTGATCTTGTTTGTGATATATGAAGTGTTATGGGTGTACTTTCGTGATTAGTTGTGTTATAGTTACTTAGTTCTTCTATTGGATAAGCTATATCTTTCGCTAGTTTAGAATTTTGAAGGATTTTGGGTCGCTTTTCTTGTTAGCGATTACCTCGACTGTTTGATGTTCTTTGTAGCAATTAACTCAGTTTGAGTAGCGATTAAGTCCAACGATTATTGTGAGTTTGCTATTTTTAGACAACCAGAAAAAATCGCTAGATAGCGACTGGCTTGGCTGCTAGTGGTAGCGATTAGTACACAGTGTCGTTTAGTGTTTCTAGCGTTTACCTCGTCCAGCGATTAGCTACTTCTAGCAGTTACCTCTTCCAGCGACTAGCTACTTCTAGCGTTTACCTCTTCCAGTGATTAGCACCTCTCAGTGATTACCTCTCTTCAGTGATTAGCACTAATCTCTGCTTAGCGATTAGTTCCTATGATTGGTGGTGTTTAAAGATTAACTCAGTTGTGAGATTCTAATGATTTGTTAATTACTTGTATTGGGTGAATTGTTGTAACTTAAGTCATTTCGATTCATCTGATTGTGATTTGACGTTGTGCATTAATTCTTATGACTTGACTTACTACGATCGGAAATATTGTAACTTGACTTGTCGCGACTTGCACTTAGTGCAAATTGTGAGTTATCCAAGATCTCACTCTAAGTCTAAATTGCATATTACACATCACAGTTTCTTTTTGATTTTGTAAATTCCCGCGAAAGAATCTATTTCTCGGTTTAAATCATAGAATTGTAAAATCCCGTGCACATTCATATCATGTCAAATTCTTCAGATGGTGTTATACCTGAGATACTCAAATTGTACGACATGATCGACGAACATAAGATTTCAAACCCTGGACAACTAATACATGGGTATGAGTCTGATATTGCAAGAATAGAATCGTTGGGCTCGAATTCGCAAGAGAGAAAACTTCAACAGCCACAACAAGTACTTCACAATGCAAATGAAAGCTGCATAGAATGTTTTCTACAACTTCATTCACACCTCTCGGTACTTTTAGAGGGAACTAGATTCAAGATGGGATTCGAACGTGCATTTGCAACACTCTTCGGTCAAGATGTTCAGACTTTCACACACACAATGATTCTTAACTTAGATCAAGTACAACAGCAACTTGACCAAGGAGAATCTTCTTATATTGGATCCATGGATGCCCTTTGTGTGATCAACAAACAACTGCAGATGTTCATCGATTCAAAATTCATGATGGATTATGACTACGATAGTCAGATGAGAATAAAGAGTTTTGCTGATCACATGGGAATTGAGGTTGACACGTTTAGAGATACACTCATCCAACTCATGGGTAATGTGAAGAGGTTCATTAGGGAAAGAGCACAATACAAACCCAAGTATGATGACAAGATAAAGGCACATCAGGTGCAATTATGTGATGCTATTGGTGATTCGGGTAAAGCATCGGATGTTGGGTCAGTTGTCATGGTATGCAAAGGATCAGCGACTGATAAGCTTGACACTACCAGCAGTTCAGTAACTCTTGTTACACATGACATGAATGCAGATCTCAGACCGGTAAATGAACAAGTTTCATGTACCGAGGCTCCCCTAATTGATCAACATAATGTGCTCTCTAATTTACAGAAACATACTGATCAAATTAAGCTCTTTCATGACACAAATTTGTTGGAAAAGATTGATAGCAATACCATTTCTAATTCAACAAATATGAATCATAAAGGGGGAGAAAGTGATCAGGATGCTGAGCGTGATGATGAGTCAAGTTCTTTGTTTACAGATGAGTCTTTTAAATCAAAAGATATGGTTGATAAAGAAGTTTTCAATGAACTTTCAAACAGATTTTTACAACTTGAAAAACATTGTATTTCACTTGAAATCGCAATGCAACAAAAGGAAGAAAGTTTTCAAACTAATCAACCATGTAAAAATCCGGAACTTCCTGGTTTCTGTGAATTCTTTATGATTAATGATTTGAAAGCTCAGCTAGAAACCAAAAACTTGACAATCAACTACCTGAAAAAACATATTTCTGATATGTGTGATATGTGTATTGAAGTAAATGCTAAACATAAAAGTAATGCCATTGAAACTAGAAACACTAAATTGGAACTTAATGTGGCTGAGTTACTTAAGGAAAATGAGTTTTTGAAAAGACATCAAAAGGACCTAGGTGACTCAATCAAAGAAATCAAGACCAAAACTGTAGAACAAACAACATCTTTGATGGTCAAGATTGATGAACTCAAACCTCATCTTCAGGGAAAGTGTTTAACAATTATAGCATTAAAAAACGAGCTAAGAAAAACAACAGGGAATAGTGTGAACCTTAAGTTTGCAAAACCATAAATCTTGGGAAAACTGGTATCTCAATCAAATAGAAACCAATCAGTTGTTAGACAACCGACGGGATTTAAATCTGAACGACCAAAATCCTCAAAAACTCGGTTTGCCTCCCAAGTTGATGTGAAACATGTTTTGATTAAACCAGTCACTTCACAACTTAAATCTGATGATCAGTTTGTCAAAACACATTTTAAGTCTCATGCTCATAAACCAAATGGTAGAATTGTCTTTACGTATGTTGGTAATACCCAATCTACTAGGGTCAGAAATGTTAACAAACTTGTAGTGCCTTTTAGACATATTCGAAGGAGAGTGGAAACAGAACCACTCACCATAAGAATGTCATAGAGTGTAGGATACTAATCAAGTCACAAACATGATGATTCTTGTGGTTTGTGTGGCGTATGGTATAAAAGAGGAAGAAGGAGAAAGAAAACTTAGAACCTTGAGAGAGAAAGTGAAATGTTAGATTAAGAATGAGAAGGTCCAACCCTCTCCCTTGGTGGGAGAGGGGTATTTATACAAAGAATTAAAATGCCCACACCCGAGCTGTGGATCAGGCATACAGTGGGTAAAGACCCGTCCTTCTTCCATGATGTTACGTAAACTAATTCTAACTAATAACTAAACTAACTACGAGCTAACTTAATGCTATTATAATAATTAGGTGACCGAGTCTTTTACAGGAATATTTGTATTCCTAACAATCTCCCCCTAAGCGAGGTCACCTTGGAAATTAAGCTCTTTGATCTTCATGCATTCTTTAGTCTTTGTAACTCGTAGGTTCTGATTCTTCACTTTTCAGCACACTTTGTTCTTCAAGCAATGAACTTGTGATTTGGATTCCTTTGTGATATGTGATCTTTGAGTTTCTTTGAGATTATCAGCCACAGTAAATCTCCAAGCTCATCCACAGTAGTATCACCTTCATGTGATGTAGTGACTTTAGGACCGTCATTCTCACACCTTTCTGGATCAGGAGACTTTACATCAGAGTTTGTGGATCAGGAGACTTTTCATCAGAGTTGCGGAAATGTTGTTGGTAGTCTGTCAACATTCGTTGTAGTAAGTCTCTCATCATCATTGATAGTGAGGAGGATGTGTGAGCATGAGGTATGGATTGACCCGATTCAGCTGGAAATAGGAGCCATCAACGCCATCTTTATATGTGTCCCTGAAATAAAACAGTTAGCAATAAAGATAGAGAACGAATATGGCTTTGTCATTCGTTCTGCGAGGACAGACTACCCTCCGGTTTTGTGAAAACCGACATGTGATCAGGTAGAGACTCTTTTAAAGAGGACTCTCTTTGACAGGAATTTCTAGCTTGTAGTAATGAATTTTCCAAAGAATCCACTTTGGAATCTTCATACTAAGTATGTTCTCATACCGGAACGTCTCAAAGCAGATAGCACGATAGAGTGAATTGGTGAATTGATATTCACGGATTGATGAGAAATTGATTTATAGAAATCACTCGCGTGTCATATGATAAACATTTTTGAGACACGACGAGAGTTTTATACTTTGAATCACATTTCCATCAAAAATACTTTTGTTTGAAAGATTTTACACAATCAATGTGCTCGAAAGTAAGTTTGTGAGCACATTGAAAGGTTTTGCGAAAGTATTCGTCAATCCATATCCTGGAACAAGTTTGATTCAATTTTGAATCGTACCATCGTTGCTTTCCAGTTGTCACTTGATCATTGATCCAAGATGGATTTCACATGTTACCTACCAAGAGCTTGAGTGATGTTCGCTCTAGAAGGATTTCCATCTTCATTATGAATATTATCATATCACTTGGATGTTCTGGCAATACCACAAGGATAATGCGTAGGACTCTAAATATTTTATCTTATTTTCCAAATTGTGTGAAACAATAAGCATATTTGGAAGTGTGTCCTATCGAGATTTATGGATGATCTCATGGCTCTAGACTCAATAGTGCGTTTTGATCCGCTCCTGAAGACTGGGGAGGCGTCTCCTGTTTTGGTATCAACATGGATCGCAATGGGCGGTCGATACATTGCACTGGGTTCCCCGTGAGAATGAAACAAGTTCTTTTAAGAGAACTTGAGTGGTTGGGAAGTTTAGTGAAGTGCGTCACTGGGTCCATGACGTCTTGTCGTCAATTCCAGTGTTACCTTCGTAACCGCCAGTAGATTATGAATTGAACCCGGTTTCTGCCCTAAGGTTGAATATATGGTGGGCTATTTCTTTTCACCCTTTCTCATTACATTTCTTTTTTCATTCTTCAACCCCTTCAGTTCTTACCAAGACTTCACCACTAGAACCTTGTTGGGTTTGTTCCAGTCCTAGCTTTATCTCAGTCCGCACTCTTCCCTTTCTCACTTTACTCCTTTTTTCAATCATTCCTAATGGGAAGATCCTTCCAGTTCTGGTGGATCATGGGAACTCATACCTAACCTTAACCATCCTTATAACTCCATGCATAAAGATAAATGGTCGGTCTTTGGTATTACTTCCACAAACGCCTTTTGCTCCCCCTCGATATGTGCGTCGATATTCGAAAGAGTTTAGCACATATGTGGGAGCCTATTACTGAGTCCAAAAGATCACAATTGATTATCAGATTTCATATTTAAATCACATTCTCTCCCCCGATCAAAAATTCCAAATCTTTCGAGATTTTGGATCTCAATTAATTTAAATAAGTTAGAAAACATTTGAGAGAGAAATGCGGTCTGTTTTAATATTTTCTGATAAAAGAGGAACCTTTTTTTCTTGCTCCCCCTCAATCTGTGAGGGAGGTTGTTATGTGTCAGATTTGATGAGTTTACAAAAGATTCAAAGTTTTAACAAAAACTCTTTGAAAATTTTCTCCTTCTGACACATAGCCATCACAAATTGTTTTATTGCAAGGTTTTTGTGCAAAGTGTGGAGAGTTTTTGATGATATATAAAATTTTGAGAAATCACTCTCCCCCTCAATCAATGACGGATATTAGAACTGAAATATTTTCATAAAATATTAAAGTCATTGATTGAGTGAAAAATTTTATCAAAATTTAGATTCACTTTGATTTTCAATCAAAATCTCATGGTACCACCAAGTTTTGCACACATACTTTCCGGAAAAATCATAGAAGGGAAAGTATATGGCGATAAAAAGAAGATTTCTCTTCTTTATCAAGAAATAATGCACTGAAGCGTACATTAGATCAATGAAACATGGATATAAAGTAATCCATGCCCAGGTGAACTTCACCCGGTAAAAGGAACAACCGTCTTTTTGGCGACGTGTTTTCCCTATTTTAAAAATTGGGTTGCTATCTGAAGTAATAGCAAGCCATAAGTTTGAAGTCCGGGTTACAGCCTGAAATGACTGCAAGCCATAATTTTGAAGAATAATTTTAGATACGACATGTTTTAAAAAAAAACTTTATTTGAGACCGAAAAAACTCTTGCTCAAGCATATGTATGATTCTGTGTCAATGTTGAATGAGATTTCTAGAGACGTACATAATATTGATTACACAAGAGACATGTCGTGAGAAGAATATTTTTGGATTTTAATGATTTTTCAGATTTTTATGGTTTTTATAGGTTTTATATTTTTCTATTTTCTTTTTGATTTAATCTATGTACAAAGGATATGTGAAGCCAATCCTTTAATCATCGTTCTCTTCCTGGAGTGACTTAAGAGTTTCTGGAGTGAGGCTCTTCATCCCAAGTCGTGGAAGAATGAACTGAAATCTTTCTCGAGAAAGAGCCTTCGTGAATATATCAGCCAGCTGAAACTCTGTCCTCACAAAGTAGAGTTCCACTATCCTTTTCTCCACTTGTTCTCTGATGAAGTCATGACGAATGTCAATATGCTTGGCTCTTGAGTGCTGGACATTGTTGCAACATAGGGCAGTGGCACTTTTGTTATCACAATAGATTGGGGTTTTGTTGAAGTCATACCCATAATCTGATAGTTTTGATCTCATATACAAAATTTGAGCACAGCACGAGGACATGGCTATATATTCAGCTTCTGTGGATGAAATCGAAGTACACATCTGCTTTTTGGATGACCAGCTGACAAGTTTCTAACCCAAGAATTGAGCACCTCCTGAAGTGCTTCTGCGAGTATCTTGACACCCCGCATGATCAGCATCTGAGTAGGCCGTAAGAGCCATTGCATTGTCTTTAGGATACCAAAGACCCATGTGATTTGTCCCTTGGAGATATCTGAAGATTCTCTTGACTGCTTCCAAGTGCTTTTTGATGGGCTTGGATTGATATCTGGCACACATGCATACGGCAAAAAGAAGGTCTGGCCTACTTGCTGTGAGGTACATGAGAGATCCAATCATGCTTCTGTATTTGGTCTGATTAACGGTTACTCCAGCTGAGTCGTCATCAAGTTTGGATCTTTCAACCAAGGGTGTATCAACCGTGTCACTTGAATCAAAGCCAAACTTCTTGAGGATGTCACAAGCATACTTGGCATGATTAATAAAGATAACGCTCGGATTTTGTGAAATCTGTAACCCCAAGAAGAAAGACATTTGTCCCATCATAGACATTTGAAACTTGGAACTCATTTCCTTAGCAAAGCAATCACGTTTATTGGAGTCAGATGATGCAAAGATGATATCATCAACATAGATTTGAACGTGAAGTAGGTTGTTTCCAGTCTTCCTAGTGAACAAGGTAGGATCAACTACACCCTCGGTAAATCGATTTGCGAGGAGAAACTTAGATAGTGTGTCGTACCAAGCTCTCGGAGCCTGTTTGAGACCATAGAGTGCCTTATTTAGACGATATACATGATTTGGTCTTTCTGGGTCTACGAAACCTTTAGGTTGAGTAACATAAACCACCTCTTTTAAGTCCCCATTCAAGAAGGCAGTCTTAACATCCATTTGATAAACGATCATGTTACTACTGGCAGCATTGGCAAGAAAGATTCTAATGGCCTCAATACGAGCGACAGGTGAAAATGATTCTTCAAAGTCAATACCCTCTTGTTGACTGTATCCTTTCGCAACTAACTGAGCCTTGTTTTTCAATACATCACCATGCTCATCAAGCTTAACTTTGAAAATCCATTTGAGAGCAATGATCATTGCACATTCAGGTGGTGGTACCAATTCCCACACATCAAGACGATCAAACTCATGGATTTCTTCTTGCATTGTGGTGAACCAAGATACCTTTGTAAGGGCATCTTTGAAGTCTTTGGGTTTGATTTTGGATAAGACTGAGTTGAAGAAACACCACAAGGCATCAGTGGCAACTTGTTTTCTAGTGGACACAGGTTGTTAGGGATTTCCTATGATGTTATCAATGGGGTGATCATTTGTCCATTTTCTGAGATGTTCACGAGGTTGAGGATAGTGAACTGATATAGCATTGTTTGACTCTTCTGAGGAAGATGCTTCGTTGGAGGATTCAGGTGAAAAAACATTTTCAAATGGTTCTTCCTCAGGTGGTGCAGAAGGATTGACTTCCCATGAGTTATCAGATGTAACTCCTTGGTGTTCAGAAGAGGATTGTATATTTGATTCATTTTGAGTGTTGCTACATTCTGGTGCATCCAGATCAAGAGAGATGGAGGTAGATGGACCATTTGTATCATGAGGTGCATTCACAGCCATAATGTTAGGTTCAGCAGCCGGTTTAACCGGTTCATGAGGTGGCAGTGACTCGAAGTACTCATCAAACATAGGATCAAATAATGTTTTCAATTCTTCACTCGTGGGAGGAATATAAGGAGTGACATGGTTGGAGTTTTGTACAAGTCCCGAACTTATTGGTCCAGGAGATAAGAGATTATGCGAGGGTTCAGAACTGGTGTGTCCTGAAGCCGTATGCTCTGTCAGCTCATCAAATGTGACATGGATTGTTTCCATGATTTGTCGGGTTCTTTTGTTGTAGATTCAGTACCCTTTTCGATCTGGCGCATAACCGACGAATACCCCAATATCAGCCCTAGCTTTAAGCTTCCCTAAGTCTTCACTATCGTTCGTTGGGTAGCACAGGGCACCAAACACTCAAAGAAAATAGAGATCAGGCTTTTTGAGATGCACCAGCTCATAAGGCTTCTTGTTGTGAAGAGGATGAATCAATGATCGATTTTGAGTGTAACATGCAGTAGCAATAGCTTCAGCCCATAGAAACACTGGTGTCTTTGAGAATATTAGCATAGTGCGAGCAGCTTCAACTAGTGTGCGATTCCGTCTTTCAACGACTCCATTTTGTTAAGGAGTTCGAGGAATACTCTTCTGATGACTGATGCCGATACTTTCATAGAATTATGTGAGTTGTTGATTATCAAACTCAGTTCCATTGTCAGTGCGAATGATTCTAACAGTTTTGTTGAGCCTTACTTGCAACTGCTTGATGATTTTGATAATAATATCGGGAGTTTCATCCTTGGATCTTAAAAACTTCACCCATGTAAATTGTGAATAGTCATCCACAATAACAAGAATATATCTTTTCCCATTGAAGCTTTGCACTCTCATGGGTCCGCACAGATCCATGTGAAGAGTATGGAGTACTTCAGTGTTGGAGTTAGTGGGTTTTGGTTTATGATTTTGCTTCTTGCATTTACCCAATTGACATGATGAGCAGAGATGGTCTTTTTCATACTTCAATCTAGGAATGCCTCGAACAAGATCTTTGCGAGAAAGTTCATTAATGGTGCCGAAGTTTAAGTGGTTCAAACGACGGTGCCATACCAATGATTTGCTCTTTGAGGCCTTAGAGCGAAAGTAAATGGGAGAGGACCGCATCATGTCTTCAATAGAGATAGTAAACAAATTTGTACCACGACTTCCCTTAAGAAGATCAACTCCATCCAATTCTCTAACGAAACATGTGTGTTTTCTGAAGGCCACTTCGAGATCAGAATCACAAAATTGTCCAACAAAGAATAAGTTGTGCCCAAATCCTTCCACATAGTAAACTCTAGAAATCACACTATCACCAAACACATAATCACCATAGCCCATAATAGCTCCAAAGTGGCCGTTTCCGAATCTAACTGTCCCGATAAACTTTTTCACGAAATTTCTGAGCCGAGAGCGATCCCCAGTCATATGTTTTGAGCAGCCTGAGTCCAAATACCACAGGACAATTTGTACGACCTGCATTTGAAACCAGACAGATATGGATAACTAAAAAACATGGATCCCCAAGTGTAATTGGGATCCAATAGGTTAGCACACGCATACTTAAGAGATACAGGATCAATATTTTCATTGGTTCTCACAGATGAACCGATACCAGTGGAAGCGGCCGACTTACTATCAAGGCATTGGGTCACTAAAGGGAATTTTCTACCAGTTTCCTTCCATCTCTTAACCTCTAAAGACTTAGGGTCGGGCATGTAAGTCAATGGGCACTGGTTTCCTAGAGTGATTTTTCTTCCAGTAGGTTTCCACTGATATCCTACATTGTTAAAAACTTTTCCTGTTGCTTTCCAAGTATTGTTTTCCAGTTTGTGTGTCTTAGCAAATTTAACTGGGGATTTATAAGAAGATTTAAAAAAGGACACAACACATTCATCATGATTACCAGAAATTAAACAACCATCACAAGTCTTACAAGTAGCATTAGAATTCAAATTAATTACAGTACGCTTAACGCAAATACTAGAATCAACACGATTCTTTTCATTCAAATCAATCTTATTGTTCCTAAGGTGGTCTTCTACTTTCTTCCCTTGATCACTCTTAGCAGGCGAAGTCCTATCATTCCTTGTATTGCCTTTAGGCTTTGACCCGCTAGCTTTAGTGACATTGATTACTCCTGTAGAATTGACAATGGGAACATTAGATTTTTGCACAGTTGTTTGGTTTCTAGGTGGTGATGTGCTATGATCAGAACTAGCCAAAGGTATATCAAAAGTAACATGCTACTTCAAATTCCTAGATGTGGATGTGCCATTTCTATCACGCATGTTGGGAATCTTGGGACATGTACCTATGACATATTCTAACAACTCTTGTGATCGCTTGGTGAGAAAGCAAACATCCGATAGGGAGTTATCAGATGGTCTCACCATTCTATCTTCTTCAATGGTTTCACGGGTTATGTCCAGGCAGTTCTTAAGATGTCTAAGGTAATCACTATGGACTAGCTCATTCTTCTTAAGGGGAAGAGGAATGAAAACAGCCTCACATGCATATTTTTTACATTTACAAACCACATAATTGATATTGTCACTTTCATTAATCGACATTTTCCCTTTCACCTTTGTCTTTAGATTCTCAATTTCATTAAGCAAAGAAGTTATCTTTTCGTTGGTTTTATCACGAGTGATCTTAATAGAATCATATAACTCTTTGTAATGTTGTTTATTCAATTGACGATCATATGTCCTGTCAAGCATCGGAGGTCGGGTGTCGGACCCAGCAGCTTGAATGTCATCTGAAACAGTCGACATCTCAAAGTCTTCAAACGGGATTTTACAGCTTTAGTGACAAACCGAGAAATGATTCTTTCTAGGGATTTTACTAAAGTCAACAAAAGAAACTGGAAGATATACTCAGCAAGTTAAACTAATAGAGAGATACCAGATGAGTCACAGTTTGCATCAAGTGTTAAGTTGTGACAAGTCAAGTTACAATATATCCAATTGAGATTAGTTAAGTCGTAAGGATTAACTCACAACGTCAGATCACAATTAGATTAATTGAAACGACTAAAGTTACAACAATTCACGAATTGCTAAATGATTAACCTATCACACGAATCTCATCACTTAGTAAATTGCCAAACAAGTTGAGAAAGTCGCAACCTAAATGAACAAACCGCAAAGTAGGAGTAAACAGCAACAAGATGAGCAAATCGCAGGAAGAGTTAACCGCTGGAGAGATAACCACAAGGTGAGATAATCGCAGGGAGTATCTAACCGCGGAATAAAGAAACCACAAGGTGAGTAACACGCAAGGAACAAACCGCAGCAAGGGGCAAACCGTAAGATGATCAAAACGCAAGTGTGGTAACCGCAGAAAATGCAAACCACAGATACTTAATCGCAGACCACCAAACCGCAAGCGCAAGTCGCAGTCCACAAAGTTCCAAAACTGTCACTTTCCTTGCATTTTGTCTTTTAACTCAAAATAGTAATTGCAGTCAACTAACCACAGAAATCCAGTAGCAAACCGCAAACAAGCAATAGAACAGTAGAGCTAACCGCAGTCAAGAAAAATGACCCAAACACAATCCAATCTTCAAAAATAAGTATGATATGTCAAAACCAACTGAGAAATAATGTAATACTAACACAAATGATCTTAAAAGTACACCTCTAACATGTCAACTAACACTAGATAAATCAAACCAAGATGTTTTCAAGAAAAACTCTTCTAATACACAAACCAACACAAAAACCACACCAAATAGGATTCACTAAGGCCCTAAGATGAAACCTTGGCCTTTGATACCAATTGTAGGATACTAATCAAGTTACAAACATGATGATTCTTGTGGTTTGTGTGGCGTATGGTATAAAAGTGGAAGAAGGAGAAAGAAAACTTGGAACCTTGAGAGAGAAAGTGAAATGTTAGATTAAGAATGAGAAGGTCCAACCCTCTCCATTGGTGGGAGAGGGGTATTTATACAAAGAATAAAAACGCCCACACCCGGGCTGTGGATCAGGCATACAGTGGGTAAAGACCCGTCCTTCTTCCACGATGTTACATAAACTAATTCTAACTAATAACTAAACTAACTACGAGCTAACTTAATGCTATTACAATAATTAGGTGACCGAGTCATTTACAGGAATATTTGTATTCCTAACATAGAGCATGAGGAACTCTACAGGTTTAGATCCTCTCTTAAGTGGGTACCAACAGGGAGAATGTTTATGATGGATGGTCTCAAATGGTCATGTGTTTGTAAGCCCATATCTAAGAACAAGAATGACACGGAATTCCCCGATGGCTTTACTGCTTGTTTCATGAACCCATGTAAATGTACATCCACCAGCCACAAAAGAGAAAACCACTATCAACAAAGTGCAAATTCATCATCTGGCTATATCACAAAGAGAACCCAAGTACGACGACCAAAGGCACTTAAATCTCCTAATTTAGGAGACCAGATCTCTCATTCTTGATGTGCTCTATCCAGGACTCCTGATTACCTCTTATCAGGACTCGGACAACAACTGTCATAAAAAGAATGAACGACAATGTTTATTCTTCCCGTATCCTTTTACATATCTCATACAATATGGAATAAATCAATTTATTTTGCTCTCTGGAATAAGTTACTAATACTCATTTAATGTACTGTTATAGGCAATTTTTTGTCCCTGGCTGTCACACCCCCAGAATCGGGTCCAGCGGAAGCATACAAGTAGCTGGGGTGTAACTCAATTGGTATTACAACACAAGTTCAAAAATGGTTTTCACTTGACTCATTTAGAATAAAATAGCTTAATCAAAAATGTTGAATTTACATTTTTAAAAGTAGTGCGGAAGTAAGCCCTTTAAATAGTTTAAAACGGTCCCCATAAGAATATCAGAGTCTTCTATGACCAAGCCATGTCCTGCCAAAACCTCCAGTAGCGTGCCATTGCTTAGAACCTGAAAATACATGCTAAAACGTCAACACGAGGTTGGTGAGTTCATAGATTTTAGTAATAAGTATTTTTCCCGTAATCAAGTATTTCCAGTAAACAAGTATTTCCAGTAAACAAGTATTTTCGGTAAACAAGTATTTTCCAGAAATCAAGTATTTCCCAGCAAAGGCATCGTAAATCCACTCAGTTACAAGTCCCGCCATAAGAGACTTGTAACCTGTGTGTTTACAACCCACTGCCAAAAGTAATATGTTTAAGTAAACAAGTCATTTGCGGAACATGAGATTTTCATTAGCAAGACAATATAACAAATACCATGTCACAGCTAAAAATAAGGTATACAGTGCCTAAAGCTCATGACCCCGAAGCTCGACGTAATCGTATGCAATCAAGCATAAAATGCCCCAATAAGTGTTTGCCAGACACTCGGAAATAATCCGAATGATATGCGTCCGTTTAACAGGTTGGCGCGACCAACTCGGACGGGGTGTCAACCCAAATAGATCTATCCACAGCATTCGCGCTCACACGCATGTAATTAACGGTTCATGATAAAGGGGACTTCAGTGGCAGTAATAGGTAACTCAGGCAAAGTACAGTTTTATATTTATATCCGCAAAAGCAAGAACTTGTTTTCATAAGAAAGTAATCAAGGATGGAATAAGTAATTCATAATGTATTCAAGTAATAAATCAAGTATTTCAACCATCCAGTAATGTTTGAGAAAATGAATCGCGTTCAAGTAAAACAAGCATTGAATTTAAATAGTAAGGAGCATGTATCTTCCCCCAAAACAGTTGTAAAACAAGTAAAAGTAGGGGTTATGAACTCACCTGGTGCAATAGCTACGATGACAACAATGAATACACGAAATGAGGCACGATCTCTAATCGCAACCTAATATGAATGATATGATCTAATGTAAGAAATGAAGTAATGTTACACATGCAAATACGTATGTTATCGATACCACTCGTTAGTTTTGAAAATAGTGTTTATCGTCAAAAATACATTTTTGACGTCTCGTTAAGTTAATAACCACTTTTCGTGTAGATATGTTGAAACGGTACTCCACGATCCTGGTTTAGTGTCTTATCGGCAAATATAAGGTTTTCGTCACAAAAATAGCATTTTCATAACTTGAAAATATGCCCAAAATGGCCTCGCAAAACAAGTCGCGAAATGTTGTACGTTAAGGGTTAGTGATGAAACTCGGTGTTTTTGAAAACCTTGTAACAATATCTTGAAGTCGTGTCATTTAACTTTTGGCGATACGGGTCTCGATCGATGAGAAAATCGACTCTTATTGTTGTTACTTGAAAGTATTATGTTCAACACTTAGAAAATTTCATTATAGTAAAAGCTGTCAAAATATATATAGTTTATCGGGTATATAGATGAGGTCGTAGTTTATTCGTTATAAGTCTATTCGACGGACGGCCAAATGATTTGAAAAGCTTGTTGGAAGATCTTGATTTCATAAAACTACGGCTCGGACTCAAATTGATCCGATCATGAAGAAAAACAGCCGTGAAAGTGGTGTCTCGCAAAGACAGTTTTGCGGCAAAAATGGTAATACAAAAGCTGATGGAAAAATATATGTATCGTCGGATTTCAAACACTTGTATCTTTTTCGTTATAAGCCCGTTTTCTATGTTCTTTATATCCCCGCGAAGGTAATCAAGTATACTAATATATTTTTGATAAGTCGGGATGGCTAGATTAAGTTTTAGGCCTCGAAACAGTCCACTAAAATCGTGGGACAGCAAGGTATTTTTCAGAAAATAGTTTTCGTCGTTAAAATTGAAAATATCATAACTTCTTCGTCGTAACTCGGATTTTATCCCCGTTTTCGGCCATAGTTTCGTCTCGGAATGTATTTTCTAAATCTTTGGTCCAAAGTTACCCAAAACCCACTGATCTTTCCAGGTTTTACATTTTTGGACAGAACCTTTATATAGTTTGTAAAAATCAATTTTTCTAGTTCAAGACTTGTTTAGATCTTACCCAAACTATCTCAAATCAACTCCACAAGTACCCAATCCTACCATACACCTTCTTAGGGTGTCATGGGTTCCTAGACATCACCAATCTTGGTGGATCTCATGAGATTACTAGTAAAAATTATAGATCTATGTTTATAAACAAAAATAAACAATAAGTGGTATGGATCATAGTATATTTGCATGTTTTTGCTAATATAACTTGAAAATACATCAAGTAGATATTTAAAAGAGTAGGAAAAATTATTAGTAACTTACTTGTGATGATTATTAAGAAGTGATGATGAAAACCCATTTAATCTTTGTGGTTTTTATTTCAAAACCCAAACTAGATTATTACTAGGTCTTGATAAACACCTTGATCTTGAAAAATTTGTGATTTCTTCTTTGTTCTTGGGTGGGTCGATTTGTGTATGTGTGTAGGAGATGATTGTATTTTTCTTGTAACTAAAATGTGTAGTTAGTTGATGTATGTATATATAGCTAGATGGAGTCAAAGTAGTCAAAATATCTCATTGTTTTGGTCTCTTGGTTTGCCGAATTTATGGAAAAGAAAAGGGGGCAAAGTCTTGGTCAAGCACACAAAATTAATTAGTTTGTCTCATCACATGTTTAAAATGTTAGATTTGGTAGATTTTGTTGTGTTTTTATCATACAATATAGGGGGAGGGGCGGCTATTAGGAAGGAATTGGAAGAACATGACTTTAATTTGTATAAAATATATATATTGAGTGTATTGGGTAGTAAAAATATGTATCGGGTATTTAGTTTAGTAGTTAACGAAAGTTATACGTAATTAAACGTAAGATGTAAAGAATTTAACTTGGACGTCGGAAAATATTCTTGGGACTTTTGTAATAATCTTGGAAGTATAAAAATACCCTAAAAATAATTGTTAAAAAAGTCAAGTGTTAGAATAAATATCGTGTTGAAATTTCGCAAACCGACGGAGTTATAAGCTCCGACCGTGAAATATAGTAATTGATTTCAAAACACCGGGTAAATTAATAATATAATTTTTATATTATTATAATGAGTATGAAAATATATTAGGATCGTAGTCGGGAGTATTGGGTATACGTTCGTAGTAAAAACTGAGTGGTAACGTTAATTACAAATTTAAAACATACGTATATAGAAATAATGCATATCCGTGTAGGTTCTAAAGTACTGATGATGTTACTAATGATATATATAGACTACTCCAGTCTATATGAAATGTCATAAATGAAGGATGCATGAATTTGCAGCCAAACCACATTGGTTACGCGAATTGGAAGACCCGTAAACTCAGTTTACGATGAAATGAACGGCAATCGTGAATAGTGATTTCCCTCCGGAAATGAATAGTGTCACATGAATAGTAAAATTTCTGAACGCTTCTCGGAATCACAAACTGACTCCGAAAACGATGAATAGTAAAATGATGAATAGTGACCGGTGAATAGTAAACGGTGAATAGTAACCATTGAATAGTAAAATTGTCGGGATTTGGAAAATGACCTGAAATTACGAATTGTGACATTCTCACCCCCTTAAAAGGAACTTCGTCCCGAAGTTCAGTTTGTGTTGGTCTCTAGAGTGGTATTGGTTAAAAGATGATGATATAATCGTGTAAGCTACTGAGCTCTAACAAGGTTCAAGTCTGACGGCCACTAGGCCTACTCTGTCAGAATTCGTAAATGGTTCAGTGTATATCGAGTTTAACTTTATGAAGTTTTCTGAATGGTATTATGCCTTTCCTAGGCAGAACTTTCCACACAATCATGCCACGAACTTGAAATTCTAGTGGTTTACCGCTTATCGAACTTGTAATTGATTCTTGATTTGTAGGAAATTCCTGGTTATTTCATGAATGCTTACGGGACTAGTGAGTTGTGCTTTTCCAAGTTTTGACCCGTCAATGGATGTTGGCACTTCGACCATAGAGTGCTTCGAATGGTGTAGTCTCTAAGCTCGTGTGATAACTATGGTTCTAAAGGAATCTGATTATGGCAAATGGTTAATCCAACCATTTCTAGTGTCAATCACACCCGATTTGGGCATATCTCCCTATGTTTGAATCAATCTCAAATTCTGACCATTGGTCTGCAGATGATAGTTGGTGTGGTTCCAAAGAAATTTTTAATGTAATCGCTAGAAGTTTGAGGTGAATCAAATTCCTCTATTAGGAATAATTGAAATGGGTATCATAAATCTTGTTTTGAAAGACTTACAAGGTTAAGTCCGTCAAAAGGTGTTGTTGAAAATAATAGATTGGGATAAGGTTGTGATCTTCCGCAGGATGTCATGAATTGAGTCTTTCTCCACCTACGGTGCTTAGTCTCCATTACTAAGATTTTCCCCAAGTTATAGGTCATCAACTCACAAACTCCTAAAGGTATAAATGAGGTAATATAGTGATTGATTTTCAAAGTTTGTTTTGAGATTGTGTTTTGTTCATAAACCTTCCCCAAATAAATGAATCTACAAGTTTAAGCAAACGGCTTTTTAGGTAACATCCTTCTTGATGTTTCAAAATTTAGTAGTTATGCAATATAGGAAAATTTTCAACATAAGGTGGATAATATGGTTTACCAAAGATCGATGTTTGAAATTTTGTAATATTCAATAGTTTTGTAAAAGATTAGCCAAAAGGAATTTGCTTGTCAAAATAAGAGCATCAGAAAAGTATTTCTTACAAGATATATGTTTTGTATAACGGTAGTTTGGAGAAAAATCCATTTTAAAGTGAAAGTATTAAGAGGATAAAATAGCCAGGTAGGTATGTCTGCACAAATGCATAGGTGTCTAACATGTTCGAATAAAGTCTATTGGTGAGGACATGTTCAATTTATAGTCTTGGTTAAGAGGTTGGATTTATCTCTATGGTGTGGCTTAGCGAGCACTCGTATCGAAACAAATCCTGTAATTCAGCCAAACCAATATTTTCTAGATGGTAGAAATTTTTTTTTTTTTTTTTTTTTTTTTTTTGGTGATCAGGCCAGTGATAGTGGTTCGAATGGTTTTGTGATATCTTGCGGTTTCTATTGAGTTTTGAATGGTCTTACTGTACCGAGGTATCCTCCTCATAGAAGGTATGGAAAGTCTTTCCTAGGGAGGTCATTGATAATATCCACTTATCAATATAGGGAGTAGTGAGGGATGAGTGACATCGGAATCTATAGAGTGTCACCTAATTCTTTGTATATATGGGGGTGGGGAAAAGAAATGATAGTGATGGTGAGAAGGGAAGAGACTGTGACAACTGCAACAAAATGAGATTGTGACAAAAGAAAATACTGTGATATGAGTGTATTGTGCATAAATATGAAAGTTCATGAAATAAAATGACAAGCTGACATGCTTCCAATCGGTGGTTTACGAAGTGATGAAAAGTATGAAGGTTCCAATAACGAGAGTATACACACACATGAATGAAACATTTGGAAATGAGTTGAGAATTCAATCCAGACATAATCTTATTATAACCATTCTCAGTGTTGCAAAATTCACTTCTGAGTCAGACATAGGTGGTCAGCCTATATCTCACTATCCCGGGTCGAATATAGATGACCAGTCTATATTCCACCGAGGTTCCATGAATTTTAAAATACTCAGCTCAGTTATACTAATACCATGTCCTTCACAAGTACCAAGACGTTCTGAAAGACAAAAGCAGGTGACCAAACTCGAGGTCAAATGATGAAACTATGCAAGGAAAAACATAACGCGGTGAAATATATGATACATGAACATGCTTATATGAAAGATAGTTATAGTAATCAACTATGATAAATGAATATAGTATATCAGATAATGAGACACAAATCTCATCACCTAAGTCAGCAACAAACTACAAATGAGGCATCATCTTGGCAGGCAGGCACGTGACGGTCATAGGGTTAAGTTTTCGTAAAAGTAGCTATAGTCTAGGTTTTAAAAACACTTAGTTCGCTATAGCCAAAGCTCTGATACCAATCTGTCACACCCCCAGAATCGGGTCCAGCGGAAGCATACAAGTAGCTGGGGTGTAACTCAATTGGTATTACAACACAAGTTCAAAAATGGTTTTCACTTGACTCATTTAGAATAAAATAGCTTAATCAAAAATGTTGAATTTACATTTTTAAAAGTAGTGCGGAAGTAAGCCCTTTAAATAGTTTAAAACGGTCCCCATAAGAATATCAGAGTCTTCTATGACCAAGCCATGTCCTGCCAAAACCTCCAGTAGCGTGCCATTGCTTAGAACCTGAAAATACATGCTAAAACGTCAACACGAGGTTGGTGAGTTCATAGATTTTAGTAATAAGTATTTTTCCCGTAATCAAGTATTTCCAGTAAACAAGTATTTCCAGTAAACAAGTATTTTCGGTAAACAAGTATTTTCCAGAAATCAAGTATTTCCCAGCAAAGGCATCGTAAATCCACTCAGTTACAAGTCCCGCCATAAGAGACTTGTAACCTGTGTGTTTACAACCCACTGCCAAAAGTAATATGTTTAAGTAAACAAGTCATTTGCGGAACATGAGATTTTCATTAGCAAGACAATATAACAAATACCATGTCACAGCTAAAAATAAGGTATACAGTGCCTAAAGCTCATGACCCCGAAGCTCGACGTAATCGTATGCAATCAAGCATAAAATGCCCCAATAAGTGTTTGCCAGACACTCGGAAATAATCCGAATGATATGCGTCCGTTTAACAGGTTGGCGCGACCAACTCGGACGGGGTGTCAACCCAAATAGATCTATCCACAGCATTCGCGCTCACACGCATGTAATTAACGGTTCATGATAAAGGGGACTTCAGTGGCAGTAATAGGTAACTCAGGCAAAGTACAGTTTTATATTTATATCCGCAAAAGCAAGAACTTGTTTTCATAAGAAAGTAATCAAGGATGGAATAAGTAATTCATAATGTATTCAAGTAATAAATCAAGTATTTCAACCATCCAGTAATGTTTGAGAAAATGAATCGCGTTCAAGTAAAACAAGCATTGAATTTAAATAGTAAGGAGCATGTATCTTCCCCCAAAACAGTTGTAAAACAAGTAAAAGTAGGGGTTATGAACTCACCTGGTGCAATAGCTACGATGACAACAATGAATACACGAAATGAGGCACGATCTCTAATCGCAACCTAATATGAATGATATGATCTAATGTAAGAAATGAAGTAATGTTACACATGCAAATACGTATGTTATCGATACCACTCGTTAGTTTTGAAAATAGTGTTTATCGTCAAAAATACATTTTTGACGTCTCGTTAAGTTAATAACCACTTTTCGTGTAGATATGTTGAAACGGTACTCCACGATCCTGGTTTAGTGTCTTATCGGCAAATATAAGGTTTTCGTCACAAAAATAGCATTTTCATAACTTGAAAATATGCCCAAAATGGCCTCGCAAAACAAGTCGCGAAATGTTGTACGTTAAGGGTTAGTGATGAAACTCGGTGTTTTTGAAAACCTTGTAACAATATCTTGAAGTCGTGTCATTTAACTTTTGGCGATACGGGTCTCGATCGATGAGAAAATCGACTCTTATTGTTGTTACTTGAAAGTATTATGTTCAACACTTAGAAAATTTCATTATAGTAAAAGCTGTCAAAATATATATAGTTTATCGGGTATATAGATGAGGTCGTAGTTTATTCGTTATAAGTCTATTCGACGGACGGCCAAATGATTTGAAAAGCTTGTTGGAAGATCTTGATTTCATAAAACTACGGCTCGGACTCAAATTGATCCGATCATGAAGAAAAACAGCCGTGAAAGTGGTGTCTCGCAAAGACAGTTTTGCGGCAAAAATGGTAATACAAAAGCTGATGGAAAAATATATGTATCGTCGGATTTCAAACACTTGTATCTTTTTCGTTATAAGCCCGTTTTCTATGTTCTTTATATCCCCGCGAAGGTAATCAAGTATACTAATATATTTTTGATAAGTCGGGATGGCTAGATCAAGTTTTAGGCCTCGAAACAGTCCACTAAAATCGTGGGACAGCAAGGTATTTTTCAGAAAATAGTTTTCGTCGTTAAAATTGAAAATATCATAACTTCTTCGTCGTAACTCGGATTTTATCCCCGTTTTCGGCCATAGTTTCGTCTCGGAATGTATTTTCTAAATCTTTGGTCCAAAGTTACCCAAAACCCACTGATCTTTCCAGGTTTTACATTTTTGGACAGAACCTTTATATAGTTTGTAAAAATCAATTTTTCTAGTTCAAGACTTGTTTAGATCTTACCCAAACTATCTCAAATCAACTCCACAAGTACCCAATCCTACCATACACCTTCTTAGGGTGTCATGGGTTCCTAGACATCACCAATCTTGGTGGATCTCATGAGATTACTAGTAAAAATTATAGATCTATGTTTATAAACAAAAATAAACAATAAGTGGTATGGATCATAGTATATTTGCATGTTTTTGCTAATATAACTTGAAAATACATCAAGTAGATATTTAAAAGAGTAGGAAAAATTATTAGTAACTTACTTGTGATGATTATTAAGAAGTGATGATGAAAACCCATTTAATCTTTGTGGTTTTTATTTCAAAACCCAAACTAGATTATTACTAGGTCTTGATAAACACCTTGATCTTGAAAAATTTGTGATTTCTTCTTTGTTCTTGGGTGGGTCGATTTGTGTATGTGTGTAGGAGATGATTGTATTTTTCTTGTAACTAAAATGTGTAGTTAGTTGATGTATGTATATATAGCTAGATGGAGTCAAAGTAGTCAAAATATCTCATTGTTTTGGTCTCTTGGTTTGCCGAATTTATGGAAAAGAAAAGGGGGCAAAGTCTTGGTCAAGCACACAAAATTAATTAGTTTGTCTCATCACATGTTTAAAATGTTAGATTTGGTAGATTTTGTTGTGTTTTTATCATACAATATAGGGGGAGGGGCGGCTATTAGGAAGGAATTGGAAGAACATGACTTTAATTTGTATAAAATATATATATTGAGTGTATTGGGTAGTAAAAATATGTATCGGGTATTTAGTTTAGTAGTTAACGAAAGTTATACGTAATTAAACGTAAGATGTAAAGAATTTAACTTGGACGTCGGAAAATATTCTTGGGACTTTTGTAATAATCTTGGAAGTATAAAAATACCCTAAAAATAATTGTTAAAAAAGTCAAGTGTTAGAATAAATATCGTGTTGAAATTTCGCAAACCGACGGAGTTATAAGCTCCGACCGTGAAATATAGTAATTGATTTCAAAACACCGGGTAAATTAATAATATAATTTTTATATTATTATAATGAGTATGAAAATATATTAGGATCGTAGTCGGGAGTATTGGGTATACGTTCGTAGTAAAAACTGAGTGGTAACGTTAATTACAAATTTAAAACATACGTATATAGAAATAATGCATATCCGTGTAGGTTCTAAAGTACTGATGATGTTACTAATGATATATATAGACTACTCCAGTCTATATGAAATGTCATAAATGAAGGATGCATGAATTTGCAGCCAAACCACATTGGTTACGCGAATTGGAAGACCCGTAAACTCAGTTTACGATGAAATGAACGGCAATCGTGAATAGTGATTTCCCTCCGGAAATGAATAGTGTCACATGAATAGTAAAATTTCTGAACGCTTCTCGGAATCACAAACTGACTCCGAAAACGATGAATAGTAAAATGATGAATAGTGACCGGTGAATAGTAAACGGTGAATAGTAACCATTGAATAGTAAAATTGTCGGGATTTGGAAAATGACCTGAAATTACGAATTGTGACACTGGCATCGATAACATTTACGGTCCTAGAAATGTTATTCAATAATGGCACGGGTCTTTAAATGAAGTTTGAACAGAATGACAAAACATGTCTTTATTTTGCCGTTACTTAAAATGGTAACTTGGCCTTCATGACTTATTTTCATCACAAATTACTTTATATCCGGGTCTCTTCTGACATTTTGTGTATTCCTACATGCCTGCATTTGTTACTACATATTGCTGAATTTAATTAAGGAATATTTGTGCATGGGGTGACAATGTTTATTGCTTATTGCCATATCAATCAATGTACTCTGATTTATAATGAGGTCATTGTTTGAGGGGGAGAGTTAATAATTGCTTTATATGTTATCCCTGTAGTGTGTTGCTGCCTGCTTAGGTTTGTTTGTTCCCTGTTATTGCCCTGTTGATATTCCTAGTATGTGTGCCTTGTGTTTGCATTGTTGCCATTGTCCTATTAAGTACAAGGGTCAGTTTTGCAATTAAGTAATAGTTGTCATTGTCCTATTTAGTACAAGGGTTAGTTTTGCAATTAAGTGATAGATAACCTTAAGTATAATAGCCCTTGTCAGCGATTACCTCTCATTTTTTTGCAAAATAATTAAACTCTCTCACCACACTTCCTCTCGTCCTAATCGCTAGATCGCTCACCCTCCTTATCAAATCCTCTGTTAAGATCACTAGGTATGTCTTATTGTCCTGATTATGTTTAAATCCTATGTCTTAGTCATGACTCTAATAGTATACTCTATGATGGATTTGATTTAGGTATCGCGTGTCCACGTACTTGCTGTAATTAGGTTAGTGTTGTGTTGCTTGAGTTGTGTTTTTCCCATGTATGCACTTCAATATTCACTATGTGTTTGCCTATTTGGGTCTCTACCCGCACTATTAGGATTTCGATTGATGTGGTGATCAATGTGTTCGATGTTATTATTGTTGGTGGGTTTTGATTTGTCCTGAGTTACTGGATGAAATATTATCTTGTATTCCTCACAGAGAGATGCCAATATGCTGATTATGTGTTCGTATGTTTGTTAGGGCCTGTTATGTTTGTGGAAAACCAGAAGGGGGTTGAATAGTTTTCCCTCTTTTTAAATTTATAAAAACTTTGTTTTTAAAACACTAGATTCAAGTTTATTCAATTTGTATGTTTGAAAAACCTTTGATTATTGTTTAGTATGAAAACACCAATATTATCTATTACTCCTATGTTCTTTTAGAATGGTTATTAGGAAATTTGTTTTATGAATGGAACTTAGTTTGATTTTATGTGAAATCAAAGTATGCACAACACAAGCTATTATAACTATATACGAAACGTAAATAAGTAAGCAAGCAAAAAGTGAGAGATGGAAAGATCAAACCGAGGGACAAAGGATTTATAGTGGTTCGGCTACAAGGACACATTCCATGCCCTACTCCACTCCCCGAGCACCAAACTCGAGAGTTTTCTTCACTAAGTCAACGAGCTCCCTTATGGCGGAGAAAACCTTACACACCTTAGCTTACACCACATTAACGATACAAAGCTAAATGTCGGGTTCTAATCATAGCTAGAACCAATCTCACAACTTCAATCACACCAAAACTTCTTCACACCTTCTTGTCTTCTTCACAACTCTTGCTTCTTCACTACTTGATGCCTATATCTTTTCACTATTTTACAACTTCTATCTTATCACTACTTCAATTCTTTTATGTCTTCACTACTTCAAGGCTTCTATGTCTTCAATACTTCAAGGCTTCTAAGTCTTCACTATTTCAAGGCTTCTAAGTTTTCACCACTTCAAGGTTTCTAAGTCTTCACTACTTCAAGGCTTCTAAGTCTTCACCACTTCAAGGTTTCTAAGTCTTCACTACTTCAAGGCTTCTATGTCTTCACTACCAACTACTACTTCTATACAATTCTACTTCTTTGCTTCTAGTACAATTTCACACTTTCAACTAATCTAGTTCCTATGTTAAAATCGAGCTAACCAATATACACACCTTATACACCAATCAATAAATAATTTACAAGTTGAAATGAACTAACCACTTAGATAGCAAGATGATACTAAGTTGTAATACTTCTAGTCTTGATTAATAGAAGTATTCTTCTCTTTGCACTTGAGTGTTGAAGCTTGAATCACTTGGAAACAAAAGCTTATGATTATATGATCAAGGAATTGATTTAGAGAGATTTGGACAGAATGTTTTTGTGCAAAAAGGTGAGGAAAAAATCTATGAATAGTCCAGTATTTATAGGGAGAAAAATACTGTGCAGGAGCGTGGCCAGTCCCCTTAATAATTAAGGGGGCCACCTAGTATAATTAAGGGGCCGCCCATTTTAAACGTTGCCCAGAATTTTCATTTTGTAGTGAAGATTTTTGTGGATCATTTTTGCTATTTTTGGTTGAAAATTTGAATTTACATATTTATGGTTAATTAAACATTTTAATTTAATACCAAAAATGATAAGCATGGCAAAGGAATATTAGACGAGTATTTAGTGAGTTTATATTCACTTCTCCCCCTTTTTGTAGAATCGAAAAGGTTTAAGCCAACAAGTTTCATGTGTGAATGATAACGTAATAGAAAGCTTCCCCTTGATGTGTGCTCCCCCTCGTTTGAGGGCACTAAGGGATCGAGCTATGGAATTCTTGCAAGAAAAATATTAGAAGCATAAGCATATATATATATATATAGCATAATAGCAACTAATGATAAGCATGGCAAAGGAATATTAGAAACACATATTAAAGCATTTATTAATTCAAAATGATTATGCCAAACACATAATCATTGTTACATCATTCATAATACTAGAATTCTAAACCAAGTAGAACATCTTATTTTGCCAAGAGAGAGTGTCCTCGAACTTGCTTGTATCCCAAAAGCTTGAGGTATTTTATTTAAAAAATGAAAAACATAAGCATATAGTATGCTTAGGCAATAGTGGTTGAGTGGGGATCATGTTGATGGCTCAATGGAGGTATATTTTTGGTTTCATGGATTTTGGTGAATTTGGTGGTGGAGAGCTTAGAGGTGGTGAGTTTGGACTTGAGTTTATTGGTTGAGGGTTTAGATGTTGTTCAAGTGATGGTGTTTGTTGAGATCTAGTGAGAAGATACTCAATCTAAGTAAAGTGCTCATTCAATGCAATGGTTTGTTGTTGGAGAAAAATGCAACAAGGGCAATTGTTGACATGCTTCTCAATTTGATTTGGGTTGTGTGGTGATGAGGGTGAGCTAGATGGAGGTGGATCCAAATTGCGTTGAGTAAGATGTAAGGTTAGAAGAGCACTAAGCTCATGTGCTTCTTTTAGCTCCTCAACGAACTTCAAGTGTTCGGAGGAAGGTAATGGTGGTGGAGTATGGTTGTTGTCTTGGGTGAAGGTTTGAACATGCAACATAGGAATGGCATGTGAAGTTGTAGGATGTGGTGGTGGCACTCTTGGTGGTGGAGACATGTTTGAGCGTGGGTAATCATGAAAGCATGATATGGATGGAAGAGATACTTCATGAGTGAATGGTGTTTTTCTTGAATGAGCAACATGTGAAGTATTGGCAATGAGGTTAGGATTGTTGTTTTGTGATTGTTCATGCTTATCATGAGAAGGAGCATTTGTGGAACCAAGTATGAGTGTTTGGCTTTGTTTGTGAGATGGGTCATTTGTATGAGTATAAGGTTTAGGTATTGGTTGATTTGGAACAACATCAATTAAGTTTTGACAAGAGTCAATCTTTCTCCTCCAAAAGGGTTTTATGGAGATCTTAGCAACTTTTGAGAGTTTAGATATTGGGTTGTTGGGGGATGACATGTTTGGTTGGATGATCATTAATGATGAAGGAGATGTATTTATAGTGTAAGAAAAGTGTGATTTAGGAAGGTAAATTTTGAGGGGTAGCTTAGGACAAAATGTGTTTGTGAATTTTGGGAAGTATAGGGTGAGAATGGGTCAAAAAGTGAAAAAGAAAATAGTAACGCCGACCATCAGATGGCCGGTCCCCTTAAATTGGGGCCGGTCCCCTTAATAATTAAGGGGGCTGCCTTGTAATTTAAGGGGGCCACCCATCTGGTGTTTTCCAGATTACCAAAAATGGGTTTTTGGCATAAATTTTTAGATCAGGTTATGTGTTTGGGTTTGGTTTTAAGCAAGTTCGCTCTTTGAGGCAATATAGGATATGCTAGTCATGTATATAAAACAAATTATCTACAAAGATTAAGTACACAAGAAATCTTTAATAAGCATGCAACCTACTCATCAAGCAAGCAAATTATATAAGTTAAGAGACAACAAATCATGTTAAACTAATGATTAATTAATAAGATTAATGAACTAGTTCATTGATTCTAAGTAGTGTCTATGTGCAACAAAAGATGAGATATGATTGTAAGGACATCAAGACTTGTTGCAAACAAGATTCAAGTAGGCAAACCATGATTCTCTTGGAATGATTTGGTTTTATTATGAATGTCATGTTCATAAAAGTATATGAAAAAGTGAGATTATCATAGATGGCTTAAGAAAAACGTTTTTAGCATTATTCAACAATGCTTTGAAGTGTATTCATGTGTATATTTGTGTAAGATAGATTGGGTTTTGCTTCAAAATGTGTCAATAAAAGGGAAAAAGAAATTTTCCCAATCTTTGATTTTTGATTAGGATAAAGTTGTGGTTATTCATATTCCAAAATATGTTGTTGAAAAATGTGGTAGTTATTTGAAAGATTATTATTCAAAGTGTGAGTTTTTATGCATGATATTAGATTTTTGACAACAAGAATCATTAATCATGGATTTAAAGGTGTGTTTGTAGAAGATCACATATTCAAGAGAATCGGCTAAGCCTATTGTCGCATATAACCTCTTTGTATGTAAACTGTGAGCATAAGTGAGTGATGACATAATCATATAGGCTTAATGCAATATAATTTAGAGGGATATAAACTATCATCTATGGTTGTAAAATATACTTATTTCATCATTGTATTCTACACTAACCAATCTTAACCCTAGGTTATATTATAACATATCTATTATTGCTGCTAGATTGGTTATTTAACCTTAATGATAAACATTCTACTAGTGATCATAGATGATTTTTATATTCAATAATGAATTAAAAAGTGGGCAAAAAATATAATACCTAGAGGGTCAACTAAACTGAGTTCAAATATATATATTATATTAGCAATATTTAACTAATAATATATGAACAAGGCAACCAATAACCTTTAGCATATTTTATAGACTAATTATGACATACTTAGATATAGTGTAATATAAATGAGTTTTTGAAAAGAAAACTTACCTTATGTTTAGCTTTACTTAATGAGTGAGTGCGTGAAAGTTGGTTGACATCTTCAATGTTTAGCCAAAACATGATATCGTAGCAAAGTGAACATTCAACGACTTTGACGACCAAAGTGGCTTGATCCGAATCATGTTTGATAACTAGAACGTAGAATGATGAGGTGACTTGAATATCTTCAACGGAGGTATTTCCTTTTTCATGAGTCTTGTTTGTCAAAAATATTTGCGTTTGATTCCTTCATCTTGAGGTAGTCTAACAATTCATCTTAATTAAGTGATGAAATATTAGACACCCTTTTTGATTGTCACTAATAGAAATTACTTTGAATACTACTCAAAATCAACACTCCAACAGTGAAGATCTTATCATCAATTCCTTTAATGGCTGCAACTACGTCATTTGCTAATCGTGTGTAGAATATGATTCAAAGTAATATGATTCACCAGTCTTCATAAGAATGTTTTGAAAGTGAGCGATCCATTGTAAAATATAGAAACGTCTCTTCGTTCGTTTATTACCTAATCATGGAAAACAACTTGGTACCCAGATTCTCATGGGTCCGAGATGGTTAGTTGAGGACATCCATTGCATTAGAATGCACATTGTGAGGATGTCGCCAAGGAGTACAAGAATTCATCAATAGTTTGTCTTAACAAACAAACAATGACTTTCTTGACTTATATAATTAATAATAGATGTAAATAATATTAATTATAAATTTCTCTACTAGGTTTTACAAATTTTATTTGCCTTAATTTAGTTGTTGAAAGATCATTTGCATTAAATCCTAAGCCAGTTTTATCATCAAATGACTTTTGAATATTAAGTAAGTATTTTAAAGATTTGTAACTATTTTCAAATTTAGCTAATATTTTTGCTTTTTCATTTTTCTTTCTAATTTCTTGTTTGTAGTCTTGACATTTTTTACATTCAATATCAATTTCAATATTACTTTTAAGTCTAGACAGTTTATCTTCTAAAATTATTTCTTTTTCAAAGTTACTTTCAATGGATGTTGAAGATTCATTTTTAAGAATTATTTTTGGGTCTATGTTGCAAAAATGTTTGAAGTTATTTTCTAATTTTGAAAACTCTAATATAAATTAATCATAGCAAAAATGCTTGGTTTTAGATTGTACCTCATTTGTAGCTTTATTTGCTTCACAATCTTCACATACCATACGATTGTTAAGATCATTTAAGCCCATCTAGGGTATAGTAATGTTAACGTGCACAGCGGAATAAGAACAAGAATAACATCAACATTACTCCAAGGTTTTCTTTATTGAAACATAAAATAAACTACTACACTACTAATATACACACGCTATAATCGTGTGTCTAGACTCTCATTGAAAGAGTTTTCTATTACTTCAATACTAAAACCAACGCCCTGTCCCTCTTTATATAATAGAGAGGCTAGGGTTTACATAAAAACCTAGCTTACTAATCAAGCTAGCTAACTATTTTATAATTAGGTCCCTCTTGTTTCTTCTTTCTTGCTCGTGGTTTTGTAATCTTCAAATCTTGTAATTCCCAACAATCTTCCCCTCTTTGATATTACAAAACAATCTGCATGAAGAAACAATGTCATCACCAATAATAAGCTGCACATCATAACTATTCTTCCCCTTTTTGTAATCTTCTAATAAGGGTCTTGTGCATCTTGTAAACGCTTCCCCTCAAGTGATGCATGTAGATGGTTAACAAGCTTCCCCTTAAGAATAGACTAACCATCTTAGGAACCAACTAATAATTAATAATAATGATAATAACTTTAACTAGTAACACAAGCAGCAGTAACGAGCAACAGGAACGAGCAGCAGAAGCAAGTAAGCACACCAGCACAAAGTGTAAGAGGATGGCCAAGTATATTAACAATAAGCTTCCCCTTAAAAGTATACTTGCCATCTCTTGAATCCAGTAGGCTCCATGGAGTGATCATTGATGAAGAAAATCAAATATAACTGATTTGATGAAGAAATGGAATCTCCCAACCTTGCATCTTATGTCTTGCACTAATCACGTGACGGCCTCTTGACAAACTCCTCATCGACTTATCCAATGAGACACTGAGCACTACAACGTAACTCCTTTATGTGATAGCAAATGTACGCATTAAGCACAAGAAAATGGATCGTACCCCTTCACTAGAGTCGTCAAGTCTTCATCACTATACAAACCAAGCAAGTTATCTTAAAAAGCTGCTGATCCTTTTAAGATATGATAAGAACACAATACTTGGGAAAATCAATTACAACATCAAACAAGCAATAATCAAATGTCTTCATCAAGTAATCTTCTCAACAAAATGATGATGGTTGATAACTCTGTCCTCCCTAACCATTAGTAATCTCACATGACTAGTAGGAACCAAAACCGACCAAAAGAAAAAGTATACAACAAGCCAGCAGGAACCATAAAAAAGTCAGCAAGAACCATCGTATGTATCAGCAGGAACGGACAACCAATCAGTAGGAACGGGTAAGTAGGAACCAAAAATCATCAGCAACAGAAATAAGAACAATGTCATCAGTAGTAACAAAAAAATGTAGCAGCAGATATGAGCCAAATAAAGTCTCACCAATTACATATCAGACCGGATCCATATGCCATAATTAAATACTGACCCACGTGAAGCAAAAGTCAACCCACAGCTAGACAACCAATCTTTTGTTAGCTTTTTACTCAAGGCGAATAACAATAATAACTGCTTTCCATGTGTATGACCAATCACTATCACTCACGAATCTCCAAATAAAAACCAGATCCGTTTACCAAAGCTAAAACCTCAGCAGAAACAATATTCGTTTCCACAATCAGCAGCATCACATAGTACTGAACCTCGACCAATGAAAAACGAGGATACCCAATCCACTTTTCAACTAGCATAAATATCACCAACCTATGACCTCCAATCAAATCACCAATCACAACAACGGGAGGGATACGCTTGCAAACCACAAGCGACAAACCATATAATCAAATAACTTTTCATCGTACCCCATTTGAGAACAAAAATAATAAATTGACATAATAGCAGCAACACATGCGTCACAAATCCAACATAGACAATAAACGACAAACAAAATATTCATCAGTAGCAACATAACAAACCATTAATATTCACCGCCACCCAATGAATAAGAAAACGACAAACAGATCCGCTCCACTTGCAATTAGTACCAACCAATTATTTAAGCCAAAAAGAAGGGAAATGATTTGCACACTCAATTTTTTGATTGGGACACTCAATTATGTGCATTAAACTGTTGTACTGTGAATGTACACTGATTTAACCGTTGTACATATGAGTGTCCCAATCAAAAAACAAAGTGTGCAAATCATCTCCTCAAAAAGAATGATAGCACCGATTCTCCTCATACATGATCAAATAATATTACTCAAATAACTGACTCATATTGCGAATAAGAAAATTAATTTGACCACCGTCCCATGAACAATTAAGCACCAATCTTTCTTGATCTATTAATAATAATTCGACAACCCCACAATCATTCAAATCCACAACAATAAATTGGTACTAGGTTTCTTTGACAAATTCATTAAACGACAAACCAGTTCCACACTCAACATATGTTGTACGAACTTTAACCAGATCCACCGACCCACTATAACTTTTACGAGGTAACAAGATTGTAGGACCAATTACCATTATGAAAATACCAGTACGAGAATAACATATGTAAATCATATTTTACCTTGTTCCATTATCCAATCAATAAACATTGACCCATGAATAACCGTGTACGGTGTACCCCTTTGTCGCCATGTAATTTAACAGCAGCAGCCAATGAATTTTCGGTATCAGTATGAAACAATCAATTAACTAGTCCCATAATAACCGACATACTGACATTAATTGGTACGAGGTTCTTATGAATTTGCATCGACTCATGATTACTTTAAACAATTAAACAATCCCACGTGATTTGATAATTCGAGGAGACAACCAATCTCACGTGACTTCAATAATACGAGGTAACTTTAACATAAAGATTAATAATTGTTACCTTTAGAACATTTTCCGAATCTGCTCCATTCGACAACCAAAAACCAGATCTGCTGCATTCTTCAACTGCTTCAAAACTGCTCTTTATTCAACGAAAACCTTGTATAATCTCTAGATATCGAGAGCCACCCGCTCTGATACCAATTGTTAAGATCATTGAAAATAATGGATTTGATGTCTCTTTACCAATAGCCATCACTACTGGAGTAGCCAAGTGTTCAAAGGTACACTGATAACCACATGATTTTTAGCAAATCATCAGCTATAAACGGATTTGATATGTCTTTACCTGTAGCCGTTTGCTTAGGACTAGTCAATTATTGATGAATAATCATCTTGGTCAATTGAATACCAAATATGGTTTTCCACTGCCTTTACCACAAGCCATATACATGTGGGCTAGCCAATTATTTGGAATCCATAAAGAAAAAATCCATGGTCAATTGACAACCATTTCAACTACTCAACAATGAAGCATGGGTGAGTTGAAAACCCTATGATTTTGAGCAAACCATTACAGCTATCAACAGATTTGATGAGTCTTTACCAAAGCTGTACCCTTTGGACTAGCCAACTTTTTGATGGAATAGTCAACATCAGACAAGTTGATGACCACAAAGAGTGTGATAAGAATCAACACCAAACCTGCATACAACATACACAAAACTATAAAAATATGTTAGTAGCTTTTTTTTTTTTTTTTTTTTTCCTAAACTAATAAGCAGAAAATAAAAAATAAAAAAAATATACAACATAATACAATACCAAGATCAACTCATTGTAGATATGAATCCATTTGAATGCCATGCTTGGTTGCTAGTTCCTTCTTAGTCAAGATACTTCTTCTTATGAACCTTACCAATTGTTCAGCAAGATGAAGATCATTTTCAGTCATATCCAAAGGAACATATAACTTTGTCTCCAGCATGAGATGCATTACTTCCTTTGTGATTGGGTAAAGAACATCAGCCCAGCAATACAAGGTCTTACCAGTGGTTGTAACAATCATATGAACATTAAGAAGTGGAAAGAACTTCCAATATTCAACCACCCATGTCTTTTGACCTTTCCATACTTGAAACCTTACACCAGAATCACCTTTATAATAATCACACAAAATCTGCAAATCACCCATCAAATACAGTCCAATATCATCAGGGGAATGAGTTTGATAGTACTTGGTAACCCAATCATAAAGTGAGAGAAGATCTTGCTTGTCCACCATATGTAAGATCTGACTCAGAAACAAGAATGCCTTAGTAGTTCCATCGTGTCTAGTTATGACATTCACTTTTCCTTGGCCAAGCACAGAATCAACCAGTTCCCACTTCACAATTTTCTCCCATACAACAGGGTCTTGACCATCATCAGCAGCATAATCAAAGAAAGTAGTACTATCCTCTAAAGGAATATCTTTTGGAGCTTTCCTCTTGATAGCTTTAGTCTTTCTCCTAGTGCCAGTATTTATAGGAATAGAAGGACCATCAGTAGGTTCTTCTTTAGGCACTTGTTTGGAAGTATCAGCAGGAACATCTGCAAAATCATCATCATCTGGTACTTCAATTGGAGTATCTTCTGAAGCATCATTGGTAACATCATGTGGAGCTTCAGTAGTATCAGGATGAGATTCAGCAGTAGCATGATGAGAAGCAGCAGGAGTATCATCCATCTGAGCATCAGGAGTAGCATCCTTCTGAGTCAAGACTGAAGGATGTTGCACATTCTCCTGACCACCATGAAAAGACCCAATAGATTCAGCAGGTTGAGCAGCAGTATCATGAATCTTAGCTTTCTTAGCTTGAGGCTCATCCAATAGTCTTCCTCTAAACTCCAAAACATCTTGAACATTTATACCAGAGGAATGAAGATTTGAAATGATCTTGTCATAGTAGAAGGTGAGCTGCTTATCTGAAAATCCCCAAACCTTCTTTTGAGTCCAGCCTGACCCAAACATAGAACATCCCTGATTCTTCACAAAATTCCTCATATATTTCTTTATTTCATTCTTTGTCCAAGGTCTTTCCTTTTGATACTTAGCTTTAATCTCTGCCTCCTGTTGTCTCTTCAATCTTCCCCTTTCAACCATCATTTGAACAAAAGCAGGATTATCAACTCCAAGCTCAGATTCACCCAAATTAGGCTTGGAAGCAGCTTGTTCAGCCAAATTCTCCCATTGTTCAGCAGTAAGATTCTTAGCTATTTCATCAAGCTCCTTTTTTCTTTCAGCAGGCAAGGTGGTAGTAAATTGAGGTCCCATCTTATCCAAATCATCTTGAATTTTTCTAGCCAATGCTTCTGAGGCTTTCAAATCTAATTGAACTTTAGTAACTGCAGCATCCTCTTTAGCTTGCAAATGTGCAGCAACATTCTCACTAAGTTTTTCATAAGCAAGTTCCTCCTTTGATTTGACTCTGGAAGGAATGTCTTGATCAATCAATATAGACTTTCCTTTATCTTGCTTCTCAGGAGGAACAAAAGTTTTATCAGGAGAAGCAGGAGAGAGATCAGCTTGGATATCTACTGATGGACCATGAGTTCCCACTTCTGGCAAAGTAGTAGGAAAAGATTCCTTTATAGGAACATCAGCAGAAGTCTTATTGCTAGGAGCATCAGCAGACTTCTTATCAGCAGAATGCTTCCTTCTGACATAATGAGCAACACCAGCAGACTTCTTATCTCTGGAGTCCTTTGGAACACTGGCATCAGTAGAATGAGCAACATCAGCAGTTGGAGCAACAGATGGTTCAGGCCTAATGTCAGCATTCTTCTGAACACTCTCCAAAGTGGTAGCAGCAAGAAGTTCAAGGCCTTCTAAGTCAATGTTGTCAGATGCTTTAGTACAGTCCTCATCTGAGTCATACACCACACCTTGTTTCTTTCTTTGCTTAAGCTTACCCTCTAACTTCTTAACTCTTCCAATTAGAGTCAGAACAGCATTGCTGAGATTCTTTTTGGTGAAGTTCAGATCATTCTCCAACTTGTCCACCCTAGATGCATACCTGTTCAACAAAGCTGATACAGAAGTGAGAGTAACAGGACCTTCAGCTCCACCAACAGGGATATCTGTGGTGTGGGAAGCATCATTGGTCCTGTGGGTAGAATAATTTAAATTTACATCTACATCTACATGATCCTCAAAGTGAGGTCTCAAAGGACTAAGTGAAGGAAGTCTGGTAAATTGTGGTGAGTGTACATTTTGGTCAAAGCCTAAATTCTCATTGAGCTCATGCTCAGGAGAATGGATATCCATTGGTGAATATACAGGTGTAGGTAACCTTAGAGAGAGTGGAGGCTGAACATCAGAAGCAACTGATGCATTAGCATCAGGAGCATCTTCAGTTCTTTCAGGAGAATCCTCTGGTGCTTGAGCATCAGGGGAATCCTGACCACCAGCAGCTACATCAGCTGCTTCTCCATCAGGGGGATTTCCCACCGGGGCATCAGTAGCTACATCAGCAGCTACTCCATCAGGAGGATTGCCACCAGGCAACATGTCTGGAAGTAAGGGTCTTTGTTCACCAGTAAATTTAAATTTCATTTGGGTAAACAACTTTTTAGATAAACCCTTAACAGGCAAGTGAGTGGGGTCATTGGTCTCAATGTCTAAAATGATTTAAAGAAACCTAGGATACAGTAAATATTTAAGTTTTGTATCCTTAACATTTTCAAGCATAGCATTAAAGATATACCTAGAAAAGTTGAATGTTCTTCCTTGAGAGAGACACACAATGGCAAGAACATTGTCTGTAGAGAATTGGTCCCATCCACCAGACTTAGAACCCATGCACTGAAGTAAGGTGTGTGTCAAAAACCTCCATTTTGGACAAAACAGATTCTTGTACCATACTTTCCCATCACCAGTATAACCAGCAGCCTGAAGCCCTCTAAGTATCTCACTCTTAGGCAAATTAGTCACCCCTCCTTCATCATCCAACTGTAGTTTGGTCCTGACCAATGACTCAGTAACCACATATTCTTCCCCATCAATAACAGCAACAATCTCTGTTGGTCCATCTTCAACAGTCCTAATTTGAGTAGTTTCCCAAAATTGTACAACAAGAGACTCATGAATAACATCTGGATATTAGAGCAGAGCATAACAAATCTTGGACCTTTGAAGAAATTCCATCATGCCCACATAATCTTCATCATTCTTGTCATGACCAAGAAAAGCATGTTTGTTATGATCTCCTTTGAAATATAGTTCAGCCATTGATTGAGAAGTAGAGATTAGGGTTGGGAGTTCTGAAAAATGTTGAAATGGTTTATGAAATTTTATAGCGAGAGTGAATCAGTTAACTTGGGAGTGGGATATACACGATTTGGTTAATTATGGAAGTTACCAAATGTGGAGTGAAACTTATATGAATTATTGGAAAGAAATCTTTGACCAATAATCAACTAAGGCAAATCCCAATTAACTGACTCATCCGTAGAAACCAAATCAAACGGCTGAAAGCAAAATGGTCAATCCGCAGAAAATAATCAAACGTTGACTATGGTCAACAGAACCATCCACAGTTTTGATCAGCAGAATCTACCCGTCAGTGGAAACCAAATATCTTTAAAAAAGATCTCTTAATTCAAATTTCAAAGAACCCTTAGTTATCTCCAAACTGCCTCGCATTAATTGTAATAAAGACACGCGGTTGGGTGATCTTATAAATAAATGCTAATTATCCCCAAATCTCTCCACTTCAAATCAAATCCCTAATTATCATACCTCCAGTCAACAATACATCCATGGCTTCCAATCAACACATCATTAACCTTTCTTCTGACTCATCAGACACTTTTGACTCACTAACATCTCTACCACCACTCAATATGCCAACACGTCCTCGTGGTCTCACAAAGGAACAAGCCAATAAGAAGAAACATGATGTCCCTGCTCCTAGTTCATCATAAGAAGATCTTCCACCATACCCTTCTGAAATCGATGATCCAGAGTACCAGAGAGAGATGGAGAGAAGGTGGAATGAATTTGAGAGGGCAAACAAAGTTCCCAATCCTGATGAGTCTCTCATATTCTTTACATCTTCTGATGAAGAGGATGATGAGGATGATGAACTTTACACCCCTACAATCTCTGATAAGCCTCAGTCCTCTTGTCCAAGAAGAAGAAAAATAAATCCACCATTGCCAAAGATCAGAAAGGTTGTGTTAGGTTTGCCCTGTCCTCAATGGCAAAGACTCTTCAACATCAACAACAAGAGCAAGAAGAAGACTGTGGAAGGCAAGGGCAAGGGCAAGGGCAAGGGCAAAGTAGAATAGGAACTTTGTTGTTAATCTTTCATTTTCACTATCTTGTATTGTACCTCTGAAGAATCAATAAAATTTGTCTTGTTAATTATTACTTGTTTTAATTCTTATGATTAGCATTCCCCTAAATTAATTGATCATGAATAGGCCATCAGCAGGAACACACTTAACAACAAGATAACTAGTATTAGCAGCATGTGGGTCAAACCATTGACTTTCATCCGAAGAATCCAATTAACTAGACAACTTGCACACTTAGTAATTGCTACTGACTCAACTACCTCCCATTTACTTACATTAACTCTCAGCAAACTAAAATCAAGTCTTTAAAAGAAGTCTTCAAGTCATAATCAACTCACCATCCCACAAATAACATATCCCAAAGTTTTTCTCACAATCAAAACATGAAGCCATCCCCCAAAGTCATTGAAATCTCTTCTGATTCATCAGACTCTACCTTTGACATACCTAAAATCCAAAGATCATACTATTACTTAGGTGAAGGTCCTTCAGAGTTTTGTCCATCTCCAACCTCATCAGAAAAAACCACTAAAGCTGAGGAAACACCAGCTCCTCTAGCTATGATTGTCCCTGATTTCACTCCTGTCACAGCATTCTTAACAAGTGAAATGGAAAGAGTCTGTGCAGATATGAGAAGAATCTCTGTCCCTGAAGAGCCACAGTCCTAAAGTAGAAAGAAGGGTCCATTGAAGGTGGTACTTGGTCTTGCAGCTCCCAAGCTCTGGAACAAAGACATGCAATCCAGAGGAATCCACAAGAAAATGCCAGACCCAAAGGACTTGGGTAAAGGGAAGAGGAAGATGGATTAGTTTGTAGCTTAGGGATGTGGTGGTATGATGGTGGTTGGTTGTTGGTGAATGATGTATTTTGTGTTTCTTGTGATGACAGATCTTGTAATGGTTGTACCAAACTTTCCACTGATGAATAATATTTTACTTTAAAGTCTTTATATCTAATGCCACTGAATGTAGATCTTTGACCATCAGCAGAAACATGACCTGTAACTAGTCATTTAAACAAAACACAAAAACACAAAAGAACAACCAGAATAATAT
Source organism: Artemisia argyi (assembly GCA_030686995.1). Taxonomy (NCBI): domain Eukaryota; kingdom Viridiplantae; phylum Streptophyta; class Magnoliopsida; order Asterales; family Asteraceae; genus Artemisia; species Artemisia argyi. The sequence continues at coordinate 115,151 of JARVZY010010821.1, forward strand.
ACAAGATTAGTAATAACCTGCAAAAGAAAGTGAGTAACCATAATTCTAGAAAACATAATAATCTACATAAATACAACATGTACAATCCTCCCTTGAGGCATATGCCTCCCCTCAAACATAGCATTCAAGGGTTAACCATCCCAATGTTGACAACTAGGTGATTAAACCTAGGTCCATCAAAAGCTTTTGTTAACAAATCAGCCACATTATCATCAGTATGAATTTTAAGCACTTGAATTAGATGCTTCTCATTTGCATCTCTTATAAAATGGTGCCTAATTTCTATGTGTTTAGTTCTCTGATGAAAAACAGGATTTTTAACAATGGAAATAATACTTTGATTATCAATGTAGATTTTAGTGTTCATAAAGTTAAACCCATAATCCAACATCTGATTTTGAATCCAAAGTACCTGACCACAGCAATTGGCAGCAGCAACATATTCTGCTTCAGTAGTAGAAGTAGCCACAATGGTTTGTTTCTTGCACTGCCAAGAGATGAGTCTCCTTCCAAGAAATTGACAACCTCCTGTTGCGGATTTCCTATCCAAATTAGCTCCAGCATAATCACTATCACTGTAAGCCTCCAACACAAATGGTGAATCCCTTGGGTACCAAAGGCCTAGTTTGGGTTGGCCCTTTATGTACTTGAAAATTTTCTTCACAGCATTTAGATGGGAAGTCAGTGGAGTGACTTGATGTCTGGAACAAGCACTGACAGCAAAGGTAATGTCAGGCCTAGAAGCTGTGAGATACATGAGTGATCCAATCATGGATCTATAAAGATGAACATTCACAGCCTCATCTTGCTCATTTGGATTCTTAAGCTTGGGTGTTTCATATAGAGTGGTAGCAGTCCTCAAAAGTTCAAAGTCAAACTTTTTCAAAATATCTTTAACATACTTCTCCTGATGAATAAAGATCCCTTCAGGTTGTTGTTTGACTTGCAGCCCTAAGAAAAAGGTTAACTCCCCCATTGCACTCATTTGAAATTCACCTTTCATCAAATCTTCAAATTCCCTGCACCATGCTTTCTTTGTGGATCCAAAGATGATGTCATCCACATAGACCTGTACTAGAATTATGTCCCTGGAGTTTTTCTTAATGAAGAGGGTCTTATCAATAGCTCCTCTTCGGTAACCATGCTCCAAAAGAAATGTAGACAATCTAGCATACCATGCTCTTGGTGCTTGGTGAAGTCCATAAAGTGCCTTGACCACTTTGTAAACCTTTTTAGGATGATGGGGGTCTTCAAAGCCCTGTGGTTGAGTAACATATACCTTCTCTTCTATTTTGCCATAGAGAAAGGCACTCTTGACATCCATCTGATAGACCTTAAACCCAATATATGAGGCAAAGGCTAAAAATAGTCTAATGGCCTCAACCCTAGCAACAGGTGCAAAGACCTCAGTGTAGTCAATCCCTTCTTCTTGTCTGAAACCTTGTGCCACCAATCTTGCTTTATTTCTGACCACAATACCTCTGGCATCCCTCTTACATTTTAAGATCCACTTGGTCCCAATTGCAAATTTCCTTGCAGGCAGATCAACAAGTACCCAAACATCTTGATTCTTGAATTGTTGCATCTCTTCCTGCATAGCTTCAACCCAACTAGGCTCACTCAAAGCCTGTTTAATGCTTGTGGGTTCAACTTGAGATAAGAAACAAGTAAACAAACAATGCTTCTGATCTGTGTGGTTGTCTCTCTTCTAAGTGGATACATAGGTCAAAAATGCACATTGCCCAAACTTGGTATTCTTAATAGCACTCCTGGTGAGTACCATAGCATTTGGATCACCAAGTATATTATCTTGTGAATGAATGGTGTTAATCCTTTTAGTTGCAACAGGATTAACATCAATGGATGTATCAAGATTGGTTAAAGTAGGAGCAAAGTCTTCATCATAAGAAGCTGATTGAAAAATACCATCACTTTGCTCAACATTAGCAAGATCTGAGGGAGTTGGAAACCTGCCATAAGGTTCATCTAAACTTGTGGAAGCTTTAGTGGAAACAGGAACTGCAGCAGAAATTCCTTCAGCAGAATATCCATCAGCAGAATCAACAGCTGCATCAGCTGATGCATCAGCAGAACTAGGTTTTCTGCTTTCTTCAATAGCAGCTTGTTTTAAGAGGGCTTCAGTGTCTTGAGCAAATTCAAGACCAAGTCTTTTAGCTTCCTCAGCAGCTGCATGTTCTTGCTTTTTGAGTCTAGCAAGATCTTCTGCATAGGTTGAATTTTCCACATCATCAGCAGATTTGGCATCAGAGGCTTCTTTGGTAGGAGGATCTGCTAGCTGGATTGGTAGAGTTGTTACAACAATAGTAGGTTCATCACATTCTAAATCACTGTCTGAATCATCCTGTAGGGTACCTGCATTGTTAGAAGATGACACTTGTACACCTGCAGAGGGGTTAGTTTTGTGCCTAGTATAACCCAAATAATCTGTGAGATAATCAAGGTCAAAATACCATTCATGACCTTTTCCTTGAACATTAACATTCTCTTCCAGAAATTTCAGGTTAAGAGTCTCTTCTATCTTCTTTGCAGCCAAATTATAAACCCTATAAGCCTTGCTATGAGCTGAGTAACCAACAATATATCCTTCAGCAGCTTTAGCTTCAAATTTTCCTAGGTGATAACTTGTATTCAGAATGGTCACCTGACAACCAAAAGGTTTCAAGTGTTCAATGGTAGGCTTCTTCCCTGTCAATAGTTCATAGGGTGTCTTATTGTGAGGTCTAGTAATCAACACCCTATTCAATACATAACAGGCAGTACCAACTACCTCAGTCCAAAACATAGTGGGAAGTTTAGAGTCAGCAAGCATTGATCTTGCAGCCTCTATAAGGGTTCTATTCTTCCTTTCAGCAACTCCATTCTGTTGTGGAGTCCTAGGAGTGCTATAATCTCTTTTAATACCCTTTAAACTACAAAGTTCAATAAGATTGGCATTTTTGAACTCTGTCCCATTGTCACACCTAATACTCTTAATCTTCTTGTTAAGTTGATTTTCAGCTAGAGCCATAAATTCTTTGAGTGCCTGAAAGGTTTGATCTTTAGTTACTAAGAAAAATGTCCAACTGAATCTGCTGAAAGCATCAGTGATCACCAAACAGAAGTATTTATGATCAATACTCCTGATGGATGTTGGACCAAAAAGATCCATGTGAAGCAGCTGCAATGGTTCTAAGATTGTGCTCACAACAGTAATGGCCTTATGAGAAGCCTTGTGTTGCTTACCCTTATTACAAGCCACACAATTATGCTCATTGGTGAAGATCTTGGAAGGAAGTCCATGAACTAGTCCATCTTTAGCAAGTTTGTTGATGACTTTAAAATTAACATGTGCCATCCTTCTATGCCATTTTGTAGATTCATCCAAGGATGCTTTAGCCACCAAGCATGTTAGATCACCTTCTGGCTTGGCATCATTCAAGTCAAAGGTATAAAGATTATGGTTTCTTGGAGCCTTTAGTAATACTTGATTGTCATCAGGCATTTGGAAATCAGGTGAAAGAATGAAACAACCATCTTCAGAGAAAAGCACAGGAAGCTTTTTGTCACAAATTTGTGAGACTGAGAACAAATTGAATCCTTGAAGTTCCTTCACATAGTAGACATTCTCAAAATCCACCTTTGGAGTTCTAATAGTTCCTTTGCCAGTAATCCTTCCTACTCCACTTCCAAACCTCACTATGCCTCCATTAATAGGCACAAAGTCATGTAGCTTCTCTTCATTACCAGACATGTTTCTTGAACAACCACTATCAACAATACCTAAGTCTTTATTAAGAAGAGGATGTTCCTACAACAAAGAAAGTTAATATACAACAACAACAAATATTAAGAGACTTAAGTCATGAAAGACTTGAACCTGCCCTGTGGATCATTCTGATGAACCCAAGATGATGAGTTAGATCCACAATTGTTCCTGGATTCCCTGTAGTTAAATGGTCTTTTATTTGTCCAAGAACAATCTGCTGAGGACTTTTCAGCAGAATCCCAATTACCCCTTCCCATATACATTTGGTCAGTATATTCATACCAATGATTAACACCATTAAATGGTTGAGATCCATATCTATTTCTATTAGTATACATATATCTATTATTAAGAACAGACCTATTGGAATAAACAGGCCAATCAGCAGGAGTGGAATACATTCTGCTGACATGATACTTGCCTGTGGAGCTACTGAGGGTTTGGTACAGGTATTAGTCCACTTTTGTCTAGGTCTATTATTAACAACAGAAACACCCATCCTCTTCTCATGAAAATCACAATCCTTAATTAAATGCAACTTGCTTCTACAAACAAAACACTTCTTCTTCTTAGAAGATTTATTAAATCCAAAAGATGTCTTATTAAACAAAGAATTATTCAAAGAAACACCAGAAATAGAATTGTTTTGTAAACACTGAAAGGAATTGTTTTCAAAAGAAGTAAATAACAAGTCTTCAGAAGAGGCTGTCTTAGAAAGAACTTCATCAGCAGCAACTTCAGAGTCCACAGACTTGTAAGATGACTTGTCAGAATTCTTTATTGAGGACTTGGGTGAGTCTGACTTGGTCTTGGAATCACAGCTGGCTTAACTAGAGGTCTCTGAGGTCTTGTCCCTGGAAGAACAAGAGACATAAGTGTTAGAATCATTACTAGATATACTTCTAGTGTCAGGGGAGTCATTGATCCTAATGCCAGTGGTTTCCTTTGATTTTGGTAAGTCAACCTTATGGGATGTGGGCTTAGGGGTTCCTATGGTTGGTGAGTCTTCAGACTTATTTGGCAAGTCTTTAGACTTTTTGCCAAAGAGATGGTGTGAACCATCAAAGTCAGAGGTTTTGGTAGTAGGCATAAATACACCTCTGATAGGTCCTGGTACAGTATTCATCTCACCTTCCTTTAGATAGTTTATAGGGACAGAATAATTATGATTTTTCTTATCTAAATAGTGATTTGCTTCTGGACCAACATATTTTCTAAACCCTAGACCTATCTCAGATGTTATAGACTTACTACTATAGAGTAACCTAGATAATTTATCACCTGAAACAAGCCACTCTTTATGCCTAGCTACTTCTTTATCCAATTTCTCTTGCAAAACACTTTTCTCAGACTCAATTCTAGCTTTTTCTTTTTTAGAAAACTTTAATTCATTGCTAGCACATTCAAAATCTCTACTTAAAACTCTAATATTTTCCTCATAAGCCAATTGATTCAGTTGAAACCACACCTTTTGTTGTTCTAAAGTTTTAAAAGCTTCTTTATATGTTGCAGCTTCAATAAAACAAGCATTATATTTTGGTTTCAGTTCATCATAAGCTTCTTTTAGAGATGTATATTTAGAATCACAATCACAAACACAAGTAGATACCTGAGGAGAGATTCCCATGAGACCAAAGCTATCATCACAACTAGCCATGCAGGAGATTTGAGGAGAGCTGTTTGTAGCATCTTCATGCTCATTCCAGTCCACACTTGTATCTATAGCAGTGATCAAGGCCTTTGATTCTCCAGCTTCCACTTCTTTCTTCTTGTATGCTGAATACCTGGTACTGGCTTCACCCTTCTTGGCTGTGCATTCTCTTGAAAAATGGCCAATTTCTCCACAAGCATAACACTTTACTTTCCTTCTATCAAACCTAGCTACATCTCTTCCATCAACATTGAGCTTTTTACCAACCTTTTACTCAAATATTCTAACCTTGAGAGAGAGCATAGCCATTTGCCACTTTAAGTCCAATTCTTCTAAAGCAAGTTCATCAATTTGCTCAAAGTCTTCATAAGCTATTTGTTGTTGTTTATCAACTTCAGCAACAAATGAATGAAGTAAATCTTCCATCACATTACTAATCTTTGGTTGAGTTATTGGATTAGCACTTGAGAAAGACAATGTGGTCATTGGAAGACTTTGGCTTGGAGTGGATGGACTTGAGTAAACCTGTGGTACTGGGGATGGACTTGTATAGGTATGTGGCATGTAGTTTGAGTTAGAACTAACAAATGCAGATTGTGAAGGAGTAGCTGCATATGGAGAGAATCCATTTATGTCACCTTCCAAAGCTCTGAGTTTGTTGTACAAGTCATCAAAACTGAGGTAGTCCAAGCCACCTTTGATTTTCAATGATATACTCACCTGAGACCATGAGGAAGGCAAGGCTCTTAGAAACCTGGAGTTCACCTCCTCATTGTCAGGTCTGGCTAGCAGCTGATTCAAGTGACTTAGAATCTTCTAAAACCTGTCATACCCTTTGTGGAGACCTTCCTCTTCAGTTATCTTGAATTCTTGGAATTCTTGCTTCAACATACTCTTCCTCATCCTCTTTGATTCTTCATTCCCACCAAATCTGGCTTTTATGGCCCACCAGATTTCTCTTGGATCAGTCACGGAATGAAAATCTCCCATGTGGTCATCAGGGATTGCCTGCAGCAATATGGTTCTTGCTTTGTTCTCCCTTTGTACAGCAAGAATTTCTTCAGCAGAAACAGGTTCCAAAATCGTAACTTTACCATCAACATCTACACTTTGCTTTTTGGGACGACAGCCATTGAGTATAACATTCCAGAGGTTATAGTCAAGACTTGCAATCCAGTTCTGCATCTTCATGGCCCAGATCTCATACTCATCCTTCCTAAGAAAAGGAAGTTTTGCATTGCTGTTAGAGAAGGCCACCTGTTGTAGTTGTTGACTAAGAGAGACTGCTTCTGAGAGAACAACATCACCACCTGGTTTGTCTCCCATTGGTACTGAATGCATAGTTTTTGTGATTGTGTTGAGGTTACAGAGTGTATCTAGTGGCTCTGATACCACTTGAAGGGATCTATACCTTGATAGATCACGAGCCAATAGATCGTTAGTCAACTAATGTAATCACTAGCTAGACTAAGTTAGATAATCTCTGTGAGCTTGTAATTATGCAGAATGTAAAAACAAACTTATACTAAACTTGATCCTCTATGGATCGATAAACTATTAATATTAATGAAACTCGTACTAGCATCTTGTTCCTATTACAATGACCTAGGGTTCCTTTTATACTAGTGGAAACCCTAACCTTTCTTACAAGAAACGAATAATGAAAAACTAATAAAAGATATTCTACATATCTTGTCATAAAATACATAAGTTATATCCACGGTTAAACTCTATCCTTAGGATCTCTAGATGTCCGCAGGAACCAGTCATCAGCAGAAAGTCACTAAGCCTTCCGCAGGAACCTGTCAGCAGTATTAATCAGTAGTATCTTCAATAATTCCTTACAACGATGATCCTTTTCATCATCCATGTTGCTCCATGTTTCATTTATAAGTTCACTTTAGGTCTTGGCGCATGTAGTCCTCGCCATCAATACTTGTAGTTTCATCTATTTGAATATCTTCACAAGCCATATTTTGATCATCTTCTTCGTCCGTGTCGCTCCATGATTCATTTACAATCTTTCTTCGGATTTGGCTCGTGTATTCTTCGTCATTGATACCTTCAATGACCACATTTGAACTAGTAGCACTTGTATTTATTTCAACTAAATGTTTACCTATCAAATTTCCTAGAGTGACTAATTCTTGTGTAACATCAAGTTTATCATCTTTGGCTTTACATTTCCCTTGGTGAAAGTTTAAAAGACATTTCCAAATATCACTTGCCATTTTACAAAAGAATACTCTTTCGTATTTAACTCTTGGTAGGGTTTTATAAATCATTAATTTAGCTTTAGTATTTTTGTCAATATTTGTTTGAAGATGACTACATTGATTATCAAAATCCATTTTAGTTGTTTAAAGATCACCAACTGAAATGATATTCCAAAGATCAAGATCTATTGATTTCACATAACTTTCAAATTTATTTTTCAATTAACTAAAATTGTAGTTTTCAAATAATCGTAGTTGTTGCGTTAAATCCCCTTCTAAATATTATTCAGATTTCGTAGATCGTTGCAAGCATAGATCGTTGCAAGTTTTAAAATACAATATATTTTAAAAATCTTGCTTGACTTGGCTCCTGATACCAATTGTGGAAAACTAGAAAGGGGGTTGAATAGTTTTCCCTCTTTTTAAATTTATAAAAACTTTGTTTCTAAACGACTAGATTCAAGTTTATTCAATTTGTATGTTTGAAAAACCTTTGATTATAGTATAGTATGAAAACACCAATGTTATCTATTACTCCTATGTTCTTTTAAAATGGTTATTAGGAAATTTGTTTTATGAATGGAACTTAGTTTGATCTTTATGTGAAATCAAAGTATGCACAACACAAGCTATTATAACTATATAGGAAACGTAAATAAGTAAGCAAGCAAAAAGTGAGAAATGGAAAGATCAAAACGAGGGACAAAGGATATACAGTTGTTCGGTTGCAAGGACACCTTCCTTGCCCTACTCCATTCCCCGAGCACCAAAATCGAGAGATTTCTTCACTAAGTCAACGAGCTCCCTTATAGCGGAGAAAACCATACACACCTTAGCTTACACCAAATTAACAACACAAAGCTAAATGTCGGGTTCTAATCGTAGCTAGAACCAATCTCACAACTTCAATCACACCACAACTTCTTCACACCTTTTCACACCTTCTTGTCTTCTTCACATCTCTTGCTTCTTCACTACTTGATGCCTTCTATCTTTTCACTATTTCACAACTTCTATCTTATCACTAATTCAATGCTTTTATGTCTTCACTACTTCAAGGCTTCTATGTCTTCACTACTTCAAGGCTTCTAAGTCTTCACTACTTCAAGGCTTCTAAGTTTTCACCACTTCAAGGTTTCTAAGTGATGTGTGGGAATCGCAATAGGCTTTACCTCTCGAGGGATCTCGAGAAGCTTACAACCCCCACCATGCAGTGTACCTGATCGTTGTAGTATAGTATAGTATAGTGACAAGTACCGGGGGATTGATCGTTCAGCTTAGGAATAGTGTCGCTAGGATTAGAAAGCCTAAATACTAGTTCTAAAGGTGAGGGATGATTATTTTTTATATTTTTATATTTTTATGAAAGCAAGTAAAATCTCGGGTTTTGGAAGAGTGGGCGGAATTAGTTGCTATTCAACTAACCCAATACTAAGATGCAATCAAAATAAAATACTAAAAATGAAATTAAGCTAATTAAACTAAGGTTGTGAGCAGTAATTGGAGAAAATGTGTTTACTTAGATTTCACTACTCCCTAGATATCTTTTACACGTTGATTACTTGTTATAATTGCATGGATGACGGATCGTATTCCTTAATACCATTCATGGGGTGGCACACATAACTCCCCAATTCTATGAGCTCTTATCTCCTCCTACACCATGCCCAGCACAACTATAGGGATTGTAAACAGTGGCTCATGCATTAAATACAACCAATAAAGACCTAGTGCGCCTCGGTTCATGTTTCTTAAGACGTTCAAGCATGTTACCATTTGGAGATCTGCCAGTTTTCTAAAGCCTAACATATAAATCATTCATCCAAGACAAGAATAAACAAGTAATCAACACATAATCAATATCTAGGTTTCATTAGATCTAAGCAAACACAAAAGAGATCTAGCCTAGCATGATAGAATTAAGACAAGAACATGATATAGACAACCAACACATAGACATATTGATTGAATTAGAAGAACACTTATCTTGATTAATCATGCAAGGTATCAAGGGGTTGGAACCCTTGAAAAACCTGTAAAGTTACACCAAAATCGTACTTAGGGTTTCTCCCCAAAACTTCTCTCCTTAAATGTGAAAAATTAGAAAACTATATATAGAAAAATAGGGCTGACGGCGTCAAGACAAACAATGTGACGCCGTCACCTCGCCGCCAAAACTCTCCTCGGACTGCCTAGATCCACTTCTGATGCCATCAAGACTTAGGTACTTCCAGGCCATCACGACTCTTTTACTCTTGACGCCCTTCTTACGTGACGCCGTCAAAACTCTTCTGGGTCGTCATGGAAATTCATGAAATTTGCTCTTGACGCCGTCAAGGATTTGCTCTTGACGCCGTCACCTACTGTTCCCAGCATGGAAAATTAAGACTTTGGCGTTTTCTTCACTTTTATGCTCCAAAAACGTCCGAATTGCTTCCTTTTCCAGATTTCTCTCCCAAAGTACCTAAAATCACAAAAGGAACGATTTAGGGCAATATTTGATCAAATAAAGTCGGATTCGGGCTTAAATGACCCCCCAAAAGTGGTTCATTTTTCGCCTCATCATATACCCTTACACTTGAGATTTGCTTGTCCTCAAGCAAATGCGCTTTTATTCTACTCAAAAGACAAGTTAGGGGTCATTTAACACTAATATAAAAGTAATTACAACAAATAATCATTCCACTAAAGACCAATAGACAAGCACGGAGGTCATACACTAGCACCTCACAAATAGTGTTTAGATACTCACATCTCTCGGGTGTAATAAAGTGTAAATTACAATATGGAAACGGAAGATATCTCTCACTACCTGTCATAGCAAAATAGATTACCATAGGCTTGGGAAAGGATCAAACCTCCACCACGTGGCGTAAGCACCTAGGATAAACTATCAAAGAGGTCTTTTAAAGGGTTGTAACGTTAGGTGTAGGGATATGAAATACACGGTTTTGTTGGATAAAGGAAGTTTTACTGGTGGCGAGTTATCAATCTTGGTCAATTACATGTACAAGATGGCGTTGCTAAGCCAAGACTAGACTCGACTTAAGCTAATAAATGAAAAATAACAAAAACATCAAATAAACATAGAATAAAAAGGGATGGTAGTCCGTATGTTTTTTCTCTTTTTCTTTTTTTTCTATTTTTTTCTTTTCTTTTTCTTGATTTTTTTGATTTTTTTTTGTGCATACACTCTTACCCTACCATCCAAAATAATACATCATAGGGAATGAACATTTCCCTTACACTTGAATTTTTACATACTTTACATTTAAACTAATCTAATGACTCGAATTAAGAAAATCAAAACACTTGGAGCACTTTTAAGATTAACGTACATATGGGGGTAATAAATGATATTCTTCCCCATTACTCCATAAAATAAGTACTTACCCATGAGTCCCAATCGTCCCAAAACAATATGTACAAGGATATGACTCGACTTAGCAACCATGTAATCAATTAGAAAGTTAACTTAGGGTTTAACAAATAACAATAGTGCACTAAAAATGAGCGCATACACGGAAGGCTAAGGCGATTTGGTTGTACATTTAAGTGGGGTGTAACAAATTCTTCCTTTAAGTAAAATGCTTAAAGTTAGAAACGAAAAGATAGGCTCGGAGGGGTGTACTAGGGGTTTCGTGTACTAAAAATGAGTACAACGCTAAGGGTGTGGGAAAATTAGTTGACTTAACTAGCCAAGTAATATGAATTAAATGGTCAAGTAATTATGATACGGGTTTAACACAAGGGTAATCCTAATGCCTCTTATCATGTAGTAAATCCTACCACACGAATGTAGTCTCACTAGCGGTCTCGGGATGCATCACTAACGCAAGTTCTAGAATCTAAATGCTACCGGTACACTCATAAGCACTAATAGTAAATGCTTTTCCTATCAAATCTAAAGGCGAACCTCACATATTTGGGTGGAAAATTTTTCTGAATATACGGTTATGTTCTAGTCATACAATCTCCTATCCATGAGACGCTTGCTATGGCTAAAGTTTCACTCCTAAATGTTGTAAAAAAATTTAAATTTGGCGCTAAAATTGCACTAACAAGTATTTCTCATAGTTTTATTACACATCTACTATCAAACAAAACAAACTCAAGCGAAAGTGCATATGTAAGGTATCATCTTTTTACCCTCCCCTTACACTTAAGATGAACATTGTCCCCAATGTTCAAGTAAAGAATGTAAAAGTGAAAAAGTAAAGAGAATGAAATCAAATACTCCCCTGATTCGCTCGGTATGGATAACAGGATGGCCAGGTTAAATCTTCCTCCAAGAAAACGAACAATCAAAGCTTCCCTTCCAGAATATAAATCATCTTCTTGTCATACATAACCTGTAAAACCTGACAACATAGACAAGACAACCTCGCGTAAAATCGGCGGCATTCTATATAAGTTTCTAAATCCTAGAAAACAAGATAAGATATAATGCTTGTGGAATGAAGTTTGCAGATCTCCTGGAGATTATAAAACTTAATAATTCACAAAAACCATAAGACTCCGTTAGAAAAACAAAACCGGTAAAATTTCCAGATTTTAACTCCTGACGCCGTCAAGAGTAAACCCCTGACGCCGTCAGAATGGACCTGCAGAAATCCTTATGTTAAGTTTCCGGAAAATTTCTGGAAAAACTTGGTCCTACTTCCTGGAAAATCCTGCAAAACTTCATTATGACTCAATACAAGCATTTGACTCTAACAAATACGAATATACATGCTCATTTAATATTGTGGAGAATCATGATCGGTTTGTTTCTTAAAAACATATTTGGGGTTTCCCCTTACACTTATCTTTTGCAAAAATACTTTTAGGTGGAGTTAAGACTAGGCCAAACAACAAAGTAAAGTATTTCTTCTATTTAGTTTAGAAACATGATCAACCAACAATAAAAAGAAAACATGCATACGGAAGCAAATAACAATCAAACAAATAAAATCACACAAAACATGGGTTGCCTCCCAAGAAGCACTTTTCTTTATATACGAGTCTTGTAGCTAGACACAAGGTCATGGGTTAACGTGTATCGCTTATGCTCACATAACCAAGTGTGAGCCATCTAATAGTCGCCTGATCTTTCTTATAATCATCTCCTAACTCTAAGCACCCGCGATAGTATCTTTTATTCTTTTCATGAGTATACTTAAGTCCTTTTCTCTTATCATTTTCACTTAACATTTCTATAGGCGGATACCTACTACACTTTTCCATGGAGAAGTCCTTGAACCTAGGGTGTGTGCAGGGCATCTGATAAACAAAATCTTCATCCCCATCCGAGAATGTAATTAACCCTTCTAGGAGTTTTTCATCGAGGTTGGTCAACCGTTTGAAAGGTCTTCCAAACACAACTTGGGTCAATTTATCATCAATAAATTCTCCTAAATTCTCCATAACCATGAACTCAACAAGATAAACCAAACTTCCTACAAACACATGCAATGGTATTGCCCTAGCAATAATGTTTTCTCCTTTGTATTCTAACTCAACTACCATGATTTTATTATATTCATTGCGCGAGATTATGTTCATTGGGAGAGATGAGTTAAGATAGGCGTTAAAGCTCTTAAATCCGATTTTACAAGGAAATTGCATGTTGAATGAGCTATCACACTCAATCCTAGTTCTAGGGTCAACATACCTAAGAGGGTTTATTTCTTCTTCCATCCTATTCTCATTAATCACATCACCATCATCAAGATCCTCATCGGAGTCTGAATAGTAGAAAGGACTAGCCCTACGGTCATCATCATGATCAGACTCTTCTAACTCAGAATTATTGTCAAAGTGGTGGTTGGGTGAGAGGTTAGGTGGGTTCTCATTTTCTGCTAAAGGAAGTGAGGCGGGCGTTTGGAAAATCCTACGACGAAAAACACGAATAACAGGAATCAAACGATCAATGTTATTGTTATCCATCGAAACAGTTTACGAACAAAGACACAAAGAAATGAGATAGACTAAAGAAAAATTAAAAATAAAAATAAAATCTTACTAGAAAGGAATCTAGCAAGTAGACCTAATACAAAGAAATTCTAACAAAGACAATAACTATTCCCCGGGCTGCGGCGCCAAAAACTTGATGCGTGGGAATCGCAACAGGCTTTACCTCTCGAGGGATCTCGAGAAGCTTACAACCCCCACCAGGCAGTGTACCTGATCGTTGTAGTATAGTATAGTGACAAGTACCGGGGAATTGATCGTTCAGCTTAGGAATAGTGTCGCTAGGATTAGAAAGCCTAAGTACTAGTTCTAAAGGTGAGGGATGATTATTTTTTGTATTTTTATATTTTTATGAAAGCAAGTAAAATCTCGGGTTTTGGAAGAGTGGGCGGAATTAGTTGCTATTCAACTAACCCAATACTAAGATGCAATCAAAATAAAATACTAAAAATGAAATTAAACTAATTAAACTAAGGTTGTGAGCAGTAATTGGAGAAAATGTGTTTACTTAGATTTCACTACTCCTTAGATATCTTTTACACATTGATTACTTGTTATAATTGCATGGATGACGGATCGTATTCCTTAATACCATTCATGGGGTGGCACACATAACTCCCCAATTCTATGAGCTCTTATCTCCTCCTACACCATGCCCAGCACAACTATAGGGATTGTAAACAGTGGCTCATGCATTAAATACAACCAATAAAGACCTAGTGCGCCTCGGTTCATGTTTCTTAAGACGTTCAAGCATGTTACCATTTGGAGATCTGCCAGTTTTCTTAAGCCTAACATATAAATCATTCATCCAAGACAAGAATAAACAAGTAATCAACACATAATCAATATCTAGGTTTCATTAGATCTAAGCAAACACAAAAGAGATCTAGCCTAGCATGATAGAATTAAGACAAGAACATGATATAGACAACCAACACATAGACATATTGATTGAATTAGAAGAACACTTATCTTGATTAATCATGCAAGGTAACAAGGGGTTGGAACCCTTGAAAAACCTGTAAAGTTACACCAAAATCGTACTTAGGGTTTCTCCCCAAAACTTCTCTCCTTAAATGTGAAAAATTAGAAAACTATATATAGAAAAATAGGGCTGACGGCGTCAAGACAAACAATGTGACGCCGTCACCTCGCCGCCAAAACTCTCCTCGGACTGCCTAGATCCACTTCTGATGCCCTTCCTACGTGACGCCGTCAAAACTCTTCTGGGTCGTCATGGAAATTCATGAAATTTGCTCTTGACGCCGTCACCTACTGTTCCCAGCATGGAAAATTAAGACTTTGGCGTTTTCTTCACTTTTATGCTCCAAAAACGTCCGAATTGCTTCCTTTTCCAGATTTCTCTCCCAAAGTACCTAAAATCACAAAAGGAACGATTTAGGGTAATATTTGATCAAATAAAGTCGGATTCGGGCTTAAATGACCCCCCAAAAGTGGTTCATTTTTTGCCTCATCACTAAGTCTTCACTACTTCAAGTCTTCAAGTCTTCACCACTTCAAGGTTTCTAAGTCTTCACTACTTCAAGGCTTCTATGTCTTCACTACCAACTACTACTTATATACACTTCTACTTCTTTGCTTCTATTACAATTTCACACTTTTAACTAATTTAGTTCCTATGTCTAAATCGAGTTAACCAATATACACACCTTATACACCAATCAATGAATAATTTACAAGTTGAAATGAACTAACAACTTAGATAGCAAGATGATACTAAGTTGTAATACTTCTAGTCTTGATTAATAGAAGTATTCTTCTCTTTACACTTGAGTGTTGAAGCTTGAATCACTTGGAAACAAAAGCTTATGATTATATGACCAAGGAATTGATTTAGAGAGATTTGGACAGAAAGTTTTTGTGCAAAAAGGTGAGGAAAAAATCCAGGAATAATCCAGTATTTATAGGAAGAAAAATACTGTGCAGGAGCGTGGCCGGTCCCCTTAATAATTAAGGGGGCCACCTAGTATAATTAAGGGGCCGCCCATTTTAAACGTTGCCCAGAATTGTCATTTTGTGGTGAAGATTTTTCTGGATCATTTTTGCCATTTTTGGTTGAAAATTTGAATTTATATATTTATGGTTAATTAAACATTTTAATTTAATACCAAAAATGATAAGCATGGCAAAGGAATATTAGACGAGTATTTAGTGAGTTTATATTCACTTCTCCCCCTTTTTGTAGAATCGAAAAGGTTTAAGCCAACAAGTTTCATGTGTGAATGATAACGTAATAGAAAGCTTCCCCTTGATGTGTGCTCCCCCTCGTTTGAGGGCACTAAGGGATCGATCTATGGAATTCTTGCAAGAAAAATATTAGAAGCACAAGCATATATATATATATATATATATATATATATATATATATATATATATATATATATATATATATATATATATATATATATATATATATATATATAGCATAATAGCAACTAATGATAAGCATGGCAAAGGAATATTAGAAACACATATTAAAGCATTCATTAATTCAAAATGATTATGCCAAACACATAATCATTGTTACATCATTCATAATACAAGAATTCTAAACCAAGTAGAACATCCTATTTTGCCAAGAGAGAGTGTCCTCGAACTTGCTTGTATCCCAAAAGCTTGTTGTATTTTATTTAAAAAATGAAAAACATAAGCATATAGTATGCTTAGGCGAGAGTGGTTGAGTGGGGATCATGTTGATGGCTCAATGGAGGTATATTTTTGGTTTCATGAATTTTGGTGAATTTGGTGGTGGAAAGCTTGGAGGTGGTGAGTTTGGAGTTGAGTTTATTGGTTGAGGGTTTAGATGTTGTTCAAGTGATGGTGTTTGTTGAGATCTAGTGAGAAGATACTCAGTCCAAGTAAAGTGCTCATTCAATGCAATGGTTTGTTGTTGGAGAAAAATGCAACAAGGGCAATTGTTGACATGCTTCTCAATTTGATTTGGGTTGTGTGGTGATGAGGGTGAGCTAGATGGAGGTGGATCCAAATTGCGTTGAGTAAGATGTAAGGCTAGAAGAGCACTAAGCTCATGTGCTTCTTTTAGCTCCTCAACGAACTTTAAGTGTTCGGAGGAAGGTGATGGTGGTGGAGTATGGTTGTTGTCTTGGGTGAAGGTTTGAACATGCAACATAGGAATGACATGTGAAGTTGTAGGATGTTGTGGTGGCACTCTTGGTGGTGGAGACATGTTTGAGCTTCGGTAATCATGAAAGCATGATATGGATGCAAGAGATACTTCATGAGTGAATGGTGTTTTTCTTGAATGAGCAACATGTGAAGTATTGGCAATGAGGTTAGGATTTTTGTTTTGGGATTGTTCATGCTTATCATGAGAAGGAGCATTGGTGGAACCAAGTATGGGTGTTTGGCTTTGTTTATGAGATGGGTTATTTGTATGAGTATAAGGTTTAGGTATTGGTTGATTTGGAACAACATCACTTGAGTTTTGACAAGAGTCAATCTTTCTCCTCCAAAAGGGTTTTATGGAGATCTTAGCAACTTTTGAGAGTTTAGATCTTGGGTTGTTGGGGGATGACATGTTTGGTTGGATGATCATTAATGATGAAGGAGATGTATTTATAGTGTAAGAAAAGTGTGATTTAGGAAGGTAAATTTTGAGGGGTAGCTTAGGACAAAATGTGTTTGTGAATTTTGGGAAGTATAGTGTGAGAATGGGTCAAAAAGTGAAAAAGAAAATAGTAACGCCGACCATCAGATGGCCGGTCCCCTTAAATTGGGGCCGGTCCCCTTAATAACCAAGGGGGTCGCCTTGTAATTTAAGGGGGCCGCCCATCTTGTGTTTTCCAGATTACCAAAAATGGGTTTTTGGCATAAATTTTTAGAGAAGGTTATATGTTTGGGTTTGGTTTTAAGCAAGTTCACTCTTTGAGGCAATATAGGATATGCTAGTCATGTATATAAAACAAATTATCTACAAAGATTAAGTACACAAGCAATCTTTAATAAGCATGCAACCTACTCATCAAGCAAGCAAATTATATAAGTTAAGAGACAACAAATCATGTTAAACTAATGATTAATTAATAAGATTAATGAACTAGTTCATTGATTCTAAGTGGTGTCTATGTGCAACAAAAGAAGAGATATGATTGTAAGGACATCAAGACTTGTTGCAAACAAGATTCAAGTAGGCAAACCATGATTCTCTTGGAATGATTTGGTTTTATTATGAATGTCATGTTCATAAAAGTATATGAAAAAGTGAGATTATCATAGATGGCTTAAGAAAAACGTTTTTAGCATTATTCAACAATGTTTTGAAGTGTATTCATGTGTATATTTGTGTAAGATAGATTGGGTTTTGCTTCAAAATGTGTCGATAAAAGGGAAAAAGAAATTTTCCGAATCTTTGATTTTTGATTAGGATAAAGTTGTGGTTATTCATATTCCAAAATATGTTGTTGAAAAATGTGGTAGTTATTTGAAAGATTATTATTCAAAGTGTGAGTTTTTATGCATGATATTAGATTTTTGACAACAAGAATCATTAATCATGGATTTAAAGGTGTGTTTGTAGAAGATCACATATTCAAGAGAATTGGCTAAGCCTATTGTCGCATATAACCTCTTTGTATGTAAACTGCGAGCATCAGTGAGTGATGACATAATCATATAGGCTTAATGCAATATAATTTAGAGGGATATAACCTATCATCTATGGTTGTAAAATATACTTATTTCGTCATTGTATTCTACACTAACCAATCTTAACCCTAGGTTATATTATAACATATCTATTATTGCTTCTAGATTGGTTATTTAACCTTAATGATAAACATTCTACTTGTGATCATAGATGATTTTTATATTCAATAATGAATTAAAAAGTGGGTAAAAAATATAATACCTAGAGGGTCAACTAAACTGAGTTCAAATATATATTATATTAACAATATTTAACTAATAATATATGAACAAGGCAACCTATAACCTTAAACATATTTTATAGACTAATTATGACATACTTAGATATAGTGTAATATAAATGAGTTTTTGAAAAGAAAACTTACCTTATGTTTAGCTTTACTTAATGAGTGAGTGCGTGAAAGTTGGTTGACATCTTCAATGTTTAGCCAAAACATGATATCGTAGCAAAGTGAACATCCAACGCCTTTGACGACCAAAGTTGCTTGATCCGAATCATGTTTGATAACTAGAACGTAGAATGATGAGATGACTTGAATATCTTCAACGGAGGTATTTCCTTTTTCATAAGTCTTGTTTGTCAAAAATATTTGCGTTTGATTCCTTCATCTTGAGGTAGTCTAACAATTCATCTTAATTAAGTGATGAAATATTAGACACCCTTCCTGATTGTCACTAGTAGAAATTACTTTGAATACTACTCAAAATAAACACTCCAACAGTGAAGATCTTATCATCAATTCCTTTAATGGCTGCAACTATGTCATTTGCTAATCGTGTGTAGAATATGATTCAAAGTAATATGATTCACCAGTCTTCATAAGAATGTTTTGAAAGTGAGCGATCCATTGTAAAATATAGAAACGTCTCTTCGTTCGTTTATTACCTAATCATGGAAAACAACTTGGTACCCAGATTCTCATGGGTCCGAGATGGTTAGTTGAGGACATCCATTGCATTAGAATGCACATGGTGAGGATGTCGCCAAGGAGTACAAGAATTCATCAATAGTTTGTCTTAACAAACAAACAATGACTTTCTTGACTTATATAATTAATAATAGATGTAAATAATATTAATTCTAAATTTCTCTACTAGGTTTTACAAATTTTATTTGCCTTAATTTAGTTGGTGAAAGATCATTTGCATTAAATCCTAAGCCGGTTTTATCATCAAATGACTTTTGAATATTAAGAAAGTATTTTAAAGATTTGTAACTATTTTCAAATATAGCTAATATTTTTGCTTTTTCATTTTCCTTTCTAATTTCTTGTTTGTAGTCTTGACATTTTTTACATTCAATATCAATTTCAATATTACTTTCAAGTCTAGACAGTTTATCTTCTAAAATTATTTTCTTTTTCAAAGTTACTTTCAACGAATGTTGAAGATTCATTTTTAAGAATTATTTTTCGGTCTATGTTGCAAAAATATTTGAAGTTGTTTTCTAATTTTAAAAACTCTAATATAAATTAATCATAGCAAAAATGTTTGGTTTCAGATTGTACCTCATTTGTAGCTTCATTCGCTCCATGTTTTATTTATAAGTTCACTTTAGGTCTTGGCGCATGTAGTCCTCGCCATCAATACTTGTAATTTCATCTATTTGAATATCTTCACAAGCCATATTTTGATCATCTTCTTCGTCCGTGTCGCTCCATGATTCATTTACAATCTTTCTTCGGATTTGGCTCGTGCATTCTTCGTCATTGATACCTTCAATGACCACATTTGAACTAGTAGCACTTGTATTTATTTCAACTAAATATTTACCTATCAAATTTTCTAGAGTGACTAATTCTTGTGTAACATCAAGTTTATCATCTTTGGCTTTACATTTCCCTTGGTGAAAGTTTAAAAGACATTTCCAAATATCACTTGCCGTTTTACAAAAGAATACTCTTTCGTATTTAACGTTTGGTAAGGTTTTATAAATCATTAATTTAGCTTTACTATTTTTGTCAATATTTGTTTGAAGATGACTACATTGATTTTCAAAATCCGTTTTAGTTGTTTAAAGATCACCAACTGAAATGATATTCCAAAGATCAAGATCTATTGATTTCACATAACTTTCAAATTTATTTTTCCATTCACTAAAATTATAGTTTTCAAATAATGGTAGTTGTTTCGTTAAATCCCCTTCTAAATATTTTTCAGATTTCATAGATCGTTGCAAGCATAGATCGTTGCAAGTTTTAAAATACAATATATTTTAGAAATCTTGCTTGACTTGGCTCCTGATACCAATTGTGGAAAACTAGAAAGGGGGTTGAATAGTTTTCCCTCTTTTTAAATTTATAAAAACTTTGTTTCTAAACGACTAGATTCAAGTTTATTCAATTTGTATGTTTGAAAAACCTTTGATTATAGTATAGTATGAAAATACCAATGTTATCTATTACTCCTATGTTCTTTTAGAATGGTTATTAGGAAATTTGTTTTATGAATGGAACTTAGTTTGATCTTTATGTGAAATCAAAGTATGCACAACACAAGCTATTATAACTATATACGAAACGTAAATAAGTAAGCAAGCAAAAAGTGAGAAATGGAAAGATCAAAACGAGGGACAAAGGATATATAGTGGTTCGGCTGCAAGGACACCTTCCTTGCCCTACTCCACTCCCCGAGCACCAAAATCGAGAGATTTCTTCACTAAGTCAACGAGCTCCCTTATAGCAGAGAAAACCTTACACACCTTAGCTTACATCAAATTAACGACACAAAGCTAAATGCCGGGTTCTAATCGTAGCTAGAACCAATCTCACAACTTCAATCACACCACAACTTCTTCACACCTTTTCACACCTTCTTGTCTTCTTCACATCTCTTGCTTCTTCACTACTTGATGCCTTCTATCTTTTCACTATTTCACAACTTCTATCTTATCACTACTTCAATGCTTTTATGTCTTCACTACTTCAAGGCTTCTATGTCTTCACTACTTCAAGGCTTCTAAGTCTTCACCACTTCAAGGCTTCTAAGTTTTCACCACTTCAAGGTTTCTAAGTCTTCACTACTTCAAGTCTTCAAGTCTTCACCACTTCAAGGTTTCTAAGTCTTCACTACTTCAAGGCTTCTATGTCTTCACTACCAACTACTACTTCTATACACTTCTACTTCTTTCCTTCTAGTACAATTTCACACTTTTAACTAATCTAGTTCCTATGTCTAAATCGAGTTAACCAATATACACACCTTATACACC
This sequence comes from Artemisia argyi, assembly GCA_030686995.1. Lineage (NCBI taxonomy): Eukaryota > Viridiplantae > Streptophyta > Magnoliopsida > Asterales > Asteraceae > Artemisia > Artemisia argyi. The sequence goes on from JARVZY010010821.1 coordinate 136,636, forward strand.
AATCAATGAATAATTTACAAGTTGAAATGAACTAACAACTTAGATAGCAAGATGATACTAAGTTGTAATACTTCTAGTCTTGATTAATAGAAGTATTCTTCTCTTTGCACTTGAGTGTTGAAGCTTGAATCACTTGGAAACAAAAGCTTATGATTATATGACCAAGGAATTGATTTAGAGAGATTTGGACAGAAAGTTTTTGTGCAAAAAGGTGAGGAAAAAATCCAGGAATAGTCCAGTATTTATAGGGAGAAAAATACTGTGCAGGATCGTGGCCGGTCCCCTTGATGATTAAGGATGCCGCCTAGTATAATTAAGGGGGCCGCCCATTTTAAACGTTGCCCAGAATTGTCTTTTTGTGGGGAAGATTTTTCTGGACCATTTTTGCCATTTTTGTTTGAAAATTTGAATTTATATATTTATGGTTAATTAAACATTTTAATTTAATACCAACAATGATTTTCTAAAAGATATAAAATGTTTGTGATATTTTATAAGAAATCTTGTGATTAAGAAAATGTTCATTTGATCATATAATGCATTAGTCACTTTGTTTATTCATACCTAAAGTGATTAGGTTGTTGAAATGAAGATTTATGACTAAATACTTGTTTGTGTCATAATCTCTAGTTTATTGAGTTTACATTTTGTGATTATCAAAACCTAGAGATATCGAAAAATATGAATAACATTTTTAGACATTATTTTTATCAACAATGTTCTTGATAGCGATTAAGTGTGGATTCTTGCTAGAGTTTAGCTCAGGGGTTCTTGTTAGTGATTAGCTGAGTTTCTTGTTAGCGATTAGGTGTGTTTCTGGTTAGCGATTAGTTCAATATTCTTGCTAGCGATTAACTATGTTACTTGATAGCGATTAGCTCGATCCTCCAGATTAGTGATTAAGTCTAACTTGTGGTAGCGATTAGCTCTTGTTTACTCATAGCGATTAGCTCTGCCATATTGTTAGCGATTAACTTAGTGTCATTGTTAGTGATTACCTCTGCATCATAGTTAGCAATTACTTCTGCATCATGGTTAGCGATTAGCTCTGCTATATTGTTAGCGATTAACTCAATGTCATTGTTAGCGATTACCTCTGTAGCATGGATTGCGATTAGCTCTGCATTGTATTTAGTGATTAGCTCAGTGTTGCTGCTAGCGTTTAGATCTGATTCTCGCTAGTGATTAGTTCTTGTTAGCCATTTTCTTTCTAATATCATTAATGATTTGCTTTTGGGTTCATTTACTTTTTGCTCCATGCATCATGATTATGTTCTAGTAGTATCTGCATTCTTGGTCATGCTAAGTGATGTATTCATAACAACTTGCTTTATGTCTTATACTTGTTATGTCCATATTGCTTGGGAATATTCTTCCAAGTTAATTTCTGTTGTCAATGAAGAGTGCTCTTATGATACAATTATATTGTCTTCATTTAACATGGATCTCAAGTGATCCTTCTGATATCATCTACATGTAGTGACATCAGGGGTTCACTCTTATCTGACAAGTATACTTCCATTTGTCCTTTCTTTTGTGAATGTTGGTATACGCAGATATAATGGGAGACTCTAATGTTGAGGGATCATACGTACAAGCACTAGTTCTACCTACTCGCACTGATGATGAGATTATTCCATTCAAAAAATGGGTAGCTATTGGAAAAAGTAACTGTTACCTGAAGCCTGACAAGCCCCAGAACCACCCAATATTCAAAATGGCTCTCGACATACTGAATCAGACAACTTTCTTCTGAGCATTCACTACATCTGCAACCATTCCATCCATCTACATCCAATAGTTCTGGAACACTATTAGCTACGACAAGGTTGCTGATACGTACAGATGTCAACTTGATGAACAATGGGTGAACATCAATAAAGAGACACTTGGCAGCGCACTTTAGATCATGCCTACTGGTGATAATATTGAGTTCACTGCTCCACCCAACCCAGCTGCCATCCTGAACTTTGTTAATGAACTGGGATACCCTACAAAAGTCTCCACACTATCCTCTATCATTACTAATGATATGCATCAACCCTGGAGAGCTATCATTAGTCTCATCAATCTATGTCTAACTGGAAAAACTTCTGGATACGAAAGACTTAGAGCTCCTTCACTTCAGATTCTCTTGGGGATTGTCAATGGAAAGAATATTGATTTCGTTGAACGAATCTGGGAAGAGTTCTCTCACTCTATCCATTCGTTTCTTGAAGATAAGGCAAATTTTAATGCACACAAAGATGGCAAGAAGAAATCCACCAAACTCCTAATATCAAGCATCCGATTCACCAAGGTGATTATAACTAGTCTCCAACAAACACTCCACTTCCATCCTAGAAGCGGGTCAGCACTTCATCAAACCTCTGATGAAAGTACTATTGGGTATCTCAAGTACACTGCAAAAGGAACCCCTCACATAATCTTTGGTATGCCAATACCCGAAGCATTACTCATTCGCAACATACTCACAGCTCCATACTACAATGAGTATCTTAAATTGTTGACAGCAAGTCAAGACACGTTAGCAAATGAATAACCCAAATCCACCAAGTCTGGTAATTCTACATCTAAGAAACGCAAAGGTGTATCCACCTCAGCAGCTTCTTCAGGAAGTACCAAAAAGGTTAAGCGTACCACTGGGAGCAAGAAATCAAGTTCAATGAAAATCATGTCAAAGGAGATTGGTACAGATGACTCTCCTGAAGCTGAACAAATATCACAAAAAGAAGCAGACATGATTCAACAGGTGACGCAGGAGAGTCTAAAAGATACTTATACACCACCTGTCCCTCCAGTCAAAGGGGTAAGCATCAATGAGCCTGACTCTAGCAAAGTACAACAGTTACAGCATGTGACGGGTAAAGGTAAAGAAGTTTCTACTAATGAACAGGCAGCACAAACACTATTAAAAATTTCATCATCGGCTTCCAAATCTACAGCATCATAATTCATCCTCAAAAGACGATCTCCAGAACCATCAACTACCAAAGCTTCTCCTGACAAGACCGTATCACACTCACCAAGTCTAGAACAACACGCTAGTTCAAGTGAGTCTCAAGCTAAAACTGACTTATCACAAAAAGGTGAAGACTCAATCTTAATGACAAGTGATGCCTCCAGTGACAAGCCCTTTCAGGAACAAGAAGTAGGGACTAAGACACCATTAAACACTCTCCATGAAGAATTTGTGTCCACTGCTTATCCTAATATACAAGAAAATCTCAAGTTAAAGTCTGATGATCATAAGCTTGCACTGGAACCTGATAGTTCAACAGGAACTCTTGCTTCCTACAAGAATCTTGAAACATATGGTGATCAATTCCTGGTAGACAAGCCCAATGAATCTGAGGTTGATAAATCAAGTGAAGAGCAAAAAGAAGCCATTTCAATGGTAGACGCCACTATCTAACAAGATACTTCCACCATTCCTACCCTGACAATACCAACTCCTACTGTTGCAACTACCACAACAGGTTCTACTCTAGCTATTGCCACACCAGCAATATCTACCTCAACCACTAAGACCTCATCTCCTCCCACCACAGAAAAGAAACCTGAACCTGGACTGGAGGATGTGCTTGATATTACTGCTGGAATCGTACAAGACAACCTCAAGATCAATGAGAAGCTAACAAAGCATGAAACGATGTTAAGAAGTGTGGTGGAACTTGATATGCCTCAAACCCTCAAGAACCACAGTACCAGGCTGTCCAAGTTGGAAAAACTCAACATTGATCAGCAAGTGTATAATGCTATCGACGATTAATTCGTTGAAGTTGTCAGTAATGCTCTAGAAGCTCCTCTTAGATCACGATTCAGAGACTTACCCATTAATGACATGAAGGTGATTTTGAAACATAGCATGTACGGGAACGACCAGCACAAAGGGCATGAAGCACACATCAGACTATATGAAGCCATAGAAGCTTCTATTATACAAGATAATGCCGAGCAGCACACCAAGGATATGGAAAAAGAGCTGAAATGAAAAACGAAGCAACAGATTCAACCAGTGCCTCCATTGGATTCACCACCACCTCCACCTTCTGGATCATTAAGACCAACAGGAACATCCGGACAACCTGAGGTCCTCATTCATGAACAATGCCTACAACTCCATCATCATCATCTAAGAAGCAACTCTCAAACAAATCAGATAAGTCAACGTCCTCCAAACATGCTAAGCATATCACTTATGCTGCATGGACCACTATTGACACTGAGGCAACCTCTATTGCTTCACCAATCCATGAAGATGTAGTCATAAATGAAGAATCCATCATGCCTAATCCAAAAGAATCCTCTGATGATGATGCGTCTACTACTCATATCTCTCAGAAGGAACATTGGTGGCAGTCATTTTCCAGAAGTGATTCTACTGACATTCCCTCTATTAGTTTAACTAAGGAAGAGAAGGAGACTTGGTGGAAACCAGATGTTAATCGTCCACCTACTCCTGAGCCAAACTGGTCTATTACTACCTCCGATCAACTGACTTCCGAAAACAACTGGGCTAATGCCATCACCAGCAGCTTCGTACCTCCTGCTGAAGACTCACTGCTTGAACAAACTGGGGATATGGGCACATTTATCAAGTGGTTCTATGAGAAGCGAGGATTATCAAAGCTGTCGCAGAAAGATCTAGAAGGACCAGCTTACGATATCGTCAAAGTGTTTCATTCTGATGTGACTCACCTTCAATATCAGATGGAGGAGTGCCACAAGATGTTCAATGATCTAGTTGATGCAGGGATTACGAAGTACAATTATAGCAATTCACTCCCTCTGGGTGGATCCCCAAGTCATGTCACAATTTAGGTCGAGTTCTTTTTCAATAAAGATCTTGAATACCTTCGATTCGGCAGCAAGCATTGTAAATATGCACTGTCCATCACAAAGATGAAAGCTGCATACTATCAACATGTCAGATTGGAACAGCTAGTACCTGATAGGATGTGCTGAAGAGTGTGAATATGATGTTGCTGCATCTCTTGGGATCTCTCACTGGTGGCTCAAGAAACAACAGTTCTATGTTGACAGGTTTCAAGCTAAAGGTGACTGCAAATCTGTTCGATCGCCACTCCAAATCATCAGTGTTGTCAAGGTCCAGATATATTCCATTTACGGGTATGACTACCTGAAGAACATTGTTCTCCGCTGAGCTGAATTCAAGGATTATGCAATATCTGAAGGTGATTTCAAGCCTCTTCGCCCTAATGACTTCGAAGACCTGTACTTGCTTCATCTTCAAGGAAAACTGCACCATCTACCACCATGGGAAAAGAAAACACTTGTGTTTGTTGTTCTTCACTGGGTCAGGGGAATTGTTATAAGGAAACGTGTCGAAGACTTCCAAATTGGCATCGAAAGTTATCAGTCTCAGCTCAATCTCACAAGGCCTCAATGGGATGTTGCTAATTTGGAACCCGTACCAGACTATACTATCATCGAATCTCCGATGGAAGTAGTGTTCAGAGATGGGTATAACATTCCTATGGTCATGCGCTTCAAGGAACTGCACAAGTTTAGTGATGGTACCTTGCAAATGGTCGATGAGGCATTGGACTTCAGAGTGAAAGAGTATCAAGTCTACCCAGCTAGGCCAGGAAGGCATACCAACCACTGGACGGACCATGACTTGGGTGGTAGAGTTCATGAAGGTGACTACCGACTTCTACAAAGAACTGGATGAAGTCTTTAGTTTCTTTTGGTGTCACTATGTTTAAACTCTGGTGTGGGGTGATGTAACTTTTGAACATTATAAATTATGTACTTTCATTATATGTAACCATAAATGATTGGGGTGTCTGTGTCCCTCACTATGTGAGGATTTTTTGAAATCATGTACGCTTTAGTGCATATTTTCTTGATAAAGAAGAGAAGTCTTCTTTCCATCGCAAATATTTTCCCTTCTATGATTTTTTAGTAAAATGTTTTTGAAAAACTTGGTGGTACCATGCAATTTTGGAAATCAATCAGAATTGAATCATTTCTTAAAATCACTCAATCAATGACAATGATTTTTTTTCAAAAATTATAAATCGTAATGATTTCAAAAATTCTATATTATCTAAACATGATCTTTGTACATAAAAAGACAATGAATAAAATGTGATTTTTATGTGCTAGTATATGAATTTTTCATGAGGTTTTCATTATAACTCTAAATCATTTATAAACTCATCATTTCTAACACATAACATGCTCCCTCAAGGATTGAGGGGGAGCAAATGAATCATCTCATAATCAGTCATTCTTAAATCTGACCACATTTTTCTCCCAAAATCTTTGAACTTATTTAAATCACTTGGGATCACAAATCTCAAATGGTTTGAAATTTTTGATCGAGAGAGAAAATGTGATTTAAATATGAAATCTGATTAAAATGTGATGTTTTGGACATAATTGTAAGCTCTCCCATATGTGCTAAACTCTTTTGCTTATCAATGTACATATTGAGGGGGAGCAAATGGTTTGTGGTGACAAAAAGATATGGCATCTCACATGAGCAAGAATCAGACTTGGCCAATGAATTGACGAAACAAAAATTCTCATCAATCGAAAGAACTAGCCCTGGACAGGTAATAAATTCAAGCTGGTCTAACCAGTGATGCAAGCATGTCTCGAAAAGGACTTGTCTAAGTAGAGTGTACCGTTTCGAGAAACCTTTTGTGGATTTGATCAGGCCGGGTAATAACTTCAAGCTAGTCTAACTAGTGATGTAAGCATGTCTCGAATGCCCATTCATGATTCATTAAAAGTGGATCAATTCAAAAGTGCAAACTCTTCCCGTCATGTGCAAATTTTTGAATCAAAACATATGAGCACATGTTAAGGGGGAGCATTTGAAAATGATAAAACTCTCAACGTGTTAACAAAATGTATTTCTTAATCATAAACACGTTGAGAGAATTTTCAATGATTTGGTTAACGGCAACATAGGATAGTCATGAAGTTATAAGGTGGCTAAGGTTAGGTAAACCGACCTATGATCCGCCAGAGCCAGAGGGATCTACCCAAGGACAATATCCTCAAGTTAGAATAGAAGTCCTTAGGAATGATTTAAAAAGGACTAATATGAGAATGGAGAAAGAAGGGGTTGAAGAATTAAAAAGAAATGAAATGAGAAAGGGTGAAAAGAAATAGCCCTCCATTTATTCAACCTTATGGCAGAAACCGGGTTCAATTCATATGTTACTAGTGGTTACCAAGGTAACACCGGTATTGAAGAAAAGTCGTCATGGACCTAGTGACGAACTGTACTAAACCTTCTAACCACTCAAGTTCTCCTAAAAGGACTTGTTTCATTCTCATGGGGAACCGGTGTAATCTATCAACTTATCTCTTAGAGATGGTTGATATTGAAGCAGGAGAACTCTCCCTAGTCTCCGCATAAGAAAAACCAAATTATGCACTTATTGAGTCTAGATCCACGAGATGCACCAAATGATCTCTTAGGAATACATACTACTTCTACACTGGTTGTTCAACATTAAGGACACCAGGTGTAATACTATAGGTCCTACGTAGATCTTAGCAATCTACCAGAACATTCATGAGAGAATTTACTTATGTAATTCTCAAATGATTGAATGGAAATTCCTGCCAGGGTCAACATTAAATAGCCCTAAAAGCAGGTCACTTAGGTAATTCCTTGTGGATTACGCTTAGTGGTCACGGCGGTTACAAACGGTCTACAATCGTGGAGTGATCTCCAGTGACTCACCCAATCATTGATCTACTTAGGTAGATCGTGTAAATCCTCTTGGGGGTTGCCGATTGGCAACAGTCTTGGTAAGGGTTAGAAGGAATCTTCACACTATGCTGTTGACGATCTCTAATTCCAAACCTGTAAGTACCGGTCGATTTATTGCTAAATGTTTGCTTACAAGAATTTCTGATGATTGCTGCTGATTGCTGAAAAGATGCCGATCCGTCACCCCGTGCTCACACTTAATCATCTATATCAAAGAAATCATGAGATCTCAAAGGCCTGCATCTAAAGCTTCTGCTACTCTAATGTTGAAAACATGATTCAAAGAAAAGTGTGAGCACGCCAATTCAACAATCACTACTTCACATGGAGACGATGATGATAAAGATGACTTGAAGACGAAAGGTGGATGATTATCTTAGTGAATTCTCAAAGATCATCCTAGTTATACAACAAGTCATCTAAATCCCACTGCTTGAAGTACACAGATCATGGACTTTGAAGAATCGAGGACTACGAGCTACGAAGTTTACTTCAATGAATAGGATGCTAGAATTCATGTTGTAATTTCCGGGGTGACCTCCCTTAGGGGGACATTGTTAGGAATACGAATATTCACATAAAAGACTCGGTCACCCTGAGTATCTAATAGCATTAAGTTAGCTCGTAGCCATTACTATCATTAGTTAATATTAGTGTAGGTTAAGTAACATCATGGACGAAGGACGGTCTTTACCCACTGTACACCCGATCCACAGCCCGACAGAAGGGCGTTTTGTAATAACTATAAATACCCATCTCCCACCAAGGGAGAGGGTTGGACCTTTCATTTAAAGCTAATACATTCTAATTATTTATCTCTTTACAAGGCTCCCATTCTTCTTCCTCTCTCTTTATAAACCAACGAACCAAACCATCATTGTAATCATGTTTGTGACTTAGTGTATATCTTACAACTTTTGGTAGGGAACTTTATGGTACGAACCCTAGCCGACTTTTGCAACAATTTTAGGGTATCAAACCCTATTTTCTTCCATGTTTAATTAAAGATAAGTTATCCTTTAATCATTCAATATGTCTATGTGTTAGTTGATTATATCGTATGCTTTTCTTTCTTTTAACATGTTAGCTTAAGTTTATTTGTGTTTGCTTAGATCTAATGAAACCTAGTTATTGATTATTGGTTGCTGGTTTGTCATTGATTGTTGTGGGTGATTGATTTTAGCGTTAGGCTTAAGAAAACTAGCTAATCTCCTATATGGTAACTTGCTTGAACGTCTTAAGAAACGTAATCGGATGTGTGCTACGGTTTTATTGGTTGTATTTAATGCATAAGTAACTATTAATGAGGCCATGATAGGATACTAAACATGTCGTCACAGGAAGAGATAGAAGCTTATAGAGTTGGGGAAGATCGTACACGGCCCCACGAATGGTATTAAGGAATGCAACCCTTCACCTATGCAATTGTGACAAACCAATTAATCAATAAAAGATAATTAGGGAGTAGTGAAATCTAAGTAAACACGCTTTCTCATATTAGAAGTTCTCACTATTTTATTTTCTGTTTATTTTATTTTATTTTGTTTAAGTAGTTATTTGGGTTATTTGACTAGCAACTAATTCCGCCCACTCTTCCAAAAACCGAGATTTTTACTTGCTTTCCATAAAATATAAAAATACAAAAAGAATCATCCCTCACTTCTAGACCTAGTTAGATTAATTTCAATCCTAGCGAACACTATTCCCTGTGGAGAACGATCAATTCCCCGATACTTGCCAACTCACTATACTACATCGGTCAGGTACACTGCCTGGTGGGGATTACAAGCTTCTCAAGATCCCTTGAGAAGTAAAACGTTTGTGTAGACCGCAATCCGCGCATCAAAGTTTTTGGCGCCGCTGCCGGGTAGTAGTTATTGCTTAGGTTGAAATTTATTTTTATTAGGTCTACTCACTAGATTCCTATCTATTGAGATTTTTATTTTATTTTTATTAGCTTTCTTGTAGTCTATCTTTTTATTTGTGCCCTTTATTTGTAAAACCATTTTCATTTGTCACCATGGCGGATGAAATTCTATTTAGATCATTAACAATAGAGGAACAATTAGACTACTCGGATAGATTTTCTTCCTGTTGTTCCAATGAATTTTTAAGTGATCTTTGCTATATACAAGAGGAGATGAGTTTAAAGTTTGATAGGTTTGATGAGTTATGTGTATGTGTGGCCTCTATTAAACAATCATTGTTAGGATCAATTCCTTTTAGTAAGACCCTTTGGAAATTTTTTGAGGAAAGCCTCCTAATCGTGAACCATGAGTTGAATAAATTGATGGGTTTGTATACATCACAACTTGAGCAAACAATTAAGGAGGATTTAGCCGAACATGATCATATTGAGCAGAAAGACCTAGGTTTTATGATCAATGACTTTGAATCTCAAGGAACACATGATGAATCCTTTAGGCAAATTAAACATTGTAATCAAGTTATTGAGGAAGATTCTTATGAATCGGACTCAGAACTGGAAATGGCTAGAGAAGGAAAAGTGATACTTAGGAACATGTTTGGATTAGATTCTACTAAAACACATGATGAGGATATAGGTGATATTGAGATAAGGAAGGATAAAGTAAATAACACAAACCTACAAAGTACCCCACAACTCCTACCATCACTTGAGGAATACACACCACCCGTGACTTACCCGGAAGAAGTAGGAGTGACTATAGGAACCCCAATAGAGGTAGAGACCTTGGACCAAACACAACTAGATGAAATAGGTTTGAATACTTGTAGTTACAACCTTTCTCTTAGTTCTAAGGAAGTTCCTAGTTTTGATGAACCGAAGCCTCAACCAAATCCGTTACCTAATCTTCCATCCTTGGATGAAAATTTAGGAATTGAAAAAGGTCCCGATCCACACATTAAACCATATAGTCCGGGTAGTTTACACTGAAGGTAGTAGACTCTAAGCCTTGTAGAGAGGAATCTGACATAGGAGTGAACCATGACCTTACATACTTATATCACCCATTCATGATTGATCACAAGAAACATTATGGGTTTAAACCGGGTTTATTAGGTCAAGATGGATTCCCAACTAGGAGTCTCTCAAAGTTGATAGAAGATGATCCCTTTTTAGGAGAAAACTTTAACTCACCCATTGACCAAATTGAACTAGGTAAGGTTATGATGAAAGGAGCACACCCTTTGAGAATATAATTCATCCACCACTCTTTCCTCACGAGGCATACTTCCACCGAGATGGTGTGTATCGCTACTATCACCCACACTTAATCCTAAGTGTAGGGAAAACCTCCTCTATTTCCGTTAAATAAGGGTAGAGTCATGCTTGAGACTCGAACAAAAACAAGCGCTTCTTGGGAGGCAACCCAAGCTTTATTTGCTTTGTGTGTTTATTTGATTTTATTTGCCTCCGTATGTATGTTTATTTATATATTATTTGTTGTTCATGTATCAAACATTTTGTGAAAATGCTTTATTTTGTTTTTAACTTCGTCTTGATTACATATAAAGGTATTTTACAAAAGATAAGTGTAAGGGAAATCCAAATATGTTTTTAAGAACGGATTGAACATAAATGATAACAATGAGATATAAACATGCAAATTAGTATTTGTTTGAGTCAAATGCTTGTATCGAGTCATAATGAGTGTTTTGCAGGATTCCAGGAATTAGAACATAGGTTTTTCTAGAAATTTTCCGGAAACAAAATATAAGAATTCTGTCAAATCAATTCTGACGGCGTCAGGCATCACCTGACGACATCAGGTGTAATTTTCTGGAAATTTTACAGGTTTTTTTTTTCTGCCAGAATTGTAAAGTTTTGTAAAATCTGTATTTTATAAACTCCAGGAATCTGCAAACATTCATTCCACAAGCATTATATCTTTACTTGCTTTCTAGGATTTAATTTTATGTAGATTTACCGCCGATTTTACTCTTGGTTTTCTTGTTTGTTTTCTCAGCTAATTAACAGGTTATATTGGACAACAAGATGTACATGGATAATCAAGCTTTTGGCGCTGCTTTAATCTTGGAGTTTCCATATTTTATTGGAGGAGGATTTAACCATGTTACTACATCATCCACACCAAACGAATCAGGGGAGTATTTGTTTCATTCTTTCATTTTCTTTACTTTTACATCTTTTAATTGAACATTGGGGACAATGTTCAGCTTAAGTGTAAGGGAGTAATGAAGATTCCTTAGAGATTACAATTGCACTTGATTTTTGTCTTGTCTAATACTAGATGTGTAATAAAACTAAGAGAAACACTTGTTAGGGTAATTTTAGCATCAAATTTAAAATTTTTTTGCGACATATAGGAGTGAAACTTTATTCTTAATAAGCGTCTCATGGATAGGAGTTATATGACTAGCAAAAAACCCGTACCACTCAAAAAATTTCTCCCCAAATATGTAAGGTTCGCCCCTAGATTTGTTAGGAAAAGCCTTAGTACTTATGAGTGTACCGGTAGCATTTAGATTCTAAAACTTCCGTTAGTGATTCATTCTGAGACCACATGTGAGACTACATTCGTGTAGTTGGAATTACTACATGATAAGAGACATTAGGATAACCTATGTTTTTAAGCCTGTTTCTTTTTATAATTACATTGACTTCATTGGTCAAGTGATTTTCCCACACCTTTGCGATGTACTCATTTTTAGTACACGATACCCCTAGTACACCCCTCAGAGGCTATCTTTTTCGTTTCTAACTTTAAGCATTTTACTTAAAGGTAGAATTTGTTTACAATCCACCCCCAAATGTACACCCAAATCGCCTTAGCCTTCCTTGTATGCACTCATCTTTAGTGCATTGTTGTTACAACATTTGTTTTAACCCTTTGTTAATTGTTTAATTGATTACATGGTTTCTAAGTCGAGTCATATCTTGTACATATTGTTTTGGGATGATTGGGACTCATGGGTAAAGTACTATTGTTATGTAGTAACGGGGAAAAACGCTAACTATTACCCCCATATGTGCGCAATTGTTTTAAAGTACTCCAAGTGTTTTGATTATCTTAATTCGAGTCATTAGATTAGTTACATGTAAAGTATGAAAAGTTTAAGTGTAAGGGGAGAACCGAGCCCCCTTGATGTATTATTTTGGATGGTGGGGCAAGAGTGTATGAAAAAAAAAAGAAAAAAAAAGAATCGAAAAATCAAGAAAAACAAAAAAAAAATAGAAAAAGAAAAAGAAAAAAAAAACATATGGACTACCATCCCATTTCCTTTTATGTTTTTTTATGATTAGCCTAAGTTGAGTCGAGTCTTGGCTTAGCAACGCCGCATTGTACATCTAATTAACTAAGATAATTAGCTTGCCACCAGTAAAATATCCCTTTATCCAACAAACCGTGTTTTCCATATCCCTACACCTAACGTTACAACCCTTTAAAAAGACCTCTTTGATAGTTTTCCTAGGTGCTTACGCCAAGTGGTGGAGGTTTTCGATCTTTCCCCAAGTCTATGGTAATCTATTTTCTATGATAGGTAGTGAGTGATATTTTTCCATTTCCATTAGTTATATTTAGGTTTATAACACCTGAGAGATGAGAGTATCCAAACACGATTTGTGAGGTGCTAGTGTATAATCTCCGTGCTTATTTTGATTAAGGTGGAACGATCATTTGTTGTAATTACTTTTATATTAATGTTAAATGACCCCTAGCTTGTATTTTGATGAGAATAAAAGCTTATTTGCTTGAGGACAAGCAAATCCCAAGTGTAAGGGTATTTGATAAGGAGAAATTTGTTACGCTTGTAAGCGGTCATTTAAGCCCTAAGTCGTGATAATGTGATCAATTATTACCTTAAATCGTTTCTTTTGTCAATTTAGGTACTTTTGAGAAAAATTCTGAAAAAGGAAACATTTTGGACGTTTTTTGAGCAAAAAGTGAAGAAAATGACAAAGTCAAGAATCCATGCTGGAATTTGCACCTGACGGCGTCATGGAATTCTAAGGGACGGCGTCAGCCTTTGTAACAAGAGGTGGATATTACATTCACACTTGACGCGCCAGAAGACAATTTGGAGTTTAACAAGTGACAGCGTTACATTTTACCAGGAGTAGGCCGTCAGGTGTCATGCACAAGCATGATGGCCCAGAACACTTAAAGAGCAACATCGTCAAGAAGTTGGATTGGATGACAAGAAACTCTAGCCGTGGCGAGATGACGGCGTCAGCCACTAAAATGGGACGCCGTCACCCATGTAAATCTATATATAGTTTTCAATTTTTCATTCATTAGGAGAGGACTTTTGGTAGGGAACTTTAGGATACGAACCCTAGTCGACTTGCAGATATTTTAGGCTTTCAAACCCTCTTTTCTTCCATGTTCAGTTAAAGATAAGTTATCCTTTAATCATTCAATATGTCTATGTGTTGTTTGATTATATCGTATGGACTAGTAGAAAGAAAATGAGTAGAACAATGCTAAACGAACAATCCATCCCACATAAATTTTGGTGTCATGCGGTAGATACATCAACGTATATAATTAATAGAGTATCATTTAGGAGAATTTTAGGAAAAACTCCATATGAGTTGTTAAGAGGTAGAAAACCTAATTTAAATTACTTTAGGGTATTGATGTGCGTCGGTTGTGTACAAGTTTTAAAATTTATAAACACGATTACCGATTAACTATCTAACACCTACGAGCAAGTATACTCGTCCATTTTAGTAAAGGTGGGTAAGTCGAGATCGTCCCAAGGGATTTATAGACCAAAGTATTAGAAAACTAGTTTGTATAAAAGGGTTGTCAATCCTTTATATCGAAAATTAATTATTCTAGAAACAATAAAACTAAAACATATACTTGTGTGAAATGCCACAATCAATCAATTGGAGTATTCATGTTAAGCTTGGTGTAAACTTGTTATGATGCACAACTTTTATATGAATGACTAACAATCAATGGTGTTTATCATGTTAAACCATTACTAGAATTCAATCATCTAGTTACTTCCTTTCGGCCTAAGACAACTAGAGTAATAATTCCATTAACACAATGTTGTTTAAAAAGCAATTCTTTACTTATGAATTCCTACGAATCCTTTTGGCCTAATTTCGTGATGAAATCTTCTCAAATCCATTTTAAAGAGTAGACATGATGCTCGTCACACACCATATCCCATACTAATTCGTGCACTAACTTTTTGGAATAAAAACATTTAGAAAACCCTTTCGGCCAATATTCCCCAAAGATGTTTTTATCAACAAATTAAGCAAGATTAGATATTATCCCAACAAACTCATAAATTAAGAAGAGTTTTCATGCATCACCTTTTTAAAATAAAGAATACTCCATGACTAACTACATCATTCACACAAGTATATACCAAATCACTCCATATCAATTATATTAAAACACAAGTAGTAAACAAAACATTCATTATATTTAAAGTAACAAGAATTCATTGTAAGAAACAAGATGTACCTAGCTTGAGAATTACAAGAACTAAAACCGTGGAACTATAGCAACCACACGCCTCTAATCGACTACCAACTACAATAAACAACTCTACACACTTATCCAAACTATTGAGACTCTAACTCAAAGTTTCTTGGATGTTTTCACTGTTGTAGCAACCTTTAGGGTGAGAAATATTAAGTTAGTAATAACTTGGTGTAAGTTATTACTTAAGATTTTGTGGTACACTTTGGTTGCAAGCCTAGATGTCATTATATAGCCTCCAATCACTTAATTCTCAAGTAAAAACGTCCCCTAAGAAGTTATTAGTGAGAAATGATCAGCCATCCATGATAATGAGGAGTAAAAACGCCAATAAATGTAATCTTGTTAAAACAGCCACCTTCCAACCGATCGGTAATTGCTCCAACCGATTGGTAATTGCTCCAACCGATTGGTTGGTTCTTCAAATCAACTCCAACCGATCGGTTGGATTGAACTTGTAACCAACTTTTGTCTTTTTCTTTATCATTTTTCGTCGTATGCATTCTATTCCACTTTGGTGCTAATTCTTTTCATAGAACTTGATATTATCTTGACATATCAACGTAGAAATCTTGAATCTATCAAATCCTTGAGTCCTTGTGTGATTCTTCACTCGTTTCCTTCTCGAAAATCTCCAATTATGCACCTTCACTTCATTTCTTCATCTATTCATCACTTTTTCCTGTTTTTGGCTACATTTGCTTGTACAAACACTTTTCCATGATTAAGTAACAAATACTTACAAATATGGCCAAATATGATGCATAGAACACACCTAAAAACATGTATAATTTACGTGTTATCAAATCCCCCACACTTGAGTTGTGCTCGCCCTCGAGCAAGTCTAGAAGAAAAATAATCTCAATGGTATGATTTATTTATGTTTCCAAAAATCTAACAATCATCCCTAAGGTTAATTGTTAATTTTTAATGCGAAAATTATATGGAGCATAAATAAGTGTAAAGCATGATAACATAACTAAGCACCTCACGAAAGAATAATTTGAATTCACTCAACACTCAAAGGTAATTTGATTGGTAAACCACTCATTGCTCAGTCATGATTCATGTTTCTTACCATAAGCTTGTACAAGTATCAAAACAACAAACAAAACATCAAAGAGGGCTTTTATTCGGGTTGTAACTTAAGGCTTAATGAGTTGTACCTGGCTAATGTTGAAACATCTCATACAAGAATCGAGTAGATCACTGAGACGTATTCTTTAGTAAGTAATAACGGATGGTCACTAGATTATACCTTGGATCACTGGCGCGTCATTTGCATAACGGATGGTCACCAAAACATTCTCTAGATCGCTGGCGCGTCATTCCATTACCAAAAATACGGATGGTCACTAAAATTTTCATGCACTTGATATTTTCATAAAGCCAAAAAGGGTAGGGATAAGGCATGGGAAATATTTAATTGGTTTTAAAAGAAAAAAAAAAAACAAAATCAAGTCTAAATCCCATTGTTTCTAGTTACCGAACAAACCTCAAACCCAAAAATGATTATAGTTACAATCATTCTCCTCCTTTATGAACTTCCACATATTGATACCTCGATTCGCCATAATAATATTCTTCATTCTTAGCACATTGATTAACAAAATACTACTTAACTTTCTTATTCCATCTCCATAACATAGCATAGCACATTGGCTATAATTGTCATCTTATAGGTGCGATGACTATTTTTTTTCATATCACATCTCCCCTATACTTCGCATAAACATCACCACAAAAATACGAAACTAAAGGTGATCAATCTTCATCTTTGTTGGAATGGCACACACAAATGATAAAGTGTGGCTAAATAATAATCATCAAAAACAATCCATCAACCAAGCAACTAGCAACTCACCGTTTAGACTTTGACAAGGGTTAGGCTAAGGTTTAAGGTGTAAAACATTTTTGTATTTTTCTGGATGTAACAAAAGAAAAAGATTGGCTCGAAGGGTGTACTAAGGTTATCTAGCATTAAAGATAAATGCTAACAAATGGGTTCCAAATACGAGGATAACTAACCGATGTGGTTAGAAAAAATTATTTGTAAATGGAAGGCTATTTGGTGTAAATCCTAAGTTGCCTCTTATCATTTGAATATGTTTTACCACTCGAAAGTGATTTTAACCGTAATGCATAACAAGTACAAGTTCTAGAATAAACACAATCACCAGTACACTCATAGCAAGAATATATAGCATAAGAAATGCTTTATACAAAAAGGCTTAAATCCTCACAATTTAAGGTGAATACTATAACATGTAATAGTAAATGTCATTAATTCCGAAATGAATTTGCTCTAACAACTTGATTAAGCTCCAAAAATTTTCAAATACCCTTACTTTTACCATTAAAACAATTTTATTTTAAAAATAACTCAAGTGTTCAAACAACTAGATTTTCAAGGGCGAACGAATCCTAGTTACTTGAATTCTCAACTGATCCTAAAAAATTAAAAATAAACCTATTTTTCCTATTTTCTTCCCTCCCCCACACTTAAATTTTGCATTGTCCTCAATGTAATAAAAAAAATAACTTCAAAGTAATGGAAATGGGAAAAATTTAGTAAAATAAAAACTACCGGGGTAAAAATACGCGATATGCATATTTGATCACAACTAACCAAATGAGTTCTCCGACTCCAAATATTGATCAACCATAAGCTTCCGTAATGTTACCCCTGCAAAAACTGCAAACATATACCAAACAAACAAACAAAAACACAAACAAAAATACTAAAACAAACCAAATGTTAACAAAGTACGTTATTAATTCTAAAAGAAAGAGTTATAGAAAGAAATAGAAATTATTCAACACACATAATTGTCTTTGAATCAACCATAAACCACATGACAATCACTCGTCATCATCATAATCCATGTCGGGGTTGATAAACTCATCCTCGCTCTTCTCACTTTCTTCCTCCTCTTCTTCAACTCTACGCTTCTTCTTGCCACCACGACGAGACGATCCACCAACATCGTAACTTGTTCCTCCAACATGCGTACCTCTCACATTAGGAACTCTACCATAAGCCGGATACGGTTCGGGAAATAGTGAATAACCAGGATAGGGGTATGGATAGGGTCCAGGATATGGCTCGAAAGGAATTGGGTAGGGAGGAACATTAGGTGGCACATAAAGTAGTACCTCATAGCTATTCTCACGTGCAATGTGTTGGAGCATCGGCATGAAATAATCATAGTTATAGTTTTGTCTCATCAACATCGAATCTCTCCACACATGTAACAATTCACAATTTCAGGTTAATTACTATTCCCGGAAAATTTCACTATTCACTTTTACTATTCATTTTTCCCGAAATTTTTCCCTAAAATTTGATTTTTGTTTCTTGGCCTCGAGTGATAAATCATTTCCTTGGCAAATTAAAAGTTTGACACTCATCAGATCATTTTCGTGAAAGATAATAAGGAATTACACGTTTTAGGGTAAAACGTCATTCAAAAACTCTACGCACAACGAAACTCGAACGCGTTAAGTGACCCCGCATCATAAAAATGTTTGATACACTCATGATTTATTTGAGAATTAATCATGACTGTGAAAAACATGACCAAAATAAGCCTCGGCCGTGAAAAACTGGAATTTTCAGTTTTAAGCGTTTTTACTCAGCCGTAACCTTAGCCTATACCTACACCGCGTTTCTAAGATAATTTGAGTTTTTAACTTATTAGAAAAAGTCAACATATTATTCCCTCCTCCTTTGACCAAAAATCATTCCTTGATTTTATAAGTCATTCCTTGATTTTTAGGCTTACGGTTTGATGTCTAAAAGACATTTAATACCAACCGACACTAGACTGAGCCCAGTCTAGACATTATAAGTCATTTTAAATCATTTATATCCTATTAGAAAAGTAACATTTTACTTTTCTCAATTTTACGCAATATTCGTACGTTTTACGTATTGCGCGTTTTAGACCCGTGTTTTCCAGTTTGAGCAGGGTTTTACCACCCCAATGGAACCTACCACTCATTTTATATTTTATTATGGAGTATTTTGACAAGTTTAACCATTCTTCCAAGTTTCGTATTTTTACGATACCCGGTTTTACGTTTCGTGGCTTAACCATTTACGGTTAGCATTTTACGGAGCCAAAACTAACTCAATAGCTTGGATAATATCATCTAAAAGCCAAATCTTGCTCCCCAAGCCTCATGAACCGACTTAGGGGGGGGGGATTCAGCCCATAGGTGGCTTGATCTTATGCTAGGAGGCCTTAGATTGCATGCATGTGTACAACTTGGTCTCCAAGTGTTGGAAAATATCCTAAATACTTGCACCTCCTTAAGGCACCTTCCTAGCACCTCCTCAAACTCATATATAAGCCCTCCCCATCCCTCCTAGTCGTTCACAACACAAACACCCTCTCATTTGCTAGTTTACTTCAAGTTTTGTGCAAGAAATCAAGTGCAATATCCACACATAAACCCTAGTTAGGTTTTGATTCATCAAACTACTTCCAAACCTTATAAACTTTGGTGATTCTCTTGAGTTTGAATCCACTCAAGTCACCTCAACTTTCATCATCTCTCTTTCAAGAATACAAGTGTAGAAAGATTGCTTGAAGTGAAGTAGGGTGAAGCTAAAGTCTATCAAAGTCCGTACCTTACATGTTAGTTATCTTTCTTGTAGAAAGCCAAAGTTGTAAGCAAACTCTAATACACTTCCTTGCTTAAATATCATATTTATGCTATTTACATATCATTCATGCTATATATTGTCTTGTGATCATGTCCATGATGTATAAAAATGGGTAAAACAAGTTATTGGAAATGATTGTTAAGTTAAGTTACTTAAACAAGTAAACTAGTGACTTTCTTGGTAAAACCTGATCAAAATGGTAAAATTATGATATTGGATCATTACATATTGTAGTAGAGGACCTAACAAGGAAACCATAGCAATTTGAACCACCTAAAACGAGTACATGAGTCAAAAGTTATGACCATTTGAAGTTACCAAAACTTTGCGGCAAAACTGCCTAAATAGCTTCTGTTACAGAAACATAAAACACACAAAAAGAGGCCTTTCTGGTCCGTTTCATGAAAATGTTAAATCACGAAAGTTGTCCGGAATCACGTTTTCTTAAAAAACTCAGGAGCACGTCTCCAGAAAACCAATAACGAATGAGATTTTTCTCAGTTTATTAACTGCTATTTTACATATATATATATCACTATATAATGGTTATGATTTATAAAGACCAAGAGGTCTTATGACCTAGATTCAAGACCACAACCATGGCTAGAGCCAAGGTTGAGTCTCAAGACCATGGAACAATGACCAAAGGTCATGGCAAAGCCATAGCTAAAGACCATATAAACATGCCAAGGCGAAAACATGAGTCAAGACCATATATACATACCAAGGCGAAAACATGAGTTAACGACCATATAAACTTACCAAGGCAAATACATGTACTAGAGAAGTTGGCGATAACTTAAACATACAATTTGGATGTACTTCATCTAAAGAACCATGAGAACTTACAAGTAATTGTCATACAAGATTTAAGAAACTCATCCTAATAACAATCTTCATGTGAAAATAAACTTTCCTAAGTTTATTCAAATATCGGACATGTAACTTTTCGGATCAAAACTTATATATATATATATATATACTTTATCAACTACTAAAATAGTAGGGAGCCTCATGTGAGGAGTTCATTATGTAAGCCATCGAGATGAGTTGTGGATTTACGAATTAAAGTGTCCTGGCTCCTCGAACGTTTACTACATGACTTCTGAATTATGTCGGCCCGAACGGTAGTAAACGATATATAAACTATACATGTTTCATGAATCATTTCTTTTCAAAGACTTACACTATACATCATACCACATCATGGACTAAGTGCAAGACATATATTGGCATGTTTATGTTTCCTTAGACATTATTCCAAATCTAAGTTACAACAATTATTCTAGGTTGCTCGTAGAAGTTCTTACGGCATATCCATCATTCTCATTATACATCATCCAACTCAAGGTGAGTTCATAGCCCCACTTTCCATTACTTAATTGTTTTACAAACCCTTGGGGGAATACATGCTATTTTTAACCGAGCACAATGTTTTTAAATTGTATGCTTGCCTGATTGTTTTATTATCACTAAGTACCAGCCTTGCTAAACCGAGATCCTTTATTATGAACCATTTAATCACTAGCAATAGTGAGCGCGAATATTGTGAATAGGCCTATTGGGATTGACGAATCCCATTTGTATTAACTAAGTTCATACAAATGCATTAATATTTGAGACATGGGTATGACAGCAAAGTACCTACCGGGATAAATCTGCCGATCGATATTGGTACACGTTAACGTTTTGGTATCATAAGCTTAGTGTATAATACATTTTATGGGCGTATAATAACGTAGCCTTCCTGTTTTGTTTTCCAAACATTGGTGTGAGTCTATAGCTCACACTACCAACATATTGTGTTCAAACATTAACCAAACTCTATGAATATCACTCAACCTTTGTGTTGACCTCTCAAGCATGTATTTCAGGTTCATGATGATCAAGGATGGCACGGAAGGGCACGGATACTCAAGAGGGCTATAAATTTTATTATCATTCAAAAACTCATTTAATGTAAATTGTAAACATGGAACCATTTGGGACCTCATTTTTGTAATCTCTGATATTTATACAATTTGAATGATAAATCTTTTAAAACAACTCAATTGGAGTTCGTTTTCTATTATTGTGACTATTGTACCGTCGAGTAACACCCAGTTTGAATTCCGCTGCATCCATGAATTGGGGGTGTTACAACACATACCTACGCTCTATATCATTCAACTCACTATGCCAATCTCCCCACCCAAATCAAAACTACCCAGAGAATGTCCATAGATACCTCCCATGTGTTGTTGTTGTGGTTGTTGTTGAAATTGTTGTTGTGACACCTCAATGTTAGGCTCAGTCCATTCTCCTAACATCTTGGTTCTCTTATTCAACGCCTTACCAAAACCTTTATCATCCCAAGTCTCACTCTCGATTGGCTCCGAACATTTAGCCAACTCTTCATCTACAAAATAACCTAAATTTCTTGCCAAAACGGTCACATAATGACCTCCACAAATGTCACTCCTTTCCTTGATCCCCGGTGCTCTCCTAGAAAGATACTTGGCTATAAGCCAAGCCGCATTGCCATTCTTGTCCTCTTCAAGCAATTTCATCACCCATAAATCCGGATTGTTACACTATCACAACCACCCGTCCTATGCAAAACTTCCCAAGTAATTAAATTTTGCAAAACCTTCAAAAACGGGTTCCTAATTCTAGATGCATTCTTCCTATTGCAACTTGGATCACCAACACGATTCCAATACTCCAAAATACCTTCATACCTATGATGAAACCTTGTTAATCCCAAGAAGTGTGTCTCAAACAACCTATGATTTATCTCATTTTGTTCGTACAAACCCAAATAAACCACAAACTGTGGCAAAGTATAAGCATGCTCAACTCCACATAGTCTAAACCTAATGCAAACTTCCCTCATAAGATCATAAACTTTCCTTTTAAAATAGAACGTAGAAAAGAACTCTAGACACCACTCACGATAAACATCTTCATATATGCTAAAAGCTCTTTCCCAAGAAAGATCCACAAATGTATCACCATCCGCCGGATACACATAAGTCATTCTCATCGTTTCCCTCAATTGATCCTCACATTCATATTCAGTAAACAAACTCCAATCAATGAGACATGGTGAAGCAATGTTTCTACCTTGAAGCTTAGAAAGTCGTTCATGAAAGGCATGCTTCTCCTCATTCTTCAAATTTCTGAACTTAAGATTGTCGTTCCTTTCCGCTTGAAGACTATATGTAACCCTACTCTTTGAATTCCTTAAAAGATATTTCGTAACAATCGGGTTAACCTTCACTCCTCTCGAACTACCTGCACCTTGACTCTGAAAATTACAAATTAACATTAGTATGAGATTATAAGAGCCAATGCTACACAAATTAGAAGTCAAAAAGTCAAAACGAAAAAATATTTAAAACTTTAACGAGCCATCCAACCGATCGGTATCCCATCCAACCGATCGGTTGGATGCTCATGTCCAATCTAACCGATCGGTTGCCCCTCGCAACCGGTCGATTGGATTTTCTACAAAAATTCCAAATCCTAATTTCTCGTTCCTTTCACTTCCAATCCATTCCTACTTCATCCTAACCTGTTTTTGATCATCCATGGTGGTTTCTAATCATCCAAATCATCCTAATAACGATCCATATCATCTCCAAACACTTCCTTAATCAAACCCAAGAATATGCAAGAACACTATCTAATCAATCCTTCAAATTGGTGTTCTAATCAACAATGCACTATCCTAACATCACTAATTAACAAGTATATAACATCTGGAAATCATCAATTGTAAGCAAACATGTTCTAAAATAAAAACCCAATTCAATTCGAATTTTCAATTAATTAATTCTTCCTCAAGACTTAATCAATCAATCTAATTCTTTTTGCAATGACTTCCACTATCAATTACCCACTTATCCTCAAAAGATTACATCTTAATTCGCACTATATCAAAAATACCCAAATCTTGACCTAATTCCAATAATCCGAATTAAAACTTAATTAAAGTAAATTGATGATGTTATTTACTAGTTTTGGAGCCATGGATGATATCCTAAGACTCTTGCAACCTCAAACAACTTCTATGTGATCGAATTTCTAGACCCCCAATTTGGTGTGTATGTGTGGGTGGTTTTCTTGTGATTTTTAAAAAGTTGGGTTTATATATTCAATTCTAACCGTTAAGTTTTTGATCCATCCGTTTTGGATTGAGATTTTGCAAAACTTGAATTTTTCAAAACCTCAACACTTAGTTTACTTGATACAAGTAACTAATGTGTTTACTTTTAACTAAAACCTTTTTTGTATGTAAATTTTCCACCACACTACCAAAATTGGTCTACAACTACTAACTCTTAACGAAAACTAAATACTAAATAACTCAACTAAAAACTTAAAACTCAAACTCTTATTAAGACATAAACATAACATAACATCAAACCTAGATAGATAGATAGATAGATAGATAGATAGATAGATAGATAGATAGATAGATAGATAGATAGATAGATAGTCTTAACCATAAAACTTAAAATGAAAATTGCATAAAAGTAAAATCAAACAAACTAGCACAAGAAGTGCTTTATTCTTGAAACTTGCTCCTCTTGCTCATTTAGCCTTGAAAATATTCATTCCTAAGAATGTCTTCACTTTGGTACTTTCCCGATATCTTCCGATTTGTCTTTTGTGTTTTGAACCTCCTAGCAAAGTCTTTTTCCGCTTGGGCATACAATATCAAATTTTACATGCCATTCTCCATCTCCTTCTTCTTTCTTGTAGTTGCTAGGTCCATCGGTCCCCCACTCCAAATTTTTAGTGGAACCGTTAATGATCCAAGAAAATCTGTAAGTTTATTAAACACAAAAATATTTTTAAACGGGTTAAAGAAAGCCTCCATAGCAAGAGCTCTTTCCATTTCATCCTCAATGTCAAAGAAACTAGGTGTCAATGGCTCATACTTTGGCCTACCCTCTTCATCTCTTCCAACTTCAAAACAACCAAAGTAATCCTCTACTTCTTCAACAAAACTATCTCTCTTTCCTCTCCTAGGCTTAGGAAAATAAGTATGCTTAAGAATTCCATCATTAATGGTCGTAGTTCCATGCCCCATATCTATTATTGCCCCACATGTTCTCAAGAAAGGTCTCCCCAACAAAATTGCTAACTCCTTATCAACCGGAATGTTTAGCACAAGAAAATCACACAAAAATGCTTGGTAGCCAATTTGAACAAGTACATTCTTAACTTCTCCCATAGCCTTAGCTTTCGAATTATCCGCCATTGTAAGGTTTGATTGGTTAGGTTGTGGGTTACAAAGTCCTAACCTTTTCTACAACGGATAAGGCATCACACTAACACTTGACCCCGTATCGGCCAACGCATACATTGGAGTAGTCCCGTTCACTTTAATCGGTAATACAAAGTTTCCCGGGTCACTCATCTTCTTAGGAAGCCCATTTTCTATTATCCTCTCTCTTTCAACTTCATCAAATGTTGTATCTTCTAACCTTGACCTTGCCATCATGACTGAATCCAACTTCTTCCTATAGGTCATGTAATCATTCAAAACCTCAATAACCGGTTTCTTCTCCATGAGTTCATGAATCTTTTCTTCTAAATTCTCCAATATCGCTTCTTTTTGTTCATTAATTAAAGGTTGAGTAACTTTTGGTGAGTTTGGTGGTGTACTAGGTAGTGATGATGATGATGATGTGTAATTAATTACTTTTGGGTTGGAGGGTTGGGTAAGTTTGTTTAGTGTTCCTTTCTTCCTATTCGCTTTTCCCATCTTACAAACTTCTTCCTTTCCTTCCTTTTTCTTTTCCATGCCTTCACATAACTCTGCTCTCATAACATCCACTTCTTTTTCTTCCTCCAAATCAGCTATATTAAATCTTAACTCACTAAGTGCAAAGTCCACCGTACACTTGGTAGTCACAAGAAATTCCCTACCAAAAACTATCTCTGGTTCATCAGAATTGCAATAATCTAGAACAACAAAGTCAACCTTAAAAATGTGTCCATGAATATTCACTTTCACATCCTTAACCTTCTTTCTTCCATAATCCTCATAGTCAAGATGAACAAAGCCAAGCTTGTCTAGAACATCCTCCATTATATAGTTGTCCCCATACTCCATATTAAGTTCTGCATCCATAGCTTTGATCCCCTCCACCGCACAACGTGTAGAATACCTCATGTGTGGGGCATCATACTTCTTAGAAGGAGCTCTTGTGAGAAAAACCACCCTTTTCTTAAGTTCCTTAGGCAAACAAACATCGTTCTCCCCAACTACTTCTCCATTTTCCAAATCCTTTTTCGCTTTCTCCAACATGCTTTCCAATTTCTCCAAAGAATCACCCGAATCTTTGAACATATCCTCCAAGTTCTTAAAGTACTCCGAAATTTGACTGAAACTCTCCATTTCACTAAAGCAAATTACTAACTATAACATAACCATCAACAAAACAACCAAATCATTAGCATTGGGGTGAGTTATAATCAAAATAAACTTAAAATGAAATAATACCTAATAAATTAACAAGCCAAAACTATAAAAACTCAAAAACAACTCAAAATAAAAATTTTTTAAAATTAAATCCGATGCGAGAAACCGTTCTGTTTCTACTCCAACCGATCGGTTGGATCAAACACCAAAAGCAACCGGATCGGTTACGGGATGTAACCGATCGGTTTCTTTGAACTTATAAAAAAAATTATTAAAACTTAAAATTTAAAAATTTAAAAATTTAATTAAAATGACTTTTATTCTAATGACTCAATTAAACTTAAACTATATTTATTATATTATTAATTCTTAATTAAAAACAAAAAAGAAAACTTACTTATTAAACACTTAAAAACTTAAAAAAACTTTTCATTATCCTAACTTTAAATGACTAATTAATCTCATAAACTTAATTAACTACTTATTAAAAACATTATTGAGTAATCATAAAACTTAATTAAAACCTTTAATTAATGAAAATTAACTTAAAACAATTAAAACTAAACATAACCAAATTAACTAACATTAAATAACTATTAATTAAAAACAATAAAACATAAAATAAAAAATAAAAACTAAAAAAAAAAAATTACCGATTCATCCAACCGTTTGGTTGGATTGAAAAACATTTTTTTTTTTTTTTTTTTTTTTTTTTACTTTTTAACTTTACCTAATCGAATTTTATGAAAAACAACTAAAAACTAAGAAATCTAATTAAATCTAATTAAATCCCCGGCAACGGTGCCAAAAACTTGATGTGCGTCAGTTGTGTACGAGTTTTAAAGTTTATAAACACGATTACCGATTAACTATCTAACACATACGAGCAAGTATACTCGCCCGTTTTAGTAAAGGTGGGTAAGTCGAGATCGTCCCAAGGGATTTATAGATCAAAGTATTAGAAAACTAGTTTGTATAAAAGGGTTGTCAATCCTTTATATCGAAAATCAATTATTCAAGAAACAATAAAACTAAATCATATACTTGTGTGAAATGCCACAATCAATCAATTGGAGTATTCATGTTAAGCTTGGTGTAAACTTGTTATGATGCACAACTTTTATATGAATGACTAACAATCAATGGTGTTTATCATGTTAAACCATTACTAGAATTCCATCATCTAGTTACTTCCTTTCGGCCTAAGACAACTAGAGTAATAATTCCATTAACACAATGTTGTTTAAAAAGCAATTCTTTACTTATGAGTTCCTACGAATCCTTTCGGCCTAATTTCGTGATGAAATCTTCTCAAATCCATTTTAAAGAGTAGACATGATGCTCGTCACACACCATATCCCATACTAATTCGTGCACTAACTTTTTGGAATAAAAACATTTAGAAAACCCTTTAGGCCAATATTCCCCAAAGATGTTTTTATCAACAAATTAAGCAAGATTAGATATTATCCCAACAAACTCATAAATTAAGAAGAGTTTTCATGCATCACCTTTTTAAAATAAAGAATACTCCATGACTAACTACATCATTCACACAAGTATATACCAAATCACTCCATATCAATTATATTAAAACACAAGTAGTAAACAAAACATTCATGATAATGAGGAGTAAAAACGCCAATAAATGCAATCTTGTAAAAACAGCCACCTTCCAACTGATCGGTAATTGCTCCAACCGATCGGTTGGTTCTTCAGGTCAACTCCAACCGATTCGGTTGCGGGCTCCAACCGATCGGTTGTATTGAACTTGTAACCAACTTTTGTCTTTTTCTTTATCGTTCTTCGTCGTATGCATTCTATTCCACTTTGGTGCTAATTCCTTTCTTAGAACTTGATATTATCTTGACATATGAACGTAGAAATCTTGAATCTATCAAATCCTTGAGTCCTTGTGTGATTCTTCACTCGTTTCCTTCTCGAAAATCTCCAATTACGCACCTTCACTTCATTTCTTCATCTTTTCATCACTTTTTCCTGTTTTTGGCTACATTTGCTTGTACAAACACTTTTCCATGATTAAGTAACAAATACGTACAAATATGGCCAAATATGATGCATAAAACACACCTAAAAACATGTATAATTTACGTGTTATCAGATATTCGGAAGTAAATGCTACATTCTTAATACAAAGGATTATCTTACTAAGTTTGACCCCAAATCATATGAAGGAATTTTTCTAGGATATTCGCAAAATAGTAAAGCATATATAATACTTAACAAACACACATTGAACGTAGATGAGTCATTAAATGTAACATTTGATGAAACTTCACCACCACCTAAAACATTGCCCCTAGAAGATGATGACCTAGTTGAAAAAGAAGCTATTGAGGTTAGCAAAACTAGACCCTTAGGAAATGATAATGAAGATATAACACTAAAAGATAAGGAAATTGTAAATATTAAGGAATCTAAAACACATCCACTAGACAACATAATAGGAAATCTAAATCAAAGAACCCTTAGGTCACAAGCTCGAGATAAAAATAACTTCTTTTGTTTCCTCTCATCAATTGAACCTTTAAATATAAATGAAGCTTTAAAAGATGAAAGCTGGGTTATGTCTATGCAAGAAGAACTAAATCAATTTAAGACGAATGATATTTGGGAACTAGTCCCAAATCCCATGAATATGACCATCATAGGAACTAAATAGGTATATAGAAAAAAATTAGATGAAAATGTAATTGTAACTAGGAACAAAGCTAGGTTAGTTGCCCATGGTTATAATCAACAAGAAGTAATTGATTATGTAAAAGATCGTTTAAGCCCTATCTAAGATATAATAACAATCATAGTTGTCAAAATCGCGATCCTGATCGTAGGATCGTACGATCCTACGATCCTACACACAAAAAACGATTAGGATCTTAACAAGATCGTAATTCAGGTAGGATCGTATCAGGATCGTAGGATCGCACATAGGATCGTGGGATCGGATCGTAGGATCGTAGGATCGCCTATTATTATTTTTATTTTTTTTTAATTTTGCTATATTAACTTATTATGCATTAGTCCATGTCTTAAAGCCCAATGACTAAGAATTTTTCATGAAAGCTATTATTTTGATGTTGTTAATTGATTGTCTTTTGCAAGATTAGTGAGTGTCAAATCATTATGCTTTTATTGACTATTTAGAAATTAGTTAGATGTGTCTTTTTGGGTTTATTATGAAATACGATTTCGTAATTTGTAACATGTCATAATATCCTAATTTAATTTATTTGATTATCAATAAAAAAATATTGTGTTGCACTCTATTATAAATTATGTCGTTTCATTTTCAGATACAATCAATTTATTTTTTTGCATTAATCTATATACTGTAATAAAAAAAGTCACGGAATCACGAGCCAATAAATTAACACTATATTTTTGCATTAATCTAAAATTCTAAATGTTATCACGAAAAACCTATACTAAAAACATTGAACAAGAATTAGGTGCACGTATGTAGTAATTTTGTGCAAGTGAGCATTGCAATATATCTAATATTCTACTACTATAGTACTTGAACATATAACATTTTCTTTTATCATCCGTTTAGATTCGTTTATCATATGAAATATTATATAAAAATATAAAACTACAATCCCTATACAAAAATATATACATTTTCAAAGGATCTTACGATCTCGATCCGATCCTACGATCATGATCTTGCAAAGCCGAAAACGATCCTAGGTAGGATCCCGATCCTGACAACCTTGATAACAATGATTGAACATACACAGCGGAATAATAAAGAACACAATAAAAGTTATGAACAAGGTTTTCTAATAAACAATGATCCTCCACGGATCTATATTCCTTAATATTAAAAGTGTTTTTCAAGAGGTGTGTAATACATAACCATATGTTCCTTTTATACACAAGGAACCCTAATTTGGCAATTAATAGAAAATCAATGCATATCACTACCTCTAACAACTTTCAAAAAATATTAATAGCAGCAACTACTCTATGTCATTTAAATAATTCCTAACAATCCTCCCCTAAACTTGAATTTGACTCGGTTAACTTCAAGTTTCTTGATAGATCATTGACGTCTAAAGCTTGAGGATTGACTTGAACTCTTGCAGCAAATAAGGTAACCAGCATGAATGACCAAGATTCCAATAGCAATTTGTATGAATTAGCATCAACTAGAACCAGCAGCAACAAGAATAGATTTGATAAGCCTTTACCAAGTAGCTATTCACTCTTAGGCTAGCTAGTCATTTGGTGGAATCATGGCATCACCCTGGTTAACTAGAAACTAGTTCAACACTTAGAACATGAATCATTTGTGTGTTGAAAAACCATAATGATTTTTGGCAAATCATCACAGCCATAAACGGATTTGACATGTCTTTACCTGTAGCCGTTTGCTCAGGACTAGCCAACTCTTTGATGGATGCCGTCATCATCATGGTGAGTTGATTACCATTTATGGTTTTCCACAGCCTTTACCACAAGCCATAATCTTGTGCGCTAGTCAACTCTTGTGTCAGTAAGACTTGGTGAGTTGAGAACCATTTGTCGTGTGGTAATTAACCAACACCAAAACTTGCAGACATGATAAAATAACAACTACACATTTTATTATTATTATTATTATTTTTAATAAATAAAATATATATCTAATAAAAGAAAGAAAGAAAAAAAAAATACAAAATATGTAAAATATACCATCAATCATCAGCAGTAACCAAAGAAAAAGGTACTGCCCGCAGAAACACTAAGCAATCAGCAGAAACAGTGTCCACCAGCAACAATGAGGATCCAACAGCTGCAAAAATGGTTAGAATACAAAGAATACAAAAATAAGCCTCCCCTTAGGCTTATGCCTCCTCTCAATCACTGCACCTGATAAAAACTATTGTTCTTGGGTACCCAGAATGAACCTTTCCTTTGAGTTATCCAAGAATAACCTGTTGAGGGCTTAACAACAGCTGCCACTCTTACCCCACCATGTGCCATATTTATATGAGATACATAAGGTGTATATAACTGAAAATAAGAACTTGTAGGTCTATAGGGCATAGGTCTAGCATTACTTTTCCACCAACCAGTAGTAACGGATGGAGAATATCCTATACCAGAAGGAACTGGAAAAGGTCTATTAAGCCTATCAGCAGAAATGGGTGCATACACCTTTGGCTTACCAGTAGGAACCGGTTTACCAGCTCTCACATGTGCTGCTTTGGGAACAAATGGAGGAATACTAGCAACATTATTCCATATGGGTATAAAGGTCTTTTGGTCATGACACATACCCAATTGTTTCTCATAAAAATCACAATCCTTAATGAGATGAACTTTACTACCACACACAAAACAAGATTTCTTCTTAAAATGACTTGACTTTTTATGAAAATAACCATTCTTATTACAAGAAGTCCTAGAATTGTATTTATTCTTATCAGTTCTATTACAAGAGAAACTAGGGAAATCTTGAACAATAATGGGTTCTTGGATATGTGCCCTAACTTTGGATTCAATCTCAACTGTACTCTTAGATGTAGAAACACTAGAAGAAGATGCTAGGAGGTAGACTCAGTTGAGTTGGACTCTAAGCTTTTTACACTAAAAACACTGGGGGCAGGGACATTGACCTTTGAAGACATGTCATAGTTATCACAAGACACAAAGTCATCAGACACAGAATGAGAGTCACTAGAGGTTGAGGACTTTTTACCATGAGACATTTGTGATTCATCTAAGTCTGTTTGAGATGAGGTAGGCTTAAATGTTCTTGTTATAGGTGGAGAAACAACATTAATTCCTCCTTCTTTAACATATTTAACAGGAGTTTAGTATTGCAGAAGAGGTTCAGGGTCAAATACACTTGGTTCATCAGGGTCATATACTTCATCTGGCCTTATAAGGTGTCCATACCCTAAAGCTCTCTTAGACCTAGTGGATTGAGAACTATTGATTAGCTTCTCAAGGTATTTAGCTCCCTCTTACCACTTATTACGCCCTGCTACTACTTTATATAACTTATCTTGCAAATCTTGTTTTTCTAAACTTATTTTAGCATTTTCTCTTTCAGTGTGTTTTAACAAGTTTGTAGTGTATTCCAAATCTCTTACTAACACCCTAATCTTTTCTTCATATGCCAACTGATTATTTTGGTACCAAACCTTTTGTTGTTCTAAAGTTTTAATTGCACCTTTATAGGCTTGTACATGTATATAGTATTCACTATTTTGTTCATTATACTGCATATGAAGATCATTAGACTTATTAACACAACCAAAAGGGCAGTTATGTACCTTAGGAATGACACCCATGAGTGCAAATTCTCCAGCATGACCTATAGTACAAGCTTCCTTTCTCATCTTCTTGGATTCAGCCTTTCCACCATATCTTGCTTTGATTGCATTCCATATATCCCTTGTATCATCCATATAATGGAAATCTGCTACATGATCAACAGGAATAGATTGAAGCAAGGTAGTTCTTGCCTTTGATTCCCTCTGAACTTCAATGTGTTCATCTGTCGTCGTTGGAGGGAGAATAATGACTTTTCCATCGCGATCTCTTCCAGTCCTTTTCAAGCTGTTGCCATTTTGAATCACCTTCCAGATATTAATATCATTTTTCGTGATCTAGTGTTCCATATTCATAGCCCAGACCTCATACTCATCATTCATCAAATAAGGAAACTTTGCATCATCCCTTTCATTGTCTGATTCTGCCATTTTAAAGGTGTGGAGAGTAGTTTGGTTGTGAGGTTTGTAAAGAACTGAATGCAGCAGCAGAAACAGAACGATCAGCATAATTGATCAGCAGGAACAAAAAGTCATCATCAGCAGAAACAAAATTCACTCCAGTAGTAATGAAACCAATTAGCAGGAACCGACCAGTATTAATTTCCACCGTCCCACTTTATAATTCGTACGAGGTAACAAAGATGCAATATACCACATACAATATACAACAAACTTCCACTGAGTCACATTAAGTACTCAACAGCAGCTACTTTAAACTGGATTCTTCGACGATAAAAACCTTGAATAAACCCTATATCTCATGAGCCCCTTGCTCTAATGCCAATTGTAAAAGATCGTTTAAGCCCTATCTAGGATATAATAACAATAATTGAACGTACACAGCGGAATAATAAAGAACACAATCAAAGTTATGAACAGGGTTTTCTAATAAACAATGATCCTCTATGGATCTATATTCCTTACTATTAAAAGTGTTTTTCAAGAGGTGTGTAATACATACCCATATGTACCTTTTATACACAAGGAATCCTAATTTGGCAATTAATAGAAAATCAATGCATATCACAACCGCTAACAACTTTCTAAAAATACTAATAGCAGCAATTACTCTATGTCATTTAAATAATTCCAAATAGATTATGACGAAAATTATGCCCCTGTAGCTAGATTAGAATCCATAAGAATACTCATTGCCTCAAGAAGGCTTTATATGGACTCAAACAAGCTCCAAAGGCTTGGTATGATCGATTAAAAGCTTTTCTTATTAAACATGATTATTCCATGGGAATGGTAGATAACACCCTTTTCACTAAAAGAAAAAGCCCAAATCTCATCATTGTTCAAATATATGTCGATGACATTATATTTGAATCAACTTGTCGAGAAATGTGTGATGAATTTGACAACATCATGCATGATGAGTTTGAGATGAGTATGATGGGTGAACTAAACTTCTTCCTAGGATTACAAATAAAACAATTAGAAGATGGAATATTTTTTAACCAATCTAAATATATTAAGAAAATGCTTAAGAAATTTGGACTAGAAGACTCTAAGCCTATGAAAACACCGATGTCTACAGAAGTGAAACTCACAAGAGATGAAGAAGGTGAGTTCGTAGACAATATTAAGTATAGATGGATGATAGGTAGTTTACTATACTTAACGGCAAGTAGACCCGATATCATGTTTAGTGTTTGCCTCTGTGCTCGCTTTCAAGAGGATCCCAAAACCTCTCACCTAGAAGCGGTTAAGCGTATCTTCCGATACATCAAGGGCTCTATACACTTAGGATTATGGTATCCTAAGGGATCCGGCATAGAAACAACCGTCTATGCGGATTCGGATCATGCGGGAGACTATGTGGACCGAAAAAGTATGAGCGGCATTTGCACGTTTATGGGATGTTGTCTGGCATCTAGGTTTTTGAAGAAGCAAATCGCTCTTGGTATTTATACCACCGAAGCCGAATATGTAAGCACTGGAAAGGCATGTCAACAAGCACTATGGATGAAACAAGCTCTCGTAGACTATGGCATAATGTTAGATAATGTTCCAATTATGTGTGATAACAAAGGTGCCATAGATTTAAGTAAAAATCCCGTTCAACACTCTAGGACTAAGCATATAGAAATTTGTCACCATTTCCTTCACGATAATGTACAAAAAGGAAACATATCTATAGAAAAGATTGCCTCGGAAGATAACATAGCGGATATATTCACTAAACCCTTAAGTGTGAACCCTTTAACCACTTACGTTTAGGTCTAGGAATGATGGAACAAATTGACTAAATTACATTTTCTGCATTTTTTTTCTTCTTAGGCATAGTTAAGATGGGCAGACCCCTTAAACTTTAAGGGGATCGGCCATCTGAACATTAGGTGAAATTTTTTGTTTTCTCTTTTCTCCTCAAATCTTTGTCTAGGAATCTATTTTGCACAAAATTAAAGATTAGGAAACTAATTTTCTTTCATAAACACATTTGTAAAACCAAAACCCAATCTATTTTATTCAAATCATTCTCACATCTAGGAAACACATGAAAACCAATTTTACTTGGATTGTTAAATAATGCTAAAAACCTTCTTTAAAATCATGCATACAATCTTACATAAATTGTCAAACTATATAACTCAATATATATATTTGGCACTCATGAAATAAGCAAAATCAAATCAAGGATACTTTGGATTGTTTCTTAGGATTTTTATTGCATTTAGGAGTTGAAACAATCACATCCCCACATTTGTTGCATATAGGCACACACTAGGACAAAATCAATAATCATATTTTCACATTTGTTCCATCACTAGTTTTCCACTTGCTAGTTGCCTTTGCCTTTGCTCTAATATGTTCTTACAAGATAGAATTACTTGCTTGCTTGTTCTTTTACTTAATTAATTTTGCATGCATGTTTGATTATGAATATATTACATGCTAAATTGCCTCAAAGAGTTGGACTTGCTTGAAACTAAACCTAAAAACACAACCTTTTCTAAAATTCTATGCCAAAAAAACCCTTTTTTGGTAATTTGGGAACCACCGGATGGCGGCCCCCTTAAATCATAAGGTGGCCCACTTAATATTTAAGGGGACCGGCCCTATTTAAGGGGAACGGCCATCTGATGGGCGAGTTTACAGAATCTTTTCTACTTTTTAGCCTATTTAATCCTACACTTCCCAAAATTCACAAACAGTTTTTGTCCTAATCCCTCCAACAAACATTATCCATCCATAATCACATAAATCCTACACTATAAATACTCCCATTCTTCAAACTCTTCACTCATCTCATCATGTCTTCTCCCATCAAACCAAAATCAAAAGCCTCAAGGCTAGCAAGGATGACCGAGAAACCCGTTTGGCGAAGTAAAACAAGCCCTCATAACAAGTCCATATCAACGAACGATATTGGCAAACAACCAACACTTCCACCCACTTATGCTTTCAACTATACTCCAAATCCACAAGATCATTCCATTGAACCATTTTACAAACCT
The DNA here is from genome assembly GCA_030686995.1 of Artemisia argyi. Taxonomy (NCBI): domain Eukaryota; kingdom Viridiplantae; phylum Streptophyta; class Magnoliopsida; order Asterales; family Asteraceae; genus Artemisia; species Artemisia argyi. The sequence goes on from JARVZY010010821.1 coordinate 172,693, forward strand.
TACCAAGTTGGCCAAACATCCACCTTCATTCCAAACTATACATCTCAACCTCAAACTAACTTCAATGAAACCTTTCAAAATTCCTATCATTTTGGTCAACCTTCCAACTTCACTTCAAACAACTTTACTTCCAACTACACACCCCAACTCCATCCATTTCCACCAAATGATCAAATCCACATTCCCATGGAAAAGCAAAAATTCCATGAAGAGATAAACCAAATCCATGACCTTAGTGATCTCCTTGCTATGCACCTTGCACAACGCAACAAGGGCCAACCTCCATCCTCACCCTACTCAAATTGCTTACCCCACTCTATCAACTTGGATCAAGTTATAAACCACACCCACTATTGCCCTTGTTGCATCTTCCTATAAAAACAAATCCTCTACTTGAGTGAAGATATTTCTTGGATTGAATATCTCCTCACTCGTCCTCATCCAATACTTCCATCAACTCGATACAACATCGTTAGATCCACCTCTTCCGCTCCATACCCTTCCCCATCAAACAACTAAGCTTCATGCTTATGTTTCCCCCAACAAATAAAAATGTTCAACCTTTTGTGCAGCAAGCAAGTTCAATGGCTCTCTTTGGCAATTTAGAACTTTTTATTTACTTTTCTTGCATTGTAATCATTATACTTCAAGATCTTTGTATACTGTAATGATTATGAATAAATTGGTTATCTTTGTTTTATCTAGAATTATTGCTATATATATGTCTTGTTGCCTTGTCTTTGCTTGTAACATATTTTTTGTAGCCAAGTTTTTCCATAGCTCGATTCCTTGGTGCCCTCGAACGAGGGGGAGTACACATTAAGGGGAGCTTTCATCCCGTCTAATTTTATCCATAAAACTAGTCAGCATAACCTTTTTGATGCTACAAAAAGGGGGAGAAATAAATATAAACTCACTAAGTACTTGTCTAAAATTAATTTTTATTTTAATGAGTTTAGATTTTGTAATCATAAAAAAGGAGGAGATTGTTGATATAACTAATGTATAAAAACGTTATTAATACTTTTTAATATCTCTACATTTTGATAATCACAAAATATAAAATCATTAAAAGCACAGATTAGTACGTAAACAAGTATTTAGTTGTTTATATTCATTTCAACAACTCAATCACTTAAGGTATGAATAAACAAAATGCATAATGTATTTTATGATCAAAGGAACATTTTATTAAACACTAGAATTTTATAAAATGTCGCAAATCTTTTATATCTTTTACAAAATCATTTTTGGTAATAAATAAATATGTTTAATCTAAAATAAATATATGAATTCAAATTTTCCAGAAAAACTTTCCTCACAAAAATACAAAGCTAGACAACGTTCAGATTGGGCGGCCCCCTTAATTATTAAAGGGACCGGCCCCTAATTAAGGGGACCAGCCATGCTCCTCAGCAGCTCAGCCTTGCCTATAAATACTAGACTATTTCTGGATTTTTTTCTCACCCTTTTGCACTCCAAACTTTCTGTTCTAAATCTCCATTTCTATCTTCCTAATTCTTTAATCATTTAATTATAAACTTTTGTTTCAAAGTAATCCAAGCTTCATCAACTCAAGTGCAAAAGAAGAATACTTCTATCCTTCAAGACAAGAAGTATTATCACTTTGTGTGATCCAACCTCTCAAGTAGTTAGAGTATCATTCTTTGTATATTATTCATTCTTTTGTGTATAAGGTGCATATATTAGTTAGATAGGCGTGAACATAAGTGTGTAGATTAGTTGAGGTGTGTAAGTAGTGAAGGTGTGTAGAAGTAGAGGTATGTAAGTAGTGAAGGTGTGAAGAAATAGGTGTGTGAAGAAGTTGTGAAGTGGTGAATAAGCTGCGAAGTCGTGAAGAAGTTGTGAAGTCGTGAATAAGTTGTGTAGTGATTATAGTTGTGAGATTGGTTCTAGCTACGATTAGAACTCAACATTTAGCTTAGTGTTATTAATTGGTTTAAGCGAAGGTGTGTAAGGTTTTCTCCACTATAAGGGAGCTAGTTGAAATAGTGAAGAGAACTCTCGAGTTAGGTGCTCGGGGAGTGGAGTAGGACGAAGAGGTGCTTCGTAGCCGAACCACTATAAATCCTTTGTGTTGCGGTTTGATCTCTCCATCCCTATCTTTCAATTACTTACTATATTTACATTATTATTATTAGTAGTTGTTCATATTGTTCAAGAGATGAGTTCACATAAATTCGAATCAAACTTTTTAAAAATAAACAAAGATTTCATAATAAATTTTGAAAAAGATGTAGAACTATTCAACCCTTTCTAGTTTCTTCAACATATACTTGAAAATTTGACGAGTTAAGGATGCCAACAATTATATATCAAAGACTAATGTTAATGGCGGCCGATCGAGTATTTTGTTTAGTATTATACGATGACTTTACATATAGATCAATGTCATAAGTTTGCCATCACATTAGCAGACTTGAATATGATCACGTTCGTGGATTCTTCAAAGGTTGTCTTGTTATTTATGGTCAAAAATATATACTATAATTTGAACTTATAATAAGATATTAAAAATCAATTTCTATCGAGATAAATAAATAAACAGACAGATCTTTGCTGAATGTTTATGAATAAAATATTAAGATCATCAGTTTAAACTTAAAATAATGCAAATTCGTTACTTAAAAGTCTAATTTTGGCGAGTACTATACCCAAAACACGCTTTGGCTGTTTGATACGTTATGCAGTATATATATAAGAATTGCTTTAGCTAGCTTAGCACATCATAATAAAAAGAGATCAGTTACAAAATCAAAGATGGTGAGGGCACCTTATTTTGACAAAAATGGAACTAAAAGAGGTGCTTGGAGCCAAGACGAAGATACCAAGTTGAAAGCATATATTGAGACATGCGGCCACAGGAACTGGCGAGAACTTCCCAAGTTAGCTGGTACGAATGACAATCTCTATCTCTTTATCTGATCCTACTAACAGTTATCGGTCTCCCAATTTCATTCTTAAACATCTAAACTAGTTCTAACGTCTATTTGTCCAAAAAAAAAATATAAATATATCAGGGTTATCAAGATGTGGCAAGAGTTGCAGGCTTAGATGGGTAAACTATCTTCGTCCAAATGTGAAACGCGGAAACTACACCAGTGAGGAAGAAGATCTTATAATTAACTTACGTAGAGATTTTGGCAGCAAGTATGTACATATCAATTCTATTTTATAGAAAAAACAAATAATTACAGTATGTTTCAAGTCTCAACTATTTGAGTTTTTTTTCCCACGTTTTGTCCTCAAGTTAATGTTGATTGACTGGTTACCCTTAACACAGACAGTTGGTCACTAAAATATGCCTGGCTCTCATAAAGATACTTGTTATTATCATTATAACTAAGCGTAATTATCTAAATAATAGTAATAATAATTACAATAACTAATGAATGCTATTGTTTGTTAACTTCAGATGGTCACTGATAGCAAAAGAATTACCAGGACGAAGCGACAATGAGATAAAGAATCATTGGCACACACATTTGAGAAAACGTGCAGCACAAATTAATCATCTCTCATTTTCAGAAAACAAAAGCGCCAAAAATCTAGAAAGCCATGAAGACAACAGTATGGGAAAACTTTCTAACTTGAAGGAAGAAGATAGAGCTGACATATCGCTAGCAGCTGAATCTGTAAGAACACTGTCTGCAGAATACATTAAATCGTCATCATCTTCGTCATCTAGCGACTCATGTCATGTGAGCTCGAATAGTGATTCATCACTGTCATCTAAAGTTCAGCCATTTGAAGATAGTTTGATGAAGACATATTTAGCAGATACGTTTAGCAATACCTCATATGAATATTGGATGTCAGTTATGGATTTAGCGAACAGACCTTTTCTTCCATCTTATGATCATGATATGTTCATGGTTGATGACTTTTTATGGTCAGGGGTGGAGTATTTTCAATAGCGATAATGTCAAGAATAAACTCATTATTCTTTTTAAATCGGTTCAAATGCCGTTATTTGTAAAATTCCTTTTATCCCTCGAGATCAAATCCTATCGTAAGCAGTATGGTGTACGTCTTTGTATCTTTATAGTCCCGTATTGCTTATTATGTAGAACATGTTTTAATAAGGTGAATCTTTCACTAGTAGAATTAATTTGTGCAAAGTAAATGATGTGTTTAAAATTTTGTGAGTGTAAAAGTGAGCTTGTCAAACAGCCAATGGGCACTTAACTTAGCGATATGAGCGGTATAATTAAGGAGTTCCTCAATTGACAGGTTGATATTTCAAGGGGTGTACGTTTGTTGACTATTGTTTCCGAACTTTTTGTTGACTAAACAATGCCCTGAGCCACAGAGTCAAACAACTTAATGCCCTCCCCTTGAGGGAGGTGGAGTTGTCACTTTAGGTTTGTTTGTAGCAAAGGTGGATCGAACTTGAAACCTATTAGGCTATTACAATTCTAATGATGGTCACAAGCTCTTTTCAATTCCGACACCCCTCTTGCTATCACTCTCCGTAACTGGTTCTTTTATCCTCACATTTAAGGATATATGGTCATGTAAACGCTACCACTCATTATTGTTCCCGTTTTTATTATTCTCACATCTAGCTACTAGCTAGTGTGTTATTCACCTACAAAAATAAAACCACATCTCCACTGTAAAACACCGCACTCTTGATCAGCCCTGAAATGAACTAAAAGAGTTCATAGTCATACTTGTGACTCTGCTAGATATGGTTTTTGAGCATGAACCTATAAACCTCATGATCATTGAATAACATGTGCATTGATCATGTTCCTACATCTCATAAGACATCTAATTTACACGAAATGTCACTACTACAAGAAAGGCCATAAAGCCCGTTGAATCACCACACACATTAACGGTTTCCGTTTAAATACCACATGCTGGAGAGAAGAGAATAAAAAAAAAAAAAAAAAAAAAAAAAAAAAAAAAAAAAAAAAAGCTACGACCTCTAGAGTAGAACCATGAATTAAGAATAAATCCATTAGAAAAATAACCAAGGGTTAGGAACCCGTTAGTTCGATTGGCACCTTACACACACAAATTATATACTCGATCAATTATTTTTTAAATAACATGAGCTAGAAAAGAAGGTATAATTTGCGTCTCACCACTCACCTTGTTTTATAGAAAAGATGGTTGAACAAACCCTAATCCTAATACAACTTGGAACTGTCCTATGAGGAGGTGGAGATTTCGTTGCCTTACAAGGGAAGCTAGTGACTAACCTCATTTGCTTTAAGCTAAACTACAACTAACCCATGGACATAAGCTGAACATTATTACTAAAACTATAATATTTCCACGTTAGTGGTGATAGTTAGCCTTCTACGATGCGTAGCAACTTCAACTAGGACAGAAACCTCGGACCAGAGACCTCTTTTGTCAAGACACCCGTATCATTAACCGCCACTAACCTTAGTTTGCAATGATAAGACAACACTGGTTAAGTGGTTAGTGTATTTATCTATACCATTGTTTGCAAGATTGAGTCTTGAGAGTATCTAACAACAAGCATACCATACATACAATTTCTTCTATGTCTTTATGTAAGGTGCCAAGCTAACCCCAGGAATACCACCTAGTTGTTAAAAGAATTCTCAAGTACAGAACTCTTAGTCTTGGTCTCTTGTGTTGGTGATTTTGCATCACCAATATGATTTAACTGTAATGAATTGACTTATTTGACCAATGTGTAATAATGATAAATGTTCAACAAGTCGGGGATTGTGCGGAGTGCACACTTATATAACGTTATTATGATTATCATTCATGGGCGAAGCCCCGAATCACAGGGGTCCGTGGGTAGCGCCCCCGGTAACGGGGTTCCAGGGGTGGTAGACCCTAGTAGCAGGGTCCAAGGGGCGGCTGCCCAGTATAAAGTGCTATGTTAAAAACGCACTTAAAAATAAAATTTCCGGTATTTTGGACCTTAATTTTGCCCTTTGATTTAACTGATTCGGTAGTTAAATAACTGTTGTGGCAGTTATAACCGTATCCAGTTTTTGGTCATATATCCATTTTGTTTCTCTGGTACGTTTTTCATAACAACAAAACATACTCTCGTTTCTAAATCTGAGTTTTATCCGATTTGAGATTTCGATATAACTATCAAAATACTTCGATCTGAAAGTGTTTACACGACTCTCAGATTACTGTGATCCTAATAATTCTAATATCTTGTACATTAAAAGATCATGTTTTGATCTGAAAGGATACTACATTTTTATTACGGATAATACGTAACATGCCCCAGTTGTCCAATTGATTTTCTTTTTTGCCCTAAAATACAGAGTTTCTTAATTTAGACCAGACAACTGGGCACATCGACCCATATGATAACAAGTGTCCGCCAGTTGCCAAAAAAAAACACAAGTTGCTCAAAAAATACACAAGTTGCCCAAAAAATAATCCGAAAAGTGACACTTGTCACTTGCAGATTTCATTTGCCAAAAAACTACAAGTTGCCCTGGTCTAAGTTAAGAAATTCCGAATTCTAGGGCAAATAAACAAACGCATTAGACAACTGGGGCATATTAGAAATTATCCCTTTTTAGTGTATGTTGGATGCAACATGGACAGATGGAGCACTTCTAGAGCACATCAATTATAAGGTGGAAAGCTGGTTTGTTAGAGTGCTAAAAACAACATTTATTTGATATGTATATAAAAACGTATATATTGTTATACGTTTTTTATATGTTTTTATACTTTTATTCCTGTTTTTATACATATTATTATACACGTTTTTACCCATTTTTATATAATAACGAATAAAAACGTAAATAAAACATGTATAAAAACGTATATAAAAGCGTGTAAAGTCGTCTTTTAAAAACATATAAAAAAGTATATACGAACGATTAAAAACGTATATAGAAAATTGAAAAACTTTAAATAAAAAGAAATTTCAAAAAATAATTAGAAAAGAAAAAGAAAACATATTTTTGAGTTAATTAAAAACGGTTGTTAGCTAAAAGGACTAACGATGCAAAGACGTAACTCTAAAACGTTTGATATTGAACTAAAATTTTAAAAGTTTGATGGGTATTATAGTATTTTATTGGGTATATTACTGATAAGTGAACATTTAAGAAATTTCGTTGCTATTAGATGCCATTAACCATAATAATAATAATAATAATAATAATAATAATAATAATAATAATAATAATAATAATAATAATGTTAGTGCAAATAATACGATATTTAATCTATATAGTCTCGTTTGTTTTGATTGATGACAAACATGTAACTTGATGCATAAAGTAAAATGTACAAGTTACTCGTAATCTTATTTTGTCTCAACATACATTCAACACCTCTCAACGTCTCGAGTCCTCGTATGCTACAACACAGGTTCGTACATGTTTGTTATGTGGCATTATGATCAAACCCCTTGACCAACCATTTAGAATGTTTAAAATACTTTTAGAGTCTTTAAGTATTTTAGGTGTCAAAGTGCACTTTAGGTGTAAAATATAATAAGTGCCACATTAGGTCTTAAAGTAATATTATTATGTTTTACAAATAATAAAAATGTGATGACATTAGTAATCAAACATTTTTAGTAACTCATTAACTTACTAAACATTATCATTTAACTAGCTATAACATTCATTTTACAAGTTTACTTAGTTAAACTTTTAAATCAAAATAGGAATGCATTTTTACATCATTCCATGCATTATCCATGTCTTTTCAAAGTTGACTTTGGTAAGATCTTGTATATATTTTGTTTAGATTTACACTCTAAGAATCTTGGAAAGATTGTGTAAGAACTTGGTTTGATATGGAAAGATTTGGTGTATCTTTTGGTTATATTTGGTAGAAGATTTGGATGAACTTTTTGGTTATAAATATTATCCCATTGTTTTCTCATTAATCACCCTTTCCATAATAATCATAATGTTACTAACTCTCATTATATTGTAAGCATACACTCGTAATGATCCTGTGAAGCAAGCTCAAAGATTATGAGTCACAAGCATAGCATACCTCTTGATCCACCAAGAAGGTTAGAAGATCTTGAAGTCATCATTCATTAAAGCAAACCAACATATTCAAGGGCACTTGACATCCTCAATGATTGAAGACTTCTTATTCAAGAAGTTCATTTAGATTAGTCATTCATATCTATTAGACTTTTATGTCTTGGATCATCATTGTATCATCACAATCTATTCACCAAACTAGATTAGATGGTTTATGTGTTTGTGCCATAAAATACAAGGTTTTTATGTTGGGCCACAAAACATAGCGGGAGTAGTTGTACTCTTGTAAAAGAACTAGCGGGAGTGGTTGTACCTTTGTCAAAGAACCCGGTATTTAGCTTTGTACCGGAAAAAGTGTAAGCGACGATTGTAAGGTTTTCTCCACCGAGAATGGAGCTTGTTGATCTAGTGAAGTAACTCTCGAGTTGGGTACTCGGGCAGTGGAGTAGGGCGGAAAGGAGATCCGTGACTGAACCACTATAAATCCTCGTGTTCGGTTTGTGATTTCTTCTACTTATTGTTTTACTTTTATACTTACACTATATTATTGTTTGTGATGTGGCTTGATGTTTATGCTTGTGTGAAACTTGTTTTACAATATGCTTCATATTAGTCATAAGACTATAATGGCATTTTTCATATAACGACAAGCTTAATTGGATATTTGATACAACAAGTTTTAAAGTTTTTAAACGGTAACGTATTCAAACCCCCCTCCTTACGTTTTCACAATTGGAATCAGAGCTTCGTAGCACTTATTTTCAAAACAAATGTTTTTAAAATGGAGCACGATCCATGTATCAAATTACCATTCAAGCGGAATATAATATGAAAAATGTTTCGCTAAGTATACTTAGAAATTTTGTTGTTAAATGTTACTTTACATACAAGCTTGAAGGTTTCCTTGAAAAATAAAAGAAAATATTTCTTAAATGAATTTGTAAGTGTCAAATTATGTGCTTAGAGCTAATTTACGAAAAATATATTTTTAAAAAGGAGTGTTTGGGATAACTATTAATTTAGTGGAAAGATCATCTCCGTAAATGTTTAGATAAGTCACATTTGTTGAAATGTTGTTAAATATGTGTTTTATATGTTTACTATCAAATCTAGTAAGCCCTACACGTTTTATTTATGTCAAAATATGAGTTTCAGTGAATCTGTCTATCAGACCCACGGAACCTTTCTCCTTAATGGGCGGAACCTTCAAAAAGGTTCCTTGAAATCCGTCAGTTCAGTATATAGTTTTTGTCCAACTTCAAAAATTCATAACTAATTGACTGTAAGTCCGTAGGAGTCACACCACCTATCAATTTGAAGGGAATTGTGTCTAATCTCTTCTAAAAATAATGTTATGGCCTAAATATAATATGAATTCAAAAGAATAAACCAAATAATACAGTGTGTCCAAAATATTAAGTTTCATTTCGACATAGAAACTCAAACTTTTGATTTAGGCAATTTAAGTTAGGATCCTTTGAACATTTGATTGGGTCCAAATGGTCAACCAAAGTCAACCACGGACGTGGTCAAGATGGTCAAACAGCTCAGGCCCAATCTCCGTGGAGTACAGTGTATCCCCGAGTCGTTATGTCCCAGCGAGGCGTGCAAAGGTATTCTGGACGACTTTGTGATCGAGTGATTTTTAACAGGAAAAGGTTATGAGTGATTACACTAAGGAAATATAAATGAAAATGACTAAACAAAGCAATATTAACTAACACGTAAAACCAAATAACCTAAAAACGTGAAATTGCAAATAACGTACGAAAAATTAAATAAACGCAACTAAAATGCAAATTCAAACAAGGAACAAAAATTAAAACTTAAAAACTACTTAAAATTCTATAGGAATGATAATAGGAAGCTAGGGAACCTTAAAACGTAATCTAAGTTAAAAACGTGAAAGTTAATTAAAAACTACGTAAATGTACAAAATAAAACTCGATTTTTAAGCTACGTTAATCCTACGGGCGTAAAAATTACTTTTCTACTTTTCTAATGATAAAAGTAAATTTAAAAAAAAAAAAATTACTTTTTTAATTAATTAATATGAATTAAATACCAAAATAAAGAAATTAAATGTTAAAAAAATACTACAACTATTAGAAAAATTTTAAAATTTATTGGAAACTAAATTATCATATAACTAAACAGGGAAAAATAATAGGAGAGGGAAGACAGTTCGAAATAAACTGAAATAAGCAATTCTAAAAACAAACTAACAAATAAGCAAAATAAAATAATAAAAACTGTTATAAATAAAAGACTAAGCAAACAACAACAAGAATCAAGTGTAGCTTAGATGGGTGGAGTGTTGTTTATACATCCAAGAGGTTGAGGGTTCGAATCCCTCTTCCTCCGCTTTTCTTTTTATCACACAGCAGCTTAGTAGGCCCAAGTTGAAGCCCAGCTGCAGTACAATATCCAGTCCAGCTGAAGCCTGGCCCAAGTCTGATCTGAAGCCCAGAATGCAGCAGCTCAACTGAGCTTGCAATAGCAAAAGATAACTGCTGATAAACGCTAGAGTGGACAGATTTGCAGACTTAAAAAACTAACCAAATTAACCATAAACTATGAAACAAGCGCAAAAATCTAAAATCTATACTATTAGCTACTTGGGGAAATCAAATTCAGGCACTACCTCTTACACTTGCTAACATAAACTAGAGATTAAAAAGGGATACAACAGTGAACAAAAGAAATGGGTCAAATGGTGTGGGAGGCTGATTTGCAGCCTATAACTTACTAGCTAAATGGGTTTAAGAAAAAAAATGAGCTCAGCAACTAAAACCTTACACTACTAAATGATTGTAAAACAAATTTCTAAACCTAAATCCTACTAGAATCATATCTAGAACAGGATCAAAAGGGCTGTGTGAGGCACAACTGAAACTGATACAACAGTGGGTAAATGGGGCTACTTTGGGGCACTAAAAAGCTATAAAAGAAAATTCTTAAAAATAAACTAAAAATACCTTATCATAAATAACCTACCAGAGTGCTTCTATGCTAAATTTGAGAGAGATTCACCTAAAGATAAATAAATTAAAAATACAACTCTAAGAGGCTATGGCTATGTTTGTAAATGTTACGCAGTTAGTGTAAAATGGGTCAAAAATGAACTCTTGACCCACAAGACCTAGATACCGGATGCTTCTAACTCCTACAGTTGCGCCAAGGAATATTAGGCCAAAGCGAGCAAACCAAACACCCCTAACTGTCTAACATCTAACAATAAATAATCAACTAAATAAGCTCTTTTCATGCTAAACTAGGGGGAACAAGTAAAGGTAACTATGGAAATTCTAATAAACTAAAGGGATCGAAAAGCAGGCAAGGATAAGCAATGAAATACACTAGATATGCTAAAGAGATCAAGCAGGTAGTGATAGAAACTCAAAAAACGAGTGCAAAAGCTCAACTGATATGGGTCAAACAAGCTCAAACAATCTATAAGCTACACTCAGATCCCTAAATAAGCTACAGGGGCTACATTAACCTAACTAGCTATAAACAAACGAAAATCAAGCAAACAAAACAACCAAAAACCTTAATTCTAAAATAAGCTTAAACAACCAAGCACTAGTCAAAAGATGCCTAAGGGGCTATGTTTGAGGCTAGAAAAAGATGTCGAAAAAAAATCGTAAAAATAAATTAAAAATATTGGCATAAAGATGAGATGCCAGATAAGCTAGAAACAAAATTTTAGAGCTATACGACAAATATAGAACAAATTAAAAATGCCACAACAAGGGCTGTTGGGCCAGTTGGCTGCTGATGAGCAGTTGGGCAAATGGGTAGAAAAATGAAATTTTGACTATAAAAGTACCAAGAACAGGTTAACTAAACTTATATAAACCTAAAGTGAACTAGAATGAAGCTAAAGGATAACTAATCAAGGGCTTAACTCGACCTATCCTAATGCTAACTAATGTAACAGTTAATAGGAAATAATTAAAAAAAAACTTAGATGAACCTGAAAATTTCTAAACTAAGTTCATAACATCTAATATATGCTATATAAAAGTGACTGAAAGAAGAAAAAGGAGTGAAAACAGCTTTTTATTAACAAAACATGCTTGTGCTAAACATCGGTTAACTTGACTATTTTTTAAATGAATCTAATGAAAACTTAGTTGAACCAATGTTTTTTTTTTTTTTTTTTTTTTTCTTTTTTTTTTTTTTTTTTTTTTTTTTTTATAACAGAAGTTAACTAGAACCTAAGAATAGTAAGTAAGCTAGTTCTACACAGGATAAGCCATATAAATGATCATCTATCTAATAAGCAGATATTTAAACAATGAGTACACTCACTAAAAAATTTTTTAGTAAAAAGCTTGAATAGAAATTGATTAAATAAAGAGTACAATAAAACTAAAACTAGGAATTACAAACTAAAATTACTTCTAATACCTACTGCCTTGAGGCTAAAACATATTTATCTATTTATACTAATTCTAGAATTAGGGCTTCATTCATCCCTTTTCCTGTTCTGTCAGTGGGAAAATGGACTTGGATGCCTCTTGTACTTCTTGGGATCAATTCCCATCCATTGGATTGAATTGAGAGTGATCACAGCCTTTCGTGCTGAATTTGGCGCCAAAATAAATTTTGTCAATTGGTCTGATAGCTCAATTTTGGAGAAGAGGCATTTAATGTTTCTTGTTTTGTTGTGTTTGGCAAGTGAATAAGGGGGTGGTGGTGGCAGAGGTGATGATGAAGGGAGTTGGTAGGGTTGCAGCCTTGGGAAGGAGGAGGATGTGTTTTGACTTGGGTTGACCATAGGATGGTTATTTACTAACCAGGGATGTTTTGGGTTTAGTCTTGAGCCACAGGTGGGATAAGGAAGGGTTGGGCTTTGTTTGTTGTTTTGGATTGGATTTGGTTTTGGGTGGGTTGGATATATTAGTTAAGTGTGGTAAAACGGTGTGTTGGATTTAGCTAATAACACCACAAGGACCTCTTTTGTAAATTTCTGAATTTGAAGGGTTAGTTCTACCATTTATCCAAACTTTAAACCAAGGACCATAATTTCCAAGTCTTGATTCCCAAGGGACCTTAGATGTTTACTTTCCAAAATGAAATACCCGGGAACCAAAATTGCCAAATTTCAAACTTGAAGGACCAATTTCGCCAGTTCATGAAAGTTATCATCCAAATGTCAGAAATGTCATTCTTTGATTCTTGGGGGACTGTTGTTGACTTTTCTTCAAAATAGAACTTCTAGGGACCATTTCTGACAATTTCTGAAAGCTAAGGGACAGATTCTGGCAATTTTGCAAACTTTGCTCGTTTTTCGTCTGTTTTCAATCTTTTTGTACCTTAAACACATAAAAACACAATCCAAGGATATTTGTAGTATAATTGGCCATATTTGGGTGTTTTCAATATTTTTACGGTCTAAAATGGGTATAAAATGATGAGTGTTTGAGCACTCATCAACATTGATATAATTTCTTTTGAAACTAAAGAATTTGATGATATTTATATATATAAAGAAAACTAATCAAGCAGTGGCGGAGCCAGAAAATTTAACAACAGTGGGAAACAACCGAGTTAGATTGCGCAATTATATATTTCTTTTTTGTCTACCTCAAAACAAGTCGGGTCGGGTTCGGTAAAACATCGACGCTTGTAAAAGTAGTTGGCGTTTATATAAAAAGTTCGCGAAGGTTCATAATGATTGAGAGATCTAAAACTTATGCCTAACATATGTGGAAGTACCTCATTGGATTTTGAAGCAGTGGACCTTATTGTTACAACCAACGAATTATTTACATGCAATTTTAGGCATAAAATTAGGCCTAAAATTAGGTCTCCCAATCACTACTCTTAATCTTTATGGCCAATAACTAAACATTCGATCAAAAAAAACCCAATAAACACAGCTCGTTATATACTACACCGGTTTAAAACAATAAGATAGCTAAATAATAAATGAAAAAAAAGATATTAACTCCTTAACTATATATTCAGATAACCCCTTGTTGGTAGACTATATATACCAATGTAATATTATCATAACTAAGTATACATTAAGCATTTTATTATTGAGTTGTACATGGTTGTACTTGTACTTTACAGGTTATGAAGAAAAAATATTAATTTAATGTACTATAAAAATATTAATTTAATGCACCATAAAGTACTACCTTTTGACTATAACATCGTAACTACCACTTTCCCAGTTCCCAAGTCTTCATTTCAATCTCATTTCTCCTGTACTCTTTCACCGGAATAAACCAGTCGATAGGCTTTTATTAATTTTTGAGCACTTGACTTGTTGAAGTCACTCACTTGAGGGGGCACTCGGATTTCAAAAGTGAGAGCACATGATATTATCTCTACTAATTTGACTTTTTTTCATACTAAATTAGCCTTTCTGCTAGAACTTCGTTGAGGGCATTGCCCCCCGGTCCTTCACATGTGGCTCCGCCTCTGTAATCAAGCTTGCCATACATCGTCATATTTAAACGCAAAGTGATGAAAAGTATATTTCCTTTTATGCTATGCTAAATGACTACTTGTTTTAGTTGTATGCATATATTTTGTTTGCTTGTTTATTTTTTATACATAAGTGTCAATCTTACCATGATATTCATTTGCTTGTTTGTCAATTTCTTGTTTATACACAATAGGAATTTTGCTAGATTTTGTGTACTAAGTTGAAAACTTGTTTTTGCATTGCTTATAGTTTTAGATCACTCTCTTTGCTTATATTATATTAAAATCTTGCATAACTCACTTAGGAATGAGTATTAAGTTATACTAATTAAGTATCTTAAAAGATGGTCAAGTGCCTAAATATGTCGCTATGTTTTTAACATGTAGTATTCTTGTAAAAGGTGTTTGGTATATTTGCTTCTACAATGATGTTTAATGTATGTATCTTGTTATAGGATAGAAACTTATCTTTGAATGAGCATGTGAACTAACCATGTCATGCAGGACGATAACACTTTGATGTTATCAATTTTCTGTGTTTAAGCCACTATTTGGCTTAACTTCAATATATGGACTATTTTTGGGAATTGAACGGGTTTCGGGTATTTTGACATATTCACTGTTAAGAAATTTTTTCGGGAATTGAACTATGTCATGTAGAAGTATTTGGTAACGTTATACAATGTTATGTACTAACAAATTATGCAGGGGGACAACATTAAGGTGTTGTCAAATTTTCAACCTTTCACTTAAATAGTGAAAATTTCCATCGCTTATGTGATCTATATCGGTAAGAGTGTTTTTACTTGCATTTTTGGTATTTTCCAATCACATATGAAAAGTTACTTTAGGTTTAGGCAAAATTAGGAAAATCGAAAATCGTTCACCCCGTCAAAAAAGCCCACTGTCTGAATTTTGAGGCTCTACGGAAACGGCGGAACCCAAGATTTGGTTTCGTCCGTTTAAAAATTTGGTACCGCCAAATTTATGCCACGGAAATGGCGGAACCAAAAACTTGGTTCCGACCTTGTTGTCGATTGGTTCCGCTAGTAGTTCAGCAACTTTTTGATTTTTTATTTTTTTGAATTTTTATAGCAATCCTTAGGATACATACTTGTTACCAACAGACTTCTTAGTATTTATCACTAATATTAGGACCCTTCTTAGTACACTTTAACCAATAGGATCATCATTCCCACAAAAATTTGAAATTTCTTAAAAACAGCCCGAGGAACCTTTTTACATAAGGGAAGGAACCCTTTATTTGGTTCCTTGCCATTTGTGGGTCCTTAACCACAAATGTTTTGTAATCATTACCCACGGTCACTACATTCTTCCATCCTTAATTCATCCTTCATCCATTAGCTTCACTTAATTGGTGACTTGACAACTTCCTAACTAATCCGGACTCGTTATATACAAAGATTTACATATAATATCAAAATCACAAGTCTAACTTATGACTATGGATATTGTCTTTTATCTACATATGTTACCTCACTTGGTTAACATGAAAGTAATGTGTCATCCTTCAAGACGATAAGGATTTACATCAAGTCATAACTCAAACTTAAGTTATAGATGTATTATCAAGTCTTGCTATCCTTTAGTACTATCCAATCTCAATAAAGTAGGATTGATAACTTAAGTATTTTATCCAAAATATTCAAGTAAAATTGACTTACGATTGTAGTCACTAAAAGTCATATCCGAAAAATCAACACCTAAGTATTTTAACAACTTATGTTAAAACACTTATCACGACTAGAACACATATCTTAACACTCTCCCAATCAATAGGAATAAAATAAATGTCAATAGGTCTTCATCATTGAACATTTAGTACTTAAGTTCACTTGTTCCTTTAACCATCATTCTATCACATTTACCTATGTGATATATCTCAGCTCCTATGCTTCACAAACATGATCTAAACTTGAAGCAAGTTCACCCACTAGTTTTACAAACCAATGGACCACAAGAATTAGTATCCACTCTTGTTGTTTTCAATATATATGAATAAATAATCAACCTAAACACTCCTATAGCACAACAAACCTTTATGATAAGGGGAAATTTGTTACGCTTTTAAGTGGTCATTTAAGCCCTAAGTCGTGATAATGTGATCAATTATTACCCTAAATCGTTTCTTTTTTCAATTTAGGTACTTTTGAGGAGAATTCTGGAAAAGGAAGCATTTTGGACGTTTTTTGAGCAAAAAGTGAAGAAAACGACAAAGTCATGAATCCATGTTGGAATTTGCACTTGACGGCGTCATGATGTTCAAGGGGACGACATCAGCTTATGTGACAAGAGGTGGATATTACATTTACACTTGACGCGCCAGAAGACAATTTGAGGTTTAACAGGTGACGGCTATCACGTATCACACTAAAGCGTAACAGCCCAGAAGAAATAAAGAGAGACAGCATCAAAAAGTTAGATTGGGCGACAAAAAACCCTAGCCATGACGAGATGACGGCGTCAGCCATCAAAAGGTGACGCCGTCACCCATGTAAATCTATATATAGTTTTCGATTTTTCATTCATTAAAGAGGACTTTGGAGAGGACTTGGTAGGGAACTTTAGGGTACGAACCCTAGTCGACTTTTGCTGCTATTTTAGGGTTTCGAACCCTTTTTTCTTCCATGTTCAATTGAAGATAAGTTATCCTTTAATCATTCAATATGTAACACCCTCATTTTTCACTGATCGCAGCGGATAAAGTGTTTGGGGTATTACTTCATAGAATCAAAGATACAGTAATAGAAAACGACTCGAAAAGAGACGTTTTGAAAATTTAGTTATCATTCATAATTATCAGAGTTTTAATTATAAAAGATATACTTTTATTTTTGGTGAGGTCCCAAAAATCTAAGAGTTAGGTTGTGTTTGAATGATAACCATGAAAAGTCCTCCGAGTACAGAACCTCCTTCTGCCATGGATCCATAGAAGTAATATACCTAGAACACATGCTTAAAAAGTCAACACTAGGTGTTGAGTGAGAATCATAGGTTTAGGGGTTAGTGAATACAAGTTCCCTGGGTTCAGTTGTTACACCCATCTAGGAAAATGTAGGTTTTGTGATAATTGTGATGCATGCACAATTATCAGGAGTGTAGTATGTTGCACTAAGCTCATGAATCACACCTTAACGATCCGGGTCATGTGGGATGCAGACCCAACATAAGGGGATAGAAGGATAACTTGACAAAGTTATTCCTTGAGTGGATTCAAATATAGTACTTATTGGTACCACCTAGTGGGGTGTTAATACCAATGGGAGTTGTCAAACTCCAATAGATCTATCAACTGTATTCGCGTTCACGTGGGTAAAATATCCCAAACAATTAGATTCATGAATTTTGGTTATGTTGTGGTGGCAGTTAGTTTACTCGTGTAAACAACCAAAGAAAAAGACTTGTATTTGGTTTTAAGTAAAGCATTTAGCATGTATCCCCCTCACAGGGTTTATAAAGCATTTAGAGTCGAAGTATTTTAAAAAATATGAGGCTATGAACTCACCTGGGTTTAGAGTAATCTAAGTGATGCAAATAGTGACTCGGAAACTAGACCGCCTTACTCACGTATCCTAGTGTGTTGTTGGTTTTGTATGTATGTCAAGCTTTAGTTATCATGTTTATGTTTCTCAAGTTATTGTTTTTAGGTTTGTTAATGTTTTATATATAACATAACACCGTTCAGGCCATTATAATTCAGAATTATATGATTCCTCACATGAAGCTCCCTACTATTGTATTATGTTATCAACATAATACCGTTCGGGCCATCATAATTCAGAAGTTAATACTCCTCATACAAAGCTCCCTATTATTGAGTTATGTTGTTATTAGGGTTTAGTTATAATCATATCACCGTTCGGGCAATCATATCTCAGAAGTATATGCAATAATCGTTCGAGGAGTCAGGGCACTTTAATTCGTAAACCCAACAAACTCGTCAAAATGAAATATTCACATAGTACTCCTCGCATGAAGCTCCCTAGTATTGTGTTATGCTTCTAACTTTATTTATGTTTTATACTTATATGATATTTTCACTTTTTACCCTTATAGTACATATATTTACGTTTTCTACCCTAAATTTATATTACTTATATTACTTATACTAATAACTATCTATACTTGACACAACTAGTCCCTAGACTTCTATATTTTAAGTAACTAACCTAAAACTCTTAAGTTTTCTATATTTACCATTTAGACCTTTAACTTTATAATATTTATGTTTTTAGTCCTTTTTAGTTTATACTTATTATAATATCTATCCTAGGGTTTTAATATTATGCAAAACTAGTCCTTACACTTATAACTTCTAGGAAATGTCAAAAATAGAACCTCGACTTTATAATTTCAGGAATTTACAATATATACCCTTATGCATGTAAAGTTTTGCAAAACTAGTCCTAATATGCATGTAACTTATATTTTATCTAGAAACTAAGTTTTCTAGCTTATGTTTTACTTATTTTAACTTATATAGGTTATTTATAACTAGTGTATGACTTAATGTAATGACTTATAACATGCATGCAAGTATATGACTCAATCTAGGGTGAAAAAGTAAACTAGTAAATGAAATGGTTCAAGGCTCGTGCAAGGGTTCCTAAGTTATCTAAGGCATCCTAAATCTATCCTAAGACTAAACTAAAGCTAAATGTAAGACTTACTTGGTTAGGGGAAGGTTTACGTTGGTTAAAACTAGGGTTAGGGTTTTCAAGGGCTCGCATCAACTCAAGCCACAACACAACTCGAACAAGACTTCGTTACCCGGCTTCTACACCTTCTAAAGGCTTAGTACTACATAAGTGTGAAGTAGAGAGGAGAGGGAGAGGTGTGAAGAATAATGGATGGAGGGCATGGGTATTTATACCCGCGTAAGGAATAACGAGCAAGAAATGGGGAGGTTAGGTGTCGAGCAGGGGGAGGGGTGAGCAAGCAAGGCTAGGGGATATTGTGGAGAGTCTAACGGTGATGAGGATGAGCTATTGCAGTAGCTAGGGTGCGGAGTAGGTCGGTTGTGGAGGTGGAGAGCCGTGGGAAGTGGTTTGGTGGTAGTAGCTTACAAGGAGGTGATGCACCTCCTTGCTTGGGTGCTTGGAGGTGCTTGTAAGCTGCTTAGAGTGTTTAGGGGTGGTTTAGGGTGATTAGGGGTGGATTAGTGGTGGTTTAGTGGTGATTAGTAGTGGATTAGTCAAGTAGGTGATGCACCTACTTGTGTGGGTGCTTAGAGGTGTTAGGGTGTGTGGTTGGGTATGACTAAGATGTTAGGGTGCTAGGTTGAGGTGTTTGAGGTGCTTATATTTAGGTTTTACTTGCTTTAGTTAAGTTTAGACCTAGTTCTACTTATTAAGTGTTTAAGGTTTTACCTAAGGTTTAGTGCCTAAGTGATGAGGCGAAAAATGAACCGTTTTTAGGGGGTCATTTTAGCCCGGATTCGATTTTATTTGATCAAATTGCCCTAAATCGTTCCTTTTGTCATTTTAGGTACTTTTGGAGTGAAATCTGGAAAAGGAAGCATTTTGGACGTTTTTGGAGCATAAAAGTGAAGAAAACGGCAAAGTCTTAATTTTCCTTGCTGGGAACAGTACCTGACGGCGTCAGAAGTTTCTTAATGACGGCGTCAAGAGTAATACAAGAGGTGGAAGTGGATAAAGTCCGTGACGGTCCAGAGAGTTTTGTACTACGGACATGACGACGTCACCATAGGCCGTCATGGTCCAAATGTTAGTGACGGCCCAGAACAGAATTACACATGACGGCGTCAAAAGTGGATCTAGGCAATCCGATTTCATTATGGGCGGCGAGTTGACGGCGTCAGAATTTCCTTCTTGACGCCATCATCCTGTAAAATCTATATATAGTTTTGCAATTTTCATTCATTAGAGTGTAACTTTTAGGGTGTAACTTTGGAGATAAACCCTAGTCCGATTTTCACAGCTTTTTCAAGGGTTTTTACCCTTTGAAACCTCTTATGTACAATTGAGATAAGTACTCTTTCAATTCAATCAATATGTCTATGTGTTGCTTGAATATATCTTACACTTGTCTTCAATTTAACATGTTTGGCTAGATCTCTTTTGTGTTTGCTTAGATGTAGTGAAACCTAGATGTTAATTATGGGTTGATTGTTTGTTTATAGTTGTTACGGATGATTGTATTTGATGTTAGGCTTAAGAAAACTGGCAGACTTCCATTGGTAACATGTTTGAACGTCTTAAGAAACATGATTAGAGGTGTACTATGATTTTTGGTTGTATTTAATGCCTAGGAGAATTCTAATTATCCAATGTTAGGAGCTTCTAACGGCTCAACATAGGAGTGAAGTAGGATCCTATAGAGTTGGTGAATATTGTACACGACCCTACGACTAGTATTAAGGAATACGACCCGTCATCCATGCAATTGTAACAAATTATCAACCTGTAAAGGATATCTAGGGAGTAATGAAACCTAAGTAAACACAACTTTCCCCATTATTGTTTACACCACTAGTTTAATAAGATTTCATTCCATTTTTGTTATTTTATTTTGATTGCATCTTTAGTTATTGGGTTAGTTGGCTAGCAACTAATTCCGCCCACTCTTCCAAAACCGAGATTTTAATTGCTTTTATAAAAATATAAAAAATACAAAAATAATCATCCCTCACCTCTAGACCTAGTCTTTAGGCTTTGTAATCCTAGCGACACTATTCCTGAGTTGAACGATCAATCCCCCGGTACTTGTTACTATACTATACTACAACGATCAGGTACACTGCCTGGTGGGGGTTGTAAGCTTCTCGAGATCCCTCGAGAGGTAAAGCCTGGTGCGATTCCCACGTATCAAGTTTTTGGCGCCGCAGCCCGGGGAATAGTTATTGTCTAGGTTAAGATTTCTTTTTATTAGGTCTACTTGCTAGATTCCTTTCTAGTAGGATTTTATTTTTATTTCTATGTTTTCTTTAGTCTATCTTATTTCTTCGTGTCTTTGTTCGTAACCTTTAGCATCCGCCATCATGGCAAATGAAGATCTCTCTAACCTTAGAGTCACTAGGAGTCGTAGTTCCGTTAGAGACCTAGTTTTGCCATATGCAGAACCTGAAAGGGAAATGCGTAGGCTAAGGCAATCTTGCTCAACACCCAAACCATCCAACATAGCTATCAACTTTAATGAGGCCCTTTCTGAAGAAGATTCAGATAATCACCTCACACCCTCTAGCCCCCAATCCAACAACAATATGAGTACCACTGAAACTCCGATTCGTAAGCACCTTAAGGACTACTCCTCCCCGAATCCTCGTGGCTTCTCAAATGCCATTGTCTTCCCAAACGAACACACCGATGAGGTCTTGCGTGCAAGCGATGTTTGGCTTGTCCAAAGTGTGTGCAAGTTTTGCGGATTACATAATGATGACCCGATTCAACACATCAGGGACTTCTTGAAAATAGTGGACACCCTCCATATGGATGGGGCCACTAGAAGCACGTCCCGATTACGATTCTTCCCTTTCACTCTTTATGAAAAAGCCAAAGAATGGTATGATAGACTTCCCTTCGAGTCTATCTTCACATGGGAGCAACTTATATCCAAGTTTTATGAGAAGTTTTTCCCAGCAGGGAAAACCTCAGTATTTAGGGATAGGATCCTCCGCTTCCGAAAGGGAAAGGACAAACCCATCCATAAATCGTGGATTAGATTCAAGGATTTAATAAGACAAGTTCCTCATCATGGCATCGAACTCTGGCTTATGGTCCAAATCTTCTACGACAATGTCTCCTCAAACGACCAAAACGGAATCAACAATTCTAAAAAAGGGAAAATAGCCAATCTTAGCGCCGAGGAAGGGTGGAATAGGATTGAGGAATATGCTCAAGACCAGGATGATACTTGGGATGAACCTGAGTCGACTATGAGCATGCCTGAAATCACACAAGCACTCTCAGATCGGCTAAGAAAAATTCACAAAAGGATGGAATATCTTGCGGGGTCGCGAACAACTAAACAACTTTCAATTCCTTACTTGATCTGCGACTACTGTGGGGGCCCGCACGAGGTAGAGGAATGCGGAGGAGAAACCACGACCGAACATGCGTGTTTGTCAGGACATGACATCTACGCTGACGCCTCCCTTTTGCCTTTTTACCAAAATGATGATTATACCCTTTGGGGAAATCTGGTGAAAAGAAAAGAAGGGGAGGAAGGCCCTGAATACAAAATCAGGAGCACTTTTGAAGATGACCTCGGTCACTTTACTCAAGAAAAAGGCTTACAATGGAAAGGTCTTGATGAGCTCATTGCTGAGCAACAGAATGATATGGAAGAATGGTTCAACAAGCTTAATGCCACCCTTGATGACCAAGACAGGCCATCAGTAAGCCAAAAAGATCCCCTGCTCGCGGTGACTACTCGAGCTAGAACAACAACCAAGGACCCTCCTTATCCGAGCTCACACCCTGTCACCATTGATCTAAACGAGCCTCCCGAGGAGGAAGGTAATGTGAGCAACGAGGCTCCTGAACAACCTTCCCTGGTGACCCCATCCCCATCAACTCCACCTAACCAACCTATGAGAATCCCATTCCCATCCCACCTAAAAAACCAGAAAATTGAGAACGATAATAAGAGATTCTTGTCATATCTCAAAGATTCAGTGGTCACCATACCTCTCCTTGATGCTTGCTATCACATGCCAAAGTATAGCTCATACTTCAAAAGATTACTCACCAACCGAAAGAAACTCGAGGGTCTTATGACTCTGGGGGAAGAATGTTCAGTGGTGACCCAACGAGGGCTACCAAAAAAAGGTAGACGATCCAGGCAACTTCACCTTGCCCTGTTCCATAGGATCTCTATCAATAAAGAATGCTCTTGCCGATTTAGGGGCGAGCATCAACCTTATGCCCCACTCCATGTTCCTCAAACTAGGATACTCCGGACTAAAGCCTACCCGTATGAACATCCAACTAGCCGATAGATCGGTCAAATATCCCCTAGGGATATGCAAGAATGTGCTAGTCAAAGTTGGGAAGTTTAAATTTTCGGTTGACTTCGTGATCTTGGAGATGGAGGAGGATGACTTGGTGCCCATCATCTTAGGGAGACCATTTCTTGCTACCGCTCGTGCAGTCATTGATGTTCATGACGGCAAGTTAACCTTACGAGTAGGAATCGATAGCTTAACCTTCGACATTAAAGACACTATGAATCTCTCTCTCGAAGTAGCTAACCGGCTCTATTTCATCGGAGAGGTCGATGAACTCACGGATGTCATTGACAACTGTGTTGATGAACAAATCGGAGAAGGCTGGTTACGGGATGAGAGTTTCCTCCCCATATTGGGGGAGGAAAAGATGGAGGGCGCTAGCGCAGTCTCCTTCTATCCCAGACAAGAGACCACTGAACAGCTCAAACTCCGAAAACCCGAAAATAAGCTTAAGCCCTCTATTATCGAACCACCTAAGCTAGAGCTTAAAGAACTCCCTGACCACCTAGTGTACGCCTTCCTTCAAGGAGAGGATCAACTGCCAGTAATCATAAACTCTTCCCTTGAACATGAACAAAAAGATAGGCTCTTAGAAGTCCTAAAGAAATATAAGGGAGTCCTTGCATGGAGTGTAGCCGACATTAAGGGGATTGACTCAACTTTTTGCACGCATAAAATTCTTATTGAAGAAAACTATAAACCAGCCGTGCAACCTCAGAGGCGGGTGAATCCCAACACTAAGGAGGTAGTGAAGAAAGAAGTCATCAAACTTTTGGATGCAGGACTGATTTACCCAATTTCGGATAGCCCGTGGGTTAGTCCTGTACAGGTTGTACCAAAGAAAGGAGGAATAACTGTGGTGAAAAATGACAAAGGTGAGATGGTACCCCAGAGAACGGTTACTGGCTGGCGGGTATGCATTGATTATAGAAAGCTCAATGATGCCACCAGGGAGGATCACTTTCCCCTACCATTCATTGACCAAATGTTGAAAAGATTATCCGGGCACGAGTACTACTATTCTTGGATGGATTCTCAGGATATTTCCAAATCCGCATAGCACCTAAGGACCAAGAAAAAACCACGTTTACTTACCCTTATGGAACATTCGCCTATAAAAGGATGCCTTTTGGGCTGTGTAACGCTCCCACCACCTTTCAGCGATGCATGACCGCAATCTTTCACGAATTAATGGAAGACAGCATAGAAGTTTTCATGGATGACTTTTCGGTCTTCGGGAACTCTTTCGACCGCTGTCTTGCTAACCTAGAAAAAATGCTCAAACGTTGTGAGGAAACCAACTTGGTCTTAAATTGGGAGAAATGCCATTTTATGGTAAAAGAAGGGATTGTGTTAGGACATAAGGTCTCAGGGAATAGGATTGAGGTGGACCAAGGAAAGGTGGAAGCTATATCTAAATTACCTTATCCCACGACTGTTAAGGTAATACGCAGCTTCTTGGGCCACGCCGGGTTCTACCGGAGATTCATCAAAGATTTCTCTAAAATAGCTCGGCCAATGACTCAATTGCTGGTGAAAGATGCCCCTTTCGATTTCTCTCAAGAATGCAAGGATGCATTCGATCTCCTGAAAAAGGAGCTCACGCAAGCCCCAATCATGGTTACACCCAACTGGGAGTTACCTTTCGAGATCATGTGCGATGCTAGCGACTATGCTGTCGGGGCAGTATTAGGCCAAAGGCGTGACAAACTATTCCAACCTATTTACTACGCTAGCAAAACTATGAATCCCGCTCAAGAGAATTACTCTACCACCGAAAAAGAATTATTAGCCGTAGTGTTCGCCTTTGACAAATTCCGCCAATATCTTTTCCTTTCAAAGACAGTTGTTTTCACTAATCATTCGGCTCTCCGATATCTTTTGCTAAGCAAGACGCTAAACCACAACTAATTTGTTGGATCTTGTTGTTACAAGAGTTTGATGTTGAAATTCGTGATAAAAGGGGGGCGGAGAATTTTGCTGCTGATCACCTCTCTCGTCTTGAAAATCCCCTTAATGAGCTTGATAAAAGCGAGATTCGGGATTCATTCCCTGACGAACAGCTCATGTCAATGACAGATTCTGAACCTTGGTACGCTAATTATGCTAACTATCTTGCAAGTAGGCTCATTCCGGAACACATGACTAGATACGAAAAGAAAAGGTTCTTTGCCCAACTAAAATACTACTTCTGGGATGAACCATTCTTATTCCGAAGATGTCCTTATCAAATAATCAGGCATTGTGTTTCGGGAAATGAGGCAATAAAGATTATGAAAGAGTGTCATTCGGGCCCTTCTGGGGGCCATCATGGGATACACACCACCGCACGAAAGATTTTCGATGTGGGATTCTATTGGCCCACGATATTTCGTGATGTTAAAGAGATGATTCAAGCATGCGATGCATGTCAACGGGCCGGGAATATATCGAACAGAGATGAAGCGCCTCAGAATTTTATACAAGTTTGTGAGGTTTTCGATGTTTGGGGAATCGATTTCATGGGACCCTTTCCATCTTTAGGGGGAATGAATACACTTTAGTTGCCATCGATTATGTTTCAAAATGGGTAGAGGCACAAGCCCTTAGGACCAACGATGCAAGGGCAGTCATTCATTTCCTGAAAAAGTTGTTTGCTAGGTTCGGCATTCCTAAAGCTCTCATTAGTGATAGGGGGACCCACTTTTGAAATGCGCAAATGGAAAAGGTCATGAAGAGATATGGAGTTTCCCACTGATTCTCCACCGCCTATCACCCACAAACCAATGGTCAAGTCGAAAACACCAACAGGGCAATTAAAAGAATACTAGAAAAAACGGTTAATCAAAATAGAAAAGACTGGTCATTTAAACTTGATGAGGCCTTATGGGCATTCTGAACTGCCTACAAGACACCTATTGGAACGACCCCGTTCCGCATGGTTTATGGTAAGGCATGTCACCTTCCGGTTGAACTCGAACATAAGGCTTATTGGGCGCTTAAGGCATGTAATTAGGACTATACAATCGCTGGAACTAATAGGTTCTTGCGACTCCATGAGCTTGATGAGCTAAGGTTAGAAGCGTATGAATCTTCCATTACATATAAGGAGAGGGCGAAAAGATGGCATGACCAGCGAATTAAGAAACCTAAGAAATTCTCAGAAGGGGACAAAGTCCTATTGTATAATTCTCTGTTAAGGTTATTTCCCGGGAAACTCAAGTCTAGATGGTATGGGCCCTTTACGGTGAAAAGTTCCTCTAAAACTGGAGCTGTTGTGTTAATAGACGATGAAAATAGAGAGTTCACTGTCAACATACAACGTGTAAAACATTATCAAGAAAGTAGTAATGAGACGATTATTGAGGAGGATGTAAAATTTGACGATGAGGTCACGTAATTGCCCATGACCTTGAGTCTAGCTACAAGACTCGTAAAATAAAGAAAAGCGCTTCTTGGGAGGCAACCTATGCTTTGTGTGATTTTTAATTGTTTGATTGTTATTTGCTTCCGTATGCATGCTTTATTTTTATTGTTGGTAGATCATGTTTCAAGACTAAAATTGTGAAAATGCTTTATTTTGTCGTTTAACTTCGTCTTAACTTCATATAAAGGTACTTTGCAAAAAGATAAGTGTAATGGTAAACCCCAAATTTGTTTTTAAGAATGAAATTGATCATTATTCTCCACAATATTAAATGGACATGTGTATTAGTATTTGTTAGAGTCAAATGCTTGTATCGAGTTATAATGATGTTTTGCAGGATTTTCCAGGAAGTAGGACACAAGTTTTGTAAGGAATTTTGGAAGTTCCTACTGATGAAGTTCCTGCTGAAGACTTTCTGCTGACATTGTGTTCCTGCTGAAGACTTTCTACTGACGCAAGTATAAAGACTTTCTGCTGAAGACTTATTACTACGGATATTATGAATCCGTATCTTTAGTATTTATTTGTTAGGATATGCATGAGCTATTTTAGGTAGTGATATGTATTAATTTTATATTTAATTAGTTGATTTTATATTTAATTAGGGTTCCTTATGTCTATAAAAGGAACAGGTAGCTTTTGTATTAGGTACCACTTTGAAAACAAAACTTCAATAACATCTTTGAAACACTTTTAATAGAAAGGAATAGAGATCCATAG
This sequence comes from Artemisia argyi, assembly GCA_030686995.1. NCBI lineage: Eukaryota > Viridiplantae > Streptophyta > Magnoliopsida > Asterales > Asteraceae > Artemisia > Artemisia argyi. Next base: position 200,255 of record JARVZY010010821.1, read on the forward strand.
AGGATCATTGTTATTAGAAAAACCTTGTGAAACTTTGATTGTGATTAATCATTATTCCACTGTGCAAATAATCATTGTTTCTATTATCCTAGATTGGGCTTAAACGATTCTCTACAATTGGTATCAGAGCGGAATAATGGAAACAATGATTATTTACACAGCGGAATAATGATTAATCACAATCAAAGTTTCACAAGGTTTTTCTAATAACAATGATCCTCTATGGATCTCTATTCCTTTCTGTTAAAAGTGTTTCAAAGATGTTATTGAAGTTTTGTTTTCAAAGTGGTACCTAATACAAAAGCTACCTGTTCCTTTTATAGACATAAGGAACCCTAATTAAATATAAAATCAACTAATTAAATATAAAATTAATACATATCACTACCTAAAATAGCTCATGCATATCCTAACAAATAAATACTAAAGATACGGATTCATAATATCCGTAGTAATAAGTCTTCAGCAGAAAGTCTTTATACTTGCGTCAGTAGAAAGTCTTCAGCAGGAACACAATGTCAGCAGAAAGTCTTCAGCAGGAACTTCATCAGTAGGAACTTCCAAAATTCCTTACAATCCTCCCCTAATCTTGAATTTGACATGGTTAAGTTCAAGATTCCTTGATAGACCGCCAATAACACAAATCAGAGGATTGAGGATAAACATCAGCAGCAAAGAATCTTCAGAAATAGAATCTCTATGATCAACAAACATTAGAAAAGCAACATTCTTTGCAGCAACACAAGACTAAATGTACATCAAAACATATAAGTTTCATACTATTCTCATCACATCCAGGTGTCTTAACTCCTGTGAGAGGTGAATCATTGAAAATAATGGATTTGATGTCTCTTTACCAATAGCCATCACTACTGGAGTAGCCAAGTGTTCAAAGGTACACTGATAACCACATGATTTTGAGCAAATCATCAGCTATAAACGGATTTGAGAAGTCTTTACCTGTAGCCGTTTGCTCAGGACTAGTCAATTATTGATGAATTATCATCTTGGTCAATTGAATACCAAATATGGTTTTCCACAGCCTTTACCACAAGCCGTATACATGTGGGCTAGCCAACTCTTGTGTCAGTAAGACATGGTGAGCTGAGAACCATATGTGTGGTAAGTAACCACTACAAGTACCTGCAAACAAGATAAAACAAAAACTATACAAATATATGTTAGGTTTTTTTTTTTTTTTTTTTTTTTTTTTTTTTTTTTTTTTTTTTTTTTAATAAAAGAAAGAAAGAAATACATTTTTTTTTTTATTATTATTATTTTTTTTTAACTAACAAGAAAGAAAGAAAGATTTTTTTTTTTTTTTTTTTTTTTTTTTTAATAATAAAAGAAAAAAAAAAACAAAAATACGGAATATGGAAAATATACCATCAAGCATCAGCAGGAACCAAAGAAACATGTAGTGTCAGTAGAAACACTAAGCCTCCCCTTAGGCGTATAAGGATCCAACAGCTGCAAAAATGATTAGTATACATATAATACAACAATAAGCCTCCCCTTAGGCTTATGCCTCCCCTCAATCAGTGCACCTGACAAGGACTCTTGTTCTTGGGTACCCAGAATGAACCTTTCCTCTTATGTGTCCAAGAACAACCTGTTGAGGGCTTAACACCATTATCCCATCTGGTCCCCCACCCCATATACATTGGGTCAAAACAACTAGGCCAAAAACTATTTTGAAAGTAAGTGCTAGTAGGTATGTAGAATGGTCTAGCAACATGTCTTTTCCAACCGGCTGGAAAAGATCTATCAGTAGAAACTGGCTTACCAGCAGGAACTGATTTATCAGCTGGATTGGGTCTGCTGGTTTTCACATGGGTTGCTCTAGGAGGAACATATGGGGGAATAGCATTAACACTGGTCCACTGTGGTCTAGGTCTCTTTTGGTCAGCACACACACCCATTCTCTTCTCATGAAAATCACAATCCTTAATGAGATGAGACTTACTACCACACACAAAACAAGTTTTCTTCTTCAAAGACTTATCCTTAACACAACTTTGTTTATTACACACAAACTTATCAGAAATAGAACTAGAAACAGAATTGTGTTTAACAGAATAAGTAACTGTCTTTGTTTTGGGTTCATTATCAGCTACTTTGGACTTGGGTGTGGGCTTGAGTGAGTGCCTAGGTGAGTCAGACTTTTCACTTGAATCACATGTGGCATAGTCAGTGGACTTTAGGTCTGAGGACTTGTCACTTTTAGAACAAGAGACAGAGTCCTTTGTTTTACACTTAAGCTCTGGCAAGTCACTTGACTTTTTGCCATATAAATGGTGTGATCCATCAAAGTCTGAGGTAGTGGTGGTAGGCATATGTTCTCCTCTTATAGGTCCTGACACAGCATGTAATTTACCTTCTTTAACATAGTTTGCTAAACCTGCTGGTGTAGATTTACCCATATCATTCCTTGCCTCTAAACCAACATATTTCTTAAAACCTAAACCTATCCCTGAGTTAACAGCTTGACAACCATATAGACAACTAGCTAATTTATCACCTGCCATTAACCATTCTTTATGCCTAGCCACTTCTTTATCAAGCCTATCTTGCACCTCTTGTTTCTCTAAATCTAATTTAGCATTTACTTTCTTAGTCCATGTTAACTCATCATTAGCACATTTTAAATCTCTTTCCAACACTCTTATCTTCTCTTCATAAGCAAGTTGATTCTTTTGAAACCACACTTTCTGTTGTTCTAAAGTTTTAAAAGCTTCTTTGTAAGTTTGAGCTTCAATAAAACTAGTATTATATTTTGGTTTCATATCATCATAAGCTTCTTTAAGAGTATTATATTTAGAATCACAATCACAAAGAGAATTATGTACCTGAGGAACGACACCCATGAGTGCAAATGCTCCAGCATCATCAATAATACAAGCTTCCTTTCTTTTCTTCTTGGATTCAGCCTTGCCTCCATACCTTGCTTTGATTGCATTCCATATCTCCCTTGCATCATGCATAGAACGGAAAGCTGCTACATGATCAACAGGAATAGATTGAAGCAAGGTAGTTCTTGCCTTTGATTCCCTTTGTACAGCAATGTTTTCAGCTGCAGTTTCTGGAGAGAGAATACAGATTTCTCCATCCTCATTTGTTCTAGTCCTGTTCGGGCTATTGCCATTTTGAATCACCCTCCAAACACTTATATCAATGTTTATGATACAGTCTTCCATCTTCTTAGCCCATACCTCGTACTCATAATCCATCAAATACGGAACCATTGCAAAAATTAGGTTTGTAAAGAACAGTAGCAATCGATCAGCAGGAACGTGAACAGGAGGAACGATTATATTCAGCAGTAGTGCAGCAGCAGAATTAATTCGATTAGCAGCTCAGCAGTATCTCAAAGCATCAGCAGAAACAAATAACCAACTAAAATACAACCTCAATAATAATGTAGTACGAATCTTCAATATCGACCCACTTTTGAAGGCTTGACCAATCAGTGACAAACTCCACTTACTTTTCCAAAGACAACAAACAATTCACAAACTGACACCAATAAAATATTCAACAGCAGCAGCTACTTGAATGACTAGTATGTTTTGCTTCGGGCAGTACACTCCACACTTTGCAAAAGATGACAACAGCAGCTATGATTTGATTAATCAATCCAACCCACGTGATATCAACCCCCGACACCAAATCCAAACTTGATTAATGATACGGGATATACTAAACAAATTGTGCCTTCACTTTACCACATGCGGCAAACAAATATTGACCAAGAAATTAAATCGCAACAGTGTACTGATCTGATCCTTCCACGTGAAGGTCTTCTCTTATAATTGTTAAATAAATTCAACCCCACATAAAACCAAAAACGAATCTTATAATCGACCAATCAAATCAATTCACAGTCCCATGATTCATAGATAGTACGAAATAATTAATATAATCAGATCTCTCAACGCACTAACTAACAAACATCACACACGTGTATTAATTTAAAAATCAGATCTGCTCCATAATAAAAATTACGAGATTACCTTGTTGTTTTGCTGCACCAATCAGAATTGATTAAAAATAATAATTGACGATTACCTCAAAACTGATTTCTGGTCTGCTTCAGAAACTGCTCCGACGACAATAAAAACCTTGAATCAACTAGATATCAAGAGCCCCCGCTCTGATACCAATTGTAGAGAATCGTTTAAGCCCAATCTAGGATAATAGAAACAATGATTATTTGCACAGCGGAATAATGATTAATCACAATCAAAGTTTCACAAGGTTTTTCTAATAACAATGATCCTCTATGGATCTCTATTCCTTTCTATTAAAAGTGTTTCAAAGATGTTATTGAAGTTTTGTTTTCAAAGTGGTACCTAATACAAAAGCTACCTGTTCCTTTTATAGACATAAGGAACCCTAATTAAATATAAAATCAACTAATTAAATATAAAATTAATACATATCACTACCTAAAATAGCTCATGCATATCCTAACAAATAAATACTAAAGATACGGATTCATAATATCCGTAGTAATAAGTCTTCAGCAGAAAGTCTTTATACTTGCGTCAGTAGAAAGTCTTCAGCAGGAACACAATGTCAGCAGAAAGTCTTCAGCAGGAACTTCATCAGTAGGAACTTCCAAAATTCCTTACAAGTTTTTCCAGAAATTTTCTGGAAACTTAACATAAAGATTTCTGCAGGTCACTTCTGACGGCGTCAGGAATTAATTCCTGACGGCGTCATGTGTAAAATTCTGGAAATTTTGCTAGTTTTGTTTTTCTAACGGAGTCTTAAAGTTTTTGTTAATTCTTTAATTTTATAAACTCCAGGAAATCTGCAAATATTCATTCCACAAGCATTATATCTTAATTTGCTTTTTAGGACTTGTTAGTATATATAGATTGCCGCCGATTTTACGTGAGGTTGCCTTGTTTGTTTTCTCAGGTTTAACAGGTTATGTATGACAAGAAGATGATTTATTTTTCTGGAAGGGAAGCTTTGAATATTCATTTTCTTGGAGGAAGATCTAACCTTGTTACCACACTATCCACACCGAACGAATTAGGAGAGTATTTGCTTTCATTCTTTTACCTGTTTTACTTTTACATTCTTTAATTGAACATTGGGGACAATGTTCATCCTAAGTGTAAGGGGAGGGTAAATGATGATACCTTATAGAATACAATTGTACTTGAGTTTGTTTGTTTGATGGTACGTGTGTAATAAAACTAAGAGAAATACTTGTTAGTGTAATTTTAGCGCCAAATTTAAAATTTTTTACAACATTTAGGAGTGAAACTTTAGCCTTAGCAAGCGTCTCATGGATAGGAGTCGTATGACTAGCATAAAACCGTACCATTCAGTAAAATTTTCCACCCAAATATGTGAGGTTCGCCTTTAGATTTGATAGGAAAAGCATTTACTATTAGTGCTTATGAGTGTACCGGTAGCATTTAGATTCTAGAACTTGCGTTAGTGATGCATCCCGAGACCGCTAGTGAGAGTACATTCGTGTAGTAGGATTTACTACATGATAAGGGCATTAGGATCACCCTTGTGTTAAACCCGTATCATAATTACTTGACCATTTAAGTCATATTACTTGGCTAGTAAAGTCAATGAATTTTTCCCACACCTTAGCGTTGTACTCATTTTTAGTACACGAAACCCCTAGTACACCCCTCCGAGCCTATATTTTCGCTTCTAACTTTAAGCATCTTACTTAAAGGAATAATTTGTTACAACCCACTTAAATGTACACCCAAATCACATTATCCATCCGTGTATGCACTCATCTTTAGTACATTATTGTTACATGTTTAAACCATTAGTTAATTATATAATTGATTACATGGTTGCTAAGTCGAGTCATATCTTGTACATATTGTTTTGGGACGATTGGGACTCATGGGTAAAGTACTTGTGGTATGGAGTAATGGGGAAGAACATCATATATTACCCCTATATGTGCGTTAATCTTAAAAGTACTCCAAGTGTTTTGATTATCTTGATTCGAGTCATTAGATTAGTTTATTGTAAAGTATGTAAAAATTCTAGTGTAAGAGGAATGTTCATTCCCTATGATGTATTATTTTGGATGGTAGGATAAGAGTGTATGCAAAAAAAAAAAAAAAAAAAAAAAAAAAAAAAAAAAAAAAAAAAAAAAATCGTATAATTAAGAAAAAAAATAATAGAAAAAGAAAAGAGAAAAAACATACGGACTACCATCCCGTTTCATTCTATGTTTGTTTTATTTTTTGTTATTTTTCATTTATTAGCTTAAGTCGAGTCTAGTCTTGGCTTAGCAACGCCATATTGTACATGTAATTAACTAAGATAATTAACTAGCCACCAGTAAATATTGCCTTTACCTAACAAAACCGTGTATTCCATATCCCTACACCTAACGTTATAACCATTTAAAAGACCTCTTTGATAGTTTATCCTAGGTGCTTACGCCAAGTGGTGGAGGTTTGATCCTTTCCCAAGCCCATGGTAATCTATTTTGCTATGACAGGTAGTGAGAGATGTTTTCTATTTCCATATTGTGATATATACTTTATTACACCCGAGAGGCATGAGTATCTAAACACTATTTGTGAGGTGCTAGTATATGACCTCCGTGCTTGTTTTTGGTTTTTAGTGGAATGATTATTTGTTGTAATTACTTTTATATTAGTGTTAAATGACCCCTAACTTGTATTTTGATTAGAATAAAAGCGCATTTGCTTAAGGACAAGCAAATCTCAAGTGTAAGGGTATTTGATAAGGCGAAAAATGAACCATTTTTAGGGGGTCATTTTAGCCCGGATTCGAATTTATTTGATCAAATATTGCCCTAAATCGTTCCTTTTGTCATTTTAAGTACTTTTGGAGTGAAATATGAAAAAGGAAGCATTTCGGACGTTTTTAAAGCATAAAAGTGAAGAAAACGGCAAAGTCTTAATTTTCCTTGCTGGGAACAGTACCTGACGGCGTCAGAAGTTTCTTAATGACGGCGTCAAGAGTAATACAAGAGGTGGAAGTGGATAAAGTCCATGACAGTCCAGAGAGTTTTGTACTATGGACATGACGGCGTCACCATAGGCCGTCATGGTCCAAATGTTAGTGATGGCCCAGAACAGAATTACACATGACGACGTCAAAAGTGGATCTAGGCAATCCGATTTCATTATGGGCGGCGAGTTGACGGCGTCAGAATTTCCTTCTTGACGCCGTCACCCTGTAAAATCTATATATAGTTTTGCAATTCTCATTCATTAGAGTGTAACTTTTAGGGTGTAACTTTGGAGATAAACCCTAGTCCGATTTTCACAGCTTTTTCATGGGTTTTTACCCTTTGAAACCTCTTATGTTCAATTAAGATAAGTACTCTTTCAATTCAATCAATATGTCTATGTGTTGCTTGAATATATCTTACACTTGTCTTTAATTTAACATGCTTGGCTAGATCTCTTTTGTGTTTGCTTAGATGTAGTGAAACCTAGATGTTAATTATGGGTTGATTCTTTGTTTATATTTGTTACAGATGATTGTATTCGATGTTAGTCTTAAGAAAACTGACAGATTTCCATTGGTAACATGCTTGAACGTCTTAGGAAACATGATCAGAGGTGTACTATGATTTTTGGTTGTATTTAATGCGTAGGAGAATTCTAATGATCCCATGTTAGGAGCTTCTAACGGCTTGACATGGGAGTGAAGTAGGATCCTATAGAGTTAGGGAATATTGTACACGGCCCTACGACTAGTATTAAGGAATACGACCCATCATCCATGCAATTGTAACAAATTATCAACCTGTAAAAGATATCTAGGGAGTAATGAAACGTAAGTAAACACAACTTTCCCCATTATTGTTTACACCACTAGTTTAATTAGATTTCATTTCATTTTTGTTATTTTATTTTGATTGCATCTTTAGTTATTGGGTTAGTTGGCTAGCAACTAATTCTGCCCACTCTTCCAAAACCGAGATTTTAATTACTTTTATAAAAATATAAAAAATACAAAAAGAATCATCCCTCTCCTCTAGACCTAGTTTTTTGGCTTTCTAATCCTAGCGACACTATTCCTGATTTGAACGATCAATCCCCCAGTACTTGTCACTATACTATACTACAACGATCAGGTACACTGCCTGGTGGGGGTTGTAAGCTTCTCGAGATCCCTCGAGAGGTAAAGCCTGGTGCGATTCCCACGTATCACTAAGTTAAGTTCCTAAGTGTTTTTAGTGACTAATCTTAAGACCTAATGGGTTTATTCTAAGTGAGGGTAACTTATGGGAAAGGTTTGGGAAGGTTTGACCTAGTTTTGTAACCTAAATGACCTAAGTGTGTTTAGTGAGAGACTAGGGTTTATCCTATGGTTTAGTGCCTAAAATAGTGTCCTATGAGTGTCTAATAACTATTCCTAAGTTCTAAGAGGCTTATACTAAGTGATAGTGACCTATGGGGAAGTTTTAGGATGGTTTAGACCTAATTCTTGTTAACTATGACCTAGTTATGGTTTTGGGCTTATGGGGTTTGTATCTTAGTTCTAAAGGGTTTATTCTATAGGATAATGGTCCTAATATATCCTAATATTCCTAAGGAAACTCTTACTTAAGCCTTGGACACATTCGTACTAGTTAAACTATGCATATAGGTTCAAATAAGCACATAATCCTACTTAAGTTTTAGTTAGTGTTTATTAGGGTTTTGTGTTATGTTTAGTGTTTTAGATTGGAGAATTACTTATTATGGTGTTGTTATGATTTTATGCTTGACATACCTGGGGTTTATAGGATGTGAGTGTTGAGTTATTTGGCTTGTGTAGATACGTGAGCACGTCTAGTGAGTCATGCAAGTAATGATGCATATAAAATGCAAAAATTTACCTGTGAAATACCTACTATAGGTATTTGTAATGGGAATGACAGTAATGGGTGTTTGTGGGTTGTTTTACAATATGTCTATGTGTTGTTTGATTATATTGTATGCTTTTCTTTTATTTAACATGTTAGCTTAGGTTTGTTTATCTTTGCTTAGATCTAATGAAACCTAGTTATTGATTATTGGTTGTTGGTTTGTCATTGATTGTTGTGGGTGATTGATTTTAGCGTTAGACTTAAGAAAACTGGCAAATCTTCTATACGGTAACTTGCTTGAACGTCCTAAGAAACGTAATCGGATGTGTACTACGGTTTTATTGGTTGTATTTAATGTATAAGTAACTATTAATGGGGCCATGATACGATACTAAACATGTAGTCATAGGAAGAGATAGAAGCTTATAGAGTTGGGAAAGATCGTACACGGCCCCACGAATGGTATTAAGGAATGCAACCCTTCACCTATGCAATTGTGACAAACCAACTAATCAATAAAAGATAACTAGGGAGTAGTGAAATCAAAGTAAACACGTTTTTCTCATATTAGAAGTTCTCACTATTTTATTTTCTTGTTATTTTATTTTATTTTATTTGTTTAAGTAGTTAATTGGGTTAGTTAACTAGCAACTAATTTCGCCCACTCTTCTAAAAACCGAGATTTTTACTTGCTTTTTATAAAATATAAAAATACAAAAAGAATCATCCCTCACCTCTAGACCTAGTTAGATTAATTTCAATCCTAACGAACACTATTCCCTGTGGAGAACGATCAATCCCCCGGTACTTGCCACTTCACTATACTACATCGTTCGGGTACACTGCCTAGTGGGGATTGTAAGCTTCTCAAGATCCCTTGAGAAGTAAAACTTTTGTGTAGACCATAATCCAGCACATCAAAGTTTTTGGCGTCTCTGCCGGGGAATAGTTATTGTTTAGGTTGAAATTTATTTTTATTAGGTCTACTCACCAGATTCCTTTCTAGTGAGATTTTTATTCTTTATTTTTATAGGTTTTATTTAGTCTATCTTATTTCTTCGTTTTCTTTGTTTGTAACCATTACCATCCGCCATCAAGGAAGGTGGTAATATCTTTCAGCCCATCAACCCGCCAAAACAAAACCCACCACAACCAAACCAACCTCCTAGAGCCCGCACTTTAGGAGAATACTCCCGACCTAGCCACCAAGGCTATCGAAACACCATTGAGCTCACTCAAGGAGCCAATGTGTCTCCTTTGCGATCCGACACCATGATGAGGCGAAAAGTGTACCACTTTTAAGGGGTCATTTAAGCCCGAATTCGAGATTAATTGATCAATTATTGCCCTAAATCGTTCCTTTTGTCATTTTAGGTACTTTTGAGGAAGAATCAGGAAAATGAAGCATTTTTGACGTTTTTGGAGCATAAAAGTGAAGAGAATGGCAAAGTCTCAAATTTCCTTGCTGGAACAGTACCTGACGGCGTCAAAGATCTGCACATGACGGCGTCAAGAGTTAAAAAAGAGGTGGATATGGAATTACAACATGACGGCCCAGAGTATTTTCAAGCTTATGGACCTGACGGCGTCACCAAGGCCGTCAGGGTCCAATTACTAGTGACGGCCCAGAGCATTTCTCCATATGACGGTGTCACAAATAGATCTAGGCAATACAATTTTATCATGGCGGCAAGTTGATGGTGTCACAAGCTAATATGTGACGCCGTCAAAGTGCAAAGTCTATATATAGTTTTCCAAATTTCATTCATTAGTGTGCAACTTTGAGGGAATAAACCCTAGGCCGAATTTTATCAGTTTTTCAAGGGTTTCAACCCCTTGATTCTTCCATGTTCAATTGAAGATAAGTATTCATTCAAATCATTCAATATGTCTATGTGTTATGTGATTATATCTTACGCTTGTCTTCTATTTAACATGCTAGGCTAGATTTTCTTGTGTTTGCTTAGATGTAGTGAAACCTAGATGTTAATTATGGGTTGATTGCTTGTTTATAATTGTTACAGATGATTGTATTCGATGTTAGGCTTAAGAAAGCTGGCAGACTTCCATTGGTAACTTGCTTGAACGTCTTAAGAAACATGATCAGAGGTGTACTACGATTTTTGGTTGTATTTAATGCGTAAGAGAATTCTAATGATCCCATGTTAGGAGCTTGTAACGGCTCGACATAGGATTGAAGTAGGATCTTATAAAGTTAGGAAATATTGTACACGGCCCTACGACTAGTATTAAGGAATATGACCCGTCATCCATGCAATTGTAATAAGCTAATTGTGACATTTCAAAAAATTTCATGTCATTAATCTTAATATTATTTAACTATTCTATTTTTAAATAATTAACTTCGTTGAAAGTTATCCGCGTTTCGTCATAACACATTCAATTCATTCAACCATGATTAGACTACGTCCATTCTACACTTTTTATGCAGCATTGTTTCCTTACAATCCTATTTTAAAAGTCACTTTTCAATTATTCCATTTTTACGTAAACCTTGCACCTTTACATTTTACCCGATTTAAATTTACGTTTTAAGGTTTTGACAAAGTGAACCAACCCTAGACTATGATAATTTACATATTTTTATGAATTTTTGAACTATTTCATGTTTACAAAAGAGTTTATACTTGTCGTGTCATTTTTATAACTTACGTCACTTTTATCAAGAACCGGTGTCACCAAACGTGTTTTCGACTCACGGTTTCATTTTTAACGATGTTTAAACACTCCGATAAACCCAAGGCTCTCATGAAATATAAAAATTAGCCATTTTAACACTTCGTAACAATTTCAAAATATTTTTATAACACTTTTCTAAAATTCACGTTTTCAGGTCGCCCGGTTCTGCGTAATTCGCGTTTTTAAGACCGTACGCTTGATTTATACTCCACAAACACACTAATACTCCAAATATTAATCTAATGTTCATAAAATCTGATCTTTATCTTTGTTTTTCAATCTTGGGTCATTCACCAATCTTCACCTTTCCAAATTACCACTTAAAACGCCTAAAAACTACTCATTACCTTACATAATCCACTCCAACACTTATATTTATCATACATTTGATACTTATGCTTTTTTTTACAAAAGAAATAAAATAAAATACACCCTTGGAGCCCCAAACCGGACCCCCTCCCTTTTAATACACCAACACTCCTCATTTTTTTCATTTTCAAGGTTTTCTTTACATGCAAATCTCACAAACCTTCATAACCATCCAACTCCCTCCTCCTTCTCCTCTTTGCTGCCGAAATCACCGCAACACACACCACCATCTCAGCCTAATTTTGATCATAAAATATTCACCACAACATCCTCTTGAAGGTGCTCACAAAAGATGGTGTTTGATTCGAAGTTTAGAAGATTTTCTTGAAGTTTTCATAGAGTTTCTTGGTGTTTTTCTTCAAGACTTGATTAGGGCTTTGTTTAATCAAGTGGGTAATCATTTGTGAATATTGAATTGAAGATTCCACTAGTCTTGGTGTCATTAGGGTCGTTTCCAATCCAAGCCCTAGAAAGGTTATTCATGATTTATCACTCCTTGTAAGCTAATCTCATAATCCTCTTTGATTTTTGTCACATGCAAATGGTTTCTGTTATTTAATTAATTATGGGTTTTCTGATTTAGATGAGTTTTAATGTTCTTGAGTTGTTTGTGATGATTAGTGTGGCATTGCATGATGATTGATGATGTTTTGGATGAGTTTAGAATAGGTTTAATTGGATTTGATGGGACTGTTTTTACATCAGTAGAAAAACGTGGATTTTCCCATTAAGTTTTGGCCTGGAGCCTATGTTTAAATTACATTTTTAGATAGATATAGGTCAAAGATTCATGTGGTGAGTTGGAGGAATTTTTATCTCCTCTGGATGATCAAGTTATGCCCAAATTAGTAAAACTACTAAACTAGTCAATATAGGTACCTTGCAGATTGTTTGTGTGTTAATGGTAAATTTTTGGCTTAGAGCCTACTGAAGCTTTTCATAAATGGATAGTATAATATCTCAGGTCCTAGTGGTGAGTTGTCCGAAGCACCAACTATTCCGGATGGTCGAGATACGACCAAAACCGTGAAAACATATTTAGTATGTACCCAGAAAATGCAATGCAGATTGTTTTACTTGTAACGAATTATTCTTGAACTAGAGGCTACTGGGTTTTTACATGGGTGAAGGGTAAAACAAATGAGCACCTTGTGGCTAATTGGAGGGTTTATCAACTCCTCCGGATGAATTGGTTATGGCCATTTTGCTAAAATTGATCTGTTCTGAACTACTGTTTGAAAAAGGAGTTTAACTCCAAGTTTTTACACTAAAATTGTTGGAATAAAAGTTGAGACCTGTAGTATACATCTTAGGCTAACACGTCCAATTGGTCTCACTTAAATTGCTATCATAGTTTACGATTTATGGCCATGTTCGTAAGAGATTAAAATTCAGAAAATATTATGGGTTGGATGTTCAAGGGTAAAATAGTCTTTTCACATGATTTTGAATCTTTCAGAAGTTGAGGCCTGGATTTTTGAAAACTAGACTCAAAGAGATTTCCAGGGGTGAAGGCCTTGTATTCATATCATTTATAGATTAGGAGTTAAGGGTCTATAAAATAGAGTCAAATCCAGAATTTAATATTTTACGTCTTGTCTTGAACTCCAAAACGTGTAGATACACATAGGTAAGATAAGAATTGAGGGATGAAACTTAGTAGGTGTTTTATTACCTATAAGACCTGGTCGAACATCAATCTTAGAGTGAAAATATCTTGGGTTAAGTCTTAGTGCAATCCCATGCTTATCTCGGAAACATATCTCATGATCATTTGATTTACTTTTTCATATCGCTCTTCTTTATCATTCTAAGTCGCGTCACGTCTTTTAGCTTATGCTTAGACGCTTCAAAATCGTCCGAAGATCCGTTTTACTTCTGATCTCGTTGCTCTTAAGGTGAGTTCATAGCCTCGCCTTTACTTATTTAAATGTTTTATAAACCTCGCGAGGGGGGATACATGCTAGTTTTATAAACTAAATACAAGTATTAATTTTTGGTATGCTTGACCCGATCACAAGATTATAGACATTGAGTATATTTCTTGCCAATTAAGTCCTCATCATGAACCGTTAATTTCGTTGGAAATGCTAGTATTATGAATATGCATATTGGGCATTGACCAGCCTGGCCGAGTGAGTAGCGCTCACCTTTCAACGGTCAGATAATATTGAGAGGTTGTGGTAAATTGCAAATATTACCCTACCGGGGCAACTGTCAAAACTAGGTTAAGGTTCGGTTTCATGAGCTCAATACTATAAAATCTTATTGCCCAACTTGTATTTGTTACATGTCAACTTAATTATGGGCGTATAACAACGTAGCCCATCGTATTTTAAACTGAATTATCTTGTATTCAAATGATCACTTATTAAACTCTATGAATTCACTCAACTTTATGTTGACTTTTTAGCATGTATTTTCTCAGGTACTATTTGGCTAGCTGAGCATTGGGAGTAATCGGAGTCGCGTGGATATCAAATATTGAAAGACTTGTTTTCTACGCATTCGATAACTTTTTACCTTTAAAATATACAAAAGTGTCATGTTTTTAATTCTTGTAACTTAACTTTTAAATAGAAATTGTTGGGACCTTTGTACTCTGATTTATCAAATTGAATGTGACATTTTATTAAACGTCTCTTTTGAGGTCGTTTTATGTAACTTGTGTGTATGAACTATGAAGTGACACCCAAATTGGTATTCCGCTGCATTGTAAATTTTGGGGGTGTTATACAATGGCATCAGAGCATTAGTTATAGCAAATTAGGTCGTTTTCAAAACCTAAACTATAACTGATTTTTGAATTTGTTTTAAAGTCTTTCACCATTGTTCGATATCCGCGTACGCTTGCTCCCAGGTAACTTATATGCTTTATTTTGCATCCATACTTCTATTATATGACTAATGAATATATCCCCTAGTCATGATTTCGCTCTCTCATGCCTGTCTTATGATGTTATACTTTTTACTTTATATCGGTCGGTTATTTATACGCTGACCACTCCGATTATCGTGTATTTCGTGTTTTCTTATTTTCTCCCTCGAACATCAATACTAGTATTGTATGAGGATACCCGTACATATATGTGTTACTCTCTTCTCAAATCGTTGCACATGTGTGTAGTACTATTATATGTATTAATGAATTTGTTTACTTTAACCTTTTATGAATGAGGTGGTGATCTCTGAAACATTTTCGCTACTTTACTTTATTTCCTTTTGATGATATTGACATTCGGTGTACTTTGTCAATTCCACGAGTAATTTTATTGTTCAACTCCGAGTGGGAATATTCTTCTTATGCCTTTGAATCACGAATGTTATTTTCATTATCCATTATTTTGAAATCTTCCAATAGATGGGAGTACGACCTTAACTTGTCATCTTGGATCATCCCATCCTTTGGCACTTACCTTGGAAATGCGATTGACTAATGTCATATTGTTATTCTCGTTACTTCTTCTTATGATTTTGATAAATCATGTTATGGAAGGATTCTAGTTGTGTAAACACTTGGGATGTTAATCTTAATGATGTGTTTGGGATATTTATGAATGAATGTGATTTAGCACGCGGGATTTACTAAAACACACTAAAGGAACAAAGGTGGTGAATAAGTAAACGTGAATAAGTTTAGAGTGATGAACACAACATGAATAACACAAAACGATTCAATATTATTGATGAAATAATACGGGTGATCTAAACTATCACCAGGATTACAAGTGTAACCTTGAATCTTTGATACGTGAAAAAGGATTTTAAAGGTGGAAGTTATGCATGTAGTGATTGATCTAGTTGTCAAGTATGCTTACTTGTTGTGCATGTGATCTATCTAAACTGTTATCTCAGAAGGTGAATTAAGGGTTCCTTTTATAGCATAAGGAGCCCTTATTACAAGTTGTCAAGTTGTCTAATATAATATATTAGAGACTTATCTTATCCTAATATTACACCTTTCAAGGTAAAAACACTCCATTGTATCTACTGAGACTTCTGTACTACTTCTACTTAACGTATAACTTTGTACAAAGACTAATAATACAACTAAATATCTCTAAATAAAATATAACAACTTGTCGTTAAAACTGGCAGGACCTTCTTTAACTAGCAGTACCTTCTTACCCAGAAGGTACTGTTAGTGTATCTTCAACATCAACAAAACTGAAGAGGCAGGCTTAACTATCATCTAGCAGGCTCTTCTGGCAGACTCTTTAACTTGTGCATTTTATTCCCAACAATCCTCCCCTAAACTTGTTATTCCCTTTTAAAATAACCAAGTTTCTTGTGACTAAAATTCATACCTTGAGGATTTGAGGGAACTCTTCCAAAAACTTTATCTATTTCTCCTTAGGCTTTCATACTGATCCAATATGCTTTCCTTCAATCTTTTGACTGCATCAGTTTCTTCTTCACATAATAGCTTGTTGGAGATCAAGACTGATAATACTTCATAGCTTAAAGGATACTCCTTCTCACCTAGCATAAAAAGCTCTATTCCACTCTGAGTGGAAAGATGATGAACATGACTCATGCTGAAGTATTCCCATGTAACAGATAAATCATAGTAAGGAAATTTCCAATGTGTATCAGTAGGATTTGGATCATATAATCTGTTGAACTCCACCCATAGCTCTTGCTCCTTTGCATTAGGTTTATACTTGGTTTTCAGCTCCTCTTGAACTAATACCCATAATTCATCTAAATCCATTCTGTTACATGCTCTAAGTAGATTTTCAAATTTCTTGAAAATCTCAACCTTGTTTCCAACTCTTGTTATCTTCCATGCTTTGCCAAACTTATCATTGTAGATTTCCCAATCTATGACTGGATGCCTTGCATGTAAAGGTTCAGCAAAAACAATTTGTGGAACATGGACAACCATTTCTCTTGACTGAACAGGAGGCAAGTCTGCTTTCTCTGCTTGTTCCTTCTGATCATCTTTTCTTCCTTTGGAAGGCCTTTCTTGTGTATCCATGAGAAAACTGGTTTTGTTTCTTCTGTAAGCCTCTAAGTATAGAAGCTTCAATTCATCAAAAGATTTACCTTTGAGTTGATGATCCTTCATGTTCACTTCTCTTTTCAGATATATCTTGAAGAATTTCTTCTGATCTGCCTCAGAATGAGGCATTTTAAATCCTTTCTTCTGATTCTTCTGGATCTGCTGATAGACATCATCCAATGCCTCTTGATTGTATTTCTTAGTGATGAAATCATTGAGCTTGATTGTCATTTCATCTGAGCTAAGAGACTCATCACACACCAAAGTATAAGCTTCACCCCTTACAATTGGATCAATGGAAATGATGTACTGCAGCTGAGCATCAAACTTTTCTTGCAGCATTCTTGATTCTTATTTAGCCCCCATAACTTCTTCTTCATGAAGCTGTTTGGACAACTTTTCATCCACAGCTATATGAACTTGTTCACTCTTCTTCAACTTTTTAGGCTTTGGTTCATCTTCAAACAAAATTTTCTTGCCCTTGTCTTTTGGAGATGATTCTAGACTTGGAGCAGCAGATTGTTCATCAGGAACAAGAAACCTCCCCTGAGGCTGTGATCCCCTCTTTCTTTTGTAAAACATTTGATCAGAACCTTTTAACTCCATAGCCAATAGCCTATGAATCCTAGCAGGCTCTTGCTCTGCTTCAGCAGTATCTTGCTCTGCTTCAGCAGTATCTTTTGCATTAACAGGCTCTTTTTCTTCAATAGCAGGCTCTGTTTCTTGAATAACAGGCTCTTCATCAATCACTTGAATTCCTTCATGAAATTGAAATTGAATCTCTTCTTCATTTTTAGAACTACCCATCCTCCCCTTTTTGGAAGAGAGACCCAAACCCTCTGCATCTGAACTTGAAGAACTAGAAACAACCAACTGAGATGTTCTTTTACCCTTCAACAATTTCACCTTCAACTCTAATTTCTCAACCCTCTTAATTAACTTGGTGTTGATCTCTATAAAATGTTTGTTCTGACTTTCAAGAGTAGTTTGCAAGTGCTGCACTTGCTCTTTTAATTCCCTTACAGTCTGAGCATCTACACTTTGTTGTGGAGGAGATTGTGGATGTGAGTTATGATGTGATAATGATGGTGATGTTGCAGATGGTGTTTGTGTTAGTTGGTGAGATGGTAATGGTACTGGTGATTGTGGTGTGACTGATGGTACTGTTGGAGTGATGGATGGTACTGGTGATGGGTGTGGTGGTGAATGATCAGATGATGTGGGTGGTTCTTCAGAATGTTGTGGTAACATTTCCTCAAAAAGTGGTACTTCTTCTCCTTGAAAACCAATTTTCATGTTTGAAAACACCTTGTGTGTAAGTTTGGGAGTTTTAAAAGGTTTGTTTGGGGGAAGTAACAAATGTTTGGATTTGTTGATGAGGCACTGAATAAACCTTGGGTACATCAAAAACTTTGTTTCACTGTCCACATTTTTAACCAATCCTTCAAAAATATATTTTGAAAAGTTGAATTTCTTGTTTGTTGCCAGGCAAATGAGAGCTGCAGCCATGTTACCACTAAACTGCTCCCATGAGGTTTTCTTTTGGCTTAAACAATGAAGGATGGTATGAATCAAAAATCTCCATTGAGGGGTAAAATGCTTTTTAAGAAATGTAAGCTTTGTAGAAGTTACATTATACCCCATTTTTGTCAAATTTTCAAAGATTTTAGTATCAGGTAGTTGACTAATGCCATCTGAATCATCCAAATGAAGATGTCTCCTAATGGATGATTCGGTAAAAGTCAAGGTTCTACCATCCACTTTGACCATTAACTCTTGAATCCCATCCCTAAGAGTGTTAACTTTAGCAGTTTGCCAAAATTATGAAATTTGAGATTCAAAAATAGTGGGATTCACGAGTAAAGCAAACCTGACATAAGAATTGTTTAGAAAATCCACTGCTTGATGAAAAGATTCATTGTCATCAGACTTTTCCTAAAATGCTAGTTGGTTGTGACGTTTGACAAAACTTAGACGAGCCATGGTGAAAGGTTTGATGAATAATTTGATTATGATGGTGGGATTTTATTGTTGTACTGGTAGAAGATGAAAGGTGAGTGTGAATTATGATAAGGATTGATTATGAGAAAATTACTTTTGACCGACTATTAAAGATATGGATAAGTAATTGAAGAGGCGGTCAAAAAGATCTTTTATTATAATAACTATATCCTTAATTCTAGAAAAACTTGAGTAATTCACAAAAATACCCTTTAAAACAACGGCTATATTTTTAACCTGACAGACTCAACGGCTATGTAGCAGTACCATTTTACTCTACCAGTACTAAAATTTGAACTACCAGTACCTTGTATTTAGAAATATAACTTGGCAGTCTGTTTGAAATTTTAGTAAAAATCCCTTATAGTTTTTAGCAAACTATCAGCTATCAAAAGATTTGATAAGTCTTTACCAATAGCCGTTTGCTTTTGGACTAGTCAGCTCGTTAAGTTTTTGAAACTGGGTGAACTGATTACCTTATAGTTTTTAGCAAACTATCAGCTATCAACGGATTTGAGAAGTCTTTACCAAGAGCCGTTTGCTTTGGACTAGCCAGCTCTTAAGTTTTGAAAAACTTGGTGAACTGATTACCATTTCCACATCCTGATTTTGTAAGCAATCTTGATTAACCTGAAATGGTTAGTTGTAGACCAAAAGAACAGAGTGCAAAGCACTTGTTTTATAGCATTGTTTAACATTTAAGCATCAAGATGAACAAAAACAGAGCAATCTTTGAACTAGCAGTACCAATTATGTACTGACAGTACCTTATGACTAACTAGCAGTACCATGTTTAGAGGCCAGAACTTGTTTATTTATATACAAAAACACATGTTTTTCAAAGATTTATCATACCAATACCTGCTACCAGGTATTTAAACCTACCTAAATCAAAAGCTTTGGTGAGAAGGTCTGCAAAATTCTTTTCAGAATCAATTTTGACAACTTAAATTAACCTTTTCTCATTGCAATCTCTTATGAAATGGTGTCTGATTTCAATGTGTTTTGTTTTTGAATGTTGAACTGGATTTTTAATGATACAAATAGTACTGCTATTGTCAATGTAAATAATGGTGTTAAGAAAATTGTACCCATAGTCAAGCAATTGATTCTGGATCCAAAGAACTTGGCCACAACAACTTGCACTTGCAACATATTCTGCTTCAGTTGTAGAGTTGGCCACCATTGTTTGCTTCTTGCATTGCCATGATATGAGTCTACAGCCAAGAAATTGACATCCACCAGTTGTGGATTTTCTGTCTAAGGTTCCACCAGCATAGTCACTATCTGAATAAGCTACCAAATCAAAAGATGATTCCCTTGGATACCATAGACCCAACTTAGGTTGACCCTTGAGGTATCTGAAGATCCTTTTGACTGCTGTGAGATGAGAAACTTTTGGATTTACTTGAAACCTTGCACATACACATACTGAGAACCTGATATCTGGTCATGATGATGTAAGGTACATCAAGGACCCAATCATTGATCTGTAATTGTGCACATCAACATCTTCACCCTCAGCATCTTTGAGTAACCCCTTTTCTGGTTCCATTGGTGTACTTGCAACCTTTGAATCTGCAAACCCAAACTTCCTTAGGATCTCTGCTACATACTTATCTTGGCTGATAAATATGCCTTCATTTGATTGTTTCACTTGGAGACCCAGAAAGAAAGTAAGTTCCCCCATGGAACTCATTTCAAACTTATTATGCATAAGTTTTTCAAACTCTACACACAACTCTTGGTTTGTGGATGAAAAGATAATGTCATCAACATAAATCTGTACTAGCAAGATGTCTTTCTTGGTTCTTTTGATGAACAAAGTTGGATCAATCTTGCCTCTTTGAAATCCATTTTCCAGTAAATAGAAAGCCAATGTTTCATACCATGCCCTAGGAGCTTGGTGTAGACCATAAAGAGCTTTGGTAACCTTGTACACCTTGTCTGGATATTCTGCATCAATGAAGCCTGGAGGTTGAGAAACATACACCTCTTCTTCAATAGTACCATATAAAAAGGCACTTTTGACATCCATTTGGTAGACAGTGAAACCTATGAAAGAAGCATAGGCCAAGAATAGTCTAATTGCTTCAATTCTTGCAACTGGAGTAAAAACTTCTTCATAATCCACTCCTTCTTCTTGAGTATACCCTTGGGCCACCAATCTGGCTTTGTTTTTTATCACTATTCCCCTTTCATCTTTCTTATTTCAGAAAACCCATTTGGTTCCAATTGCCCTGTAACCTTTGGGCAAATCAACCAGTACCCAAACCTTCTGAAGTTTGAACTGAAGAAGCTCTTCTTGCATTGCTTCAACCCAGCTTGAATCATCTAAGGCTTTTGTAATGTTTTTCGGTTCTACTTGTGAGAGAAAGCATGAAAACAGGTATATGTGGGCAACTTCATGGTTCTTTTCTTCATACACAGCTAGGACAAACCCATCTTTGTCTGAAGATAAGACTTGAGTTCTTGTTTTAACTCCAGAATCAATGCTGCCAATCACATTATCAATGGAGTGATCTTTGAGAATCCTTGTGTTGTGTGTTGTAGGAACATCATAGGAAATTAGAAGGTTTCCAATTCCTACATCTTCTGGTAAGGAATCATCTGATAGAGCATTTAATGGTTCAGCAGGACCAATTTGTGAACTGGCAGTACCATCTGTTGAACTGGCAGTACCATCTTGTGAATTGGCAGTACCATTTTCATTTTCAGAATTTTCTTGATTCCCTTGATCTTGAGTTCCATGATCATCTTCAATACCTTCATTTGATGTATTTGAAGGCTCTTCATGACTTGAAGATGAATCCAAATCTTTCCAAATTGGCATCAATATGTAATCTTGATCCTCATTTGTTTCAACATTGTCTTCAAAACCTGCATTATCATTAGTATTTGTACCTGTGACAGGCACATAATTCATAGATTCTGAAAGCTTATCAATGTCAAAACTCCAATCTGGTCCAATGCCTGCAACATTTGGTAGATTCTCTTGAAACTCTATGTGCAGATTTTCTTCCACTAGCCTAGTGCATCTATGATACACCCTATAGGCTTTACTTTGCAAAGAATACCCTATCATGTAGCCTTCATAAGCTTTTCCTTCAAACTTTCCTAGATGATCTTTGGTATTGAGAATAGTGACATGACAACCAAAAGGTCTCATAAAACTTAAAGATGGTGTTCTACCAAATAAAAGTTCATAGGGAGTCTTTCTATGAGGTTTAATCACAAGAACCCTGTTCTGTACATAACAAGCAGTACCTACAGCTTCAACCCAAAATGAAATAGGTAACTTAGAGTCTACTAACATTGTTCTAGCAGCCTCTATAAGAGTTCTATTTTTCCTTTCTGCTACTCCATTTTGCTGTGGGGTTCTAGCTACACTATATTCTCTTTTTATTCCTTTTTCTTTGCAAAATTCATCCATAACTCTATTCTTGAATTCTGTCCCATTGTCATATCTAATTACTTTTACTTTCTTATCTATTTGGTTTTCTATTCCTGTAATATAGGACTTAAGGATTTCACTTGTTTCATCCTTAGTTCTCAAAAAGAAAACCCAAGAAAATCTGCTGTAATCATCAGTAACCACAAGACAATATTTTTTACCATTCAAGCTATTCACAGAAGTAGGACCAAAGAGGTCCATATGAAGCATGTATAAAGTTTGAGAAATTGAGTTATGGGTCTTGGGCTTACAAGAAGCTCTATGTTGTTTGCCTTTTAGACAATCAACACAGGTTTGGTCATTTTGAAAAATCTTTTTGGGTAAACCTCTAACCAGATCATATTTTTCAATTGTATTGATTGTTTTAAAGTTTACATGACCAAGTCTTCTATGCCAAAGCATAGATTCATCCAATGAGGCTTTTGCTACTAGACAGGTTAAACTCTCTTTAGGAACAATGTTCTTTAAATCAACAATATACATATTGTTCTTTCTAGGGATTTTAAGAAGAATCTGACTTTCATCAGGAATTTTAAAATCAGGAGAAAGTATAATGCATTCAGTGTCAGTAAAAAGAACATTGTTCTTTGTGTCACACATTTGTGAGACACTTAAGAGATTAAACTGTAGTTCTTTCACAAAGTACACATTTTCAAAAGCTAATTTACTGGTTTTAATTGTACCTTTACCAGTAATCTTTCCTTTGATTCCTCCCCCAAAGGTAACATATCCTCCATCAAATGATTTAAAGTCTGTGAGGTAAGACATGTTGCCTGTCATGTGCCTTGAACATCCACTATCTACATATCCTTGATCAGCAATATCATTTGAATGTTCCTGCACATGTATACACATATTAGTTTCCTTGGGGTACCCAAGCCATGACTGACTTGGGTTTGCCTCGTGCATCAATGTAATCAAACCTTTTTAGGACTGTTGATGCACCATTTGATTAGAGTGGTCTCCAAATCCAACATGCTGAGGACTTAACAACATTCTCATTTTTAACACATTTTGTGGTTTTTGGTCTGATAGTACCATTTTTGGAAGTACCATTTGGTCTAGCAGGACCATTTGGTCTAGCAGGACTTTTTGGTTTTGATCTCCAATTTTGTGTTTTAACCACATAATCCCTTTCAATGAGACTTTTCACAACTCTTGGTGTATGTTTGAAAGTATTACTTGCACCCTTAGTAG
Organism: Artemisia argyi; assembly: GCA_030686995.1. NCBI lineage: Eukaryota > Viridiplantae > Streptophyta > Magnoliopsida > Asterales > Asteraceae > Artemisia > Artemisia argyi. Next base: position 223,811 of record JARVZY010010821.1, read on the forward strand.
TGAATTTTGGGTAAACAGGCTCATTTGGTCTAACATTATGATTGACTTTAGGTGTGTTAGATTTCAAAGAACCTTTTCTGGGGTTTGTTTTATTTGTTTTGGACTTTGATGTACTCCCAGAAACCCAATTGTTACAATAAGCATAAGTATGATTAAAACTACCACAGTAATAGCATGCTTTATTGTACGTAACAAAATTATCACCACGTTGGTGTGACTTAAGATTGTTCCAATTTCTCTGACTACCTCTAGGTTTGCTACTACATTTAGCACAACATTCAATAGTTTTTAGAATAACTTTAGTCTTTGTTATACTCTCTACACTTTTAGGACTGGATGGTCCTACTTTGTTTCCTTTCTTAGAAACAGTCTCTTTTCCATTCTCATCAGATGTCCAACCTTCATTAGATGTATCATCTGAGCTCTTATCAGTGAGCACCTTTTCTTTGGAGAGTGAAGTATCTCTTGCACTCTCAAAAGGTTCACTATTCTCTACAGGTTTTACTTTTTCTAGTGGTTTATGAGAGAGTTCATGTAAACCTGATTCAGCAAGATCTATACCTGGTGGACAGGGAATTCCTTTGCAAGGAGGTGGACATGTGTTGTATCCAATCCCATATTTGATTTTCTTGTTCATTTGGTTTTCAACTATACTTTTAGTACATGCAGAAGCATTTTCTAATGTTGTAACAGTTAGTTGAATATTATCTTTTGCTTGTTTCACATTAGCAAACTCAATTCTTAACAGATTTATTTCAGCATCTTTAAAAAATATGTCTCTATTAAGAATAGCTTTTGTGTCAGAAAAGGTGAGTTCATTTTCTCTAAAGTGAATTATCTGCTTTTCAAGTTTGGCCATACCACATTTATGATTAACTAGGTCTTGATGAGTTTTTCTTTCTTCTATTTTCAGTTCATCATAAAGTTTTCTTAAGATTTATAATTCTTTAAAAACTTCACAAGTAGCAGAACATTTAGTAATTTGTACCTCAGGATTGGAGAGAGCCATTAAAGCCATTTCATTTGAAGATGACTCTTCTTCACTCATAAAGCTCCAATCAAAACCCAGCCCATCAATAGCTACCATAGCTTTTGTTTCAGTGATGGCCACTTCCTGGCTCTTGTTCTCATTGTTTTCCCTGTTCTTGTTCTCAAAACCTCTTCCCTTATCACCCTGCTTCTTTGGTCTCCTACATTCTCTTGAGTAGTGACCCTTCATGTGGCAGTTGTAGCACTCCACTTTAGACTTGTCATACCCAGCAGGTCCATTGCCATTGATGACAATCTTCTTTCCAGTCCTCATCAAATATTTCTTAGCCCTCATGCTAAGAAGTGAAAGCTGCCACTTTATGTCCATTTCTTCAAGATCATCATCACTGATCTCTTGAAGGTCTTCAAAGGTCAATATGGAACCATTGTGTTGTGATGTTAGGAAAGCACAACCAATTGTTTCATCTAAAATGGTTTTGGTACTGCTGGAAGTACTGGCAGTACCAAAATTTGTGTTGACAGTACCTTCTTCTCTACCATCCTTTTCTTCATCAACTTTCTTGGAAGTACCATGAGATGACACAAAGGCCATATTTCCTGAGCTTGAACTAGTAGACTTCTTGAGTTCATGTTCTACTATTTTGAAGTTGCTGTAAAGATCATTGAGACTCATGGAATCAATATCTGGTTTGTTTTTCCAGACAATGACATGCATGGCCCATTCAGAGGGTAGACTTCTAAGAAATTTGGAGTTTAAGTCTTCTTGAGATATTATCACCTCATGAATGGCTAACTGACTAGAAAGCTTTTGTAGTCTATTGAACATGCTATCCAAAGACTCATTTGTTGTGGCTGAAAAGTTTTCAAACTGTTGTTTTAAAAGTGTTTTTTGAGTTTTCTTGGTGGCATCATTACCACCATATCTAGCCACAATAGCTTGAAAAAGGGTTTTAGCACATTTGTACTTGTTAAAGATTAAGAGCTGGTCATTTGGAATAGACATGAGAAGCATAATCCTGGCTTTAAGATCATTTCTCTTTTGGATTCTTTCTTCTGCGGTTGATGGGTTTACTTGCACAGTTGTGACAAGTGCATCGTTTACTATGGAGGTGGTGGTTATTGGTTTGAATGAATTCCCTTCTTCAATAATTTCCCAAAGTGCATAGTCTTGCACTTGAAAGTATTGCTCAACCCTCAATCTCCACATCTCAAACTCATTCTGTTTGAGTAATGGAAGTTTTGCAGCCACATTGGTTTGAATGTGCTCAACATCCATTTTTGCTTTGTTCTTTTATGTCGTAAATATCAGCCTTGCTCTGATACCACTTGTGGAAGGATTCTAGTTGTGTAAACACTTGGGATGTTATTCTTAATGATGTGTTTGGGATATTTATGAATGAATGTGATTTAGCACGCGGAATTTACTAAAACACACTAAAGGAACAAAGGTGGTGAATAAGTAAATGTGAATAAGTTTAGAGTGATGAACACAACATGAATAACATAAAACGATTCAATATTATTGATGAAATAATACGGGTGATCTAAACTATCACCAGGATTACAAGTGTAACCTTGAATCTTTGATACGTGAAAAAGGATTTTAAAGGTGGAAGTTATGCATGTAGTGATTGATCTAGTTGTCAAGTATGCTTACTTGTTGTGCATGTGATCTATCTAAACTGTTATCTCAGAAGGTGAATTAAGGGTTCCTTTTATAGCATAAGGAGCCCTTATTACAAGTTGTCAAGTTGTCTAATATAATATATTAGAGACTTATCTTATCCTAATATTACACCTTTCAAGGTAAAAACACTCCATTGTATCTACTGAGACTTCTGTACTACTTCTACTTAACGTATAACTTTGTACAAAGACTAATAATACAACTAAATATCTCTAAATAAAATATAACAACTTGTCGTTAAAACTGGCAGGACCTTCTTTAACTAGCAGTACCTTCTTACCCAGAAGGTACTGTTAGTGTATCTTCAGCATCAACAAAACTGAAGAGGCAGGCTTAACTATCATCTAGCAGGCTCTTCTGGCAGACTCTTTAACTTGTGCATTTTATTCCCAACACATGTCATTAATTAGGAATCCTTTTATTTATTATAGCACTTGATCTTGTTGTGTATTTTGTTTTGTAATGGACATACTTAAATAGGATGATTTATAATCGTTTTATTGAAATGAATTGGGACGCTTCTTCATTTGAATAAAGAAATTATAAACCGCCGAACCATAAATTCATAAATCTTCGCGTACATGAATTGGGACACCTCTTTATGTAATTGACGAGTTATGAATGAGTGGGCTTATGTGTATCCACCATAGCGTGTGTACGAACTATTCTATGGGCTATGAACTCCTCTCAACTCATAATTTATTATGTGGATTTTTCCGATTTTGTATCGACCGCCGCGAGCTTGATAAGCTAATAGTAATGTACTATTATCCGCTTCCACGAATTGACGACTTGATAAATTCCTTATCTTCTATTGTCTTATCGCCAACACTTTTATTCAATCCTTTCCTTTAAGGACCCTCACAACATTCAATTCGTTCCCTAATACCATCGCTTACACATTAGGTGATTTCTATCATTTATTCTATCTTCATTGCTATCTTGTTACCTTGTCAAAATCCCAAGCACAAAATGCATTAAGCACCTCCATGGGCTTCTATAAAATTTTTATACATCTTTATAAAAATTTTACAAATGTTTCACAAGTGTTTAAATTACCAAAATGACCTTCTTAAGTTAAAGAGTCGATTCTAACCACCCTCTTTTGTAAAAATCATAACCAACATTTATAATGACACCATGCCCTGTATTTCAAGTTACACTTTTTATACATCATATTTTAATCACATCTTGAGGATATGACTGATTTAAACTTCGTTTCAACTAATGATTCCTAAAAATTTGAAAATAGACATTCTACAATCACAACCATAAACCCGAGTTTCAACATGGTTTTTATACATGCTTCCATCCCAAAAATCTTTAAAACGACCAAAAATGATTAAGAAGAATTGAGCAACGGGACGTCGCTCTCTTAAGGGGTACGTGTAATGACATTTCAAAAAATTTAATGTCATTAATCTTAATATTATTTAACTATTCTATTTTTAAATAATTAACTTCGTCAAAAGTTATCCGCGTATCGTCACAACACATTCAATTCATTCAACCATGATTAGACTACGTCCATTCTACACTTTTTATGCATCATTGTTTCCTTACAATCCTATTTTAAAAGTCACTTTTCAATTATTCCATTTTTACGTAAACCTTGCACCTTTACATTTTACCCGATTTAAATTTACGTTTTAAGGTTTTGACAAAGTGAACCAACCCTAGATTACGATAATTCACATATTTTTATGAATTTTTGAACTATTTCATGTTTACAAAAGAGTTTTATACTTGTCGTGTCATTTTTATAACTTACGTCACTTTTATCAAGAACCGGTGTCACCAAACGTGTTTTCGACTCACGGTTTCATTTTTAACGATGTTTAAACACTCCGATAAACCCAAGGATCTCATGAAATATAAAAATTAGCCATTTTAACACTTTGTAACAATTTCAAAATATTTTTATAACACTTTTCTAAAATTCACGTTTTCAGGTCGCCCGGTTCTGCGTAATTCGCATTTTTAAGACCGTACGCTTGATTTATACTCCAAAAACACACTAATACTCCAAATATTAATCTAATGTTCATAAAATCTGATCTTTATCTTTGTTTTTCAATCTTGAGTCATTCACCACTCTTCATCTTTTCAAATTACCACTTAAAACGCCTAAAAACTACTCATTACCTTACATAATCCACTCCAACACTTATATTTATCATACATTTGATACTTATGTTTTTTTTTTGGAAAAGAAATAAAATAAAATACACCCATGGAGCCCCAAAACCGGACCCCCTCCCTTTTAATACACCAACACTCCTCATTTTTTTCATTTTCAAGGTTTTCTTTACATGCAAATCTCACCAACCTTCATAACCATCCAACTCCCTCCTCCTTCTCCTCTTTGCTGCTGAAATCACCACAACAACACCACCATCTCAGCCTAATTTTGATCATAAATTATTCACCACAACATCCTCTTGAAGGTGCTCACAAAAGATGGTGTTTTGATTCGAAGTTTAGAAGATTTTCTTGAAGTTTTCATAGAGTTTCTTGGTGTTTTTCTTCAAGACTTGATTAGGACTTTGTTTAATCAAGTGGGTAATCATTTGTGAATATTGAATTAAAGATTTCACTAGTCTTGGTGTCATTAGGGTCGTTTCCAATCCAAGCCCTAGAGAGGTTATTCGTGATTTATCACACCTTGTAAGCTAATCTCATAATCCTCTTTGATTTTTGTCACATGCAAATGGTTTTTGATATTTAATTAATTATGGGTTTTCTGATTTTGATGAGTTTTAACGTTCTTGAGTTGTTTGTGATGATTAGTGTGGCATTGCATGAAGATTGATGATGTTTTGGATGAGTTTAGAATTGGTTTAATTGGATTTGATGGGACTGTTTTTACATCAGTAGAAAAACGTGGATTTTCCCATTATGTTTTGGCCTAGAGCCTATGATTAAACTACATTTTTAGATAGATATAGGTCTAAGCTTCATGTGGCGAGTTGGAGGAATTTTTATCTCCTCCGGATGATCAAGTTATGCCCAAATTAGTAAAACTAGTCAATATAGGTACCTTGCAGATTGTTTGTGTGTTAATGGTAAATTTTTGGCTTAGAGCCTACTGAAGCTTTTCATAAATGGATAGTATAATATCTCAGGTCCTAGTGGTGAGTTGTCCGAAGCACCAACTATTCCGGATGGTCGAGATACGACCAAAACCGTGAAAACATATTTAGTGTGTACCCAGAAATTGCAATGCAGATTGTTTTAATTGTAACGAATTATTCTTGAACTAGAGGCTACTGGGTTTTTACATGGGTGAAGGGTAAAACAAATGTGGACCTTGTGGCTAATTGGAGGGTTTATCAACTCCTCCGGATGAATTGGTTATGGCCATTTTGCTAAAATTGATCCGTACTGAACTACTGTTTGAAAAAGGAGTTTAACTCCAAGTTTTTACACTAAAATTGTTGGAATAAAAGTTGAGACCTGTAGTATATATCTTAGGCTAACACCTCCAATTGGTCTCACTTAAATTGCTTTCATAGTTTAGGATTTATGGCCATGTTCGTAAGAGATTAAAATTCAGAAAATATTATGGGTTGGATGTTCAGGGGTAAAATAGTCTTTTTACATGATTCTGAATCTTTCAGAAGTTGAGGCTTGGATTTTTGAAAACTAGACTCAAAGAGATTTCCAGGGGTGAAGGCCTTGTATTCATATCATTTATAGATTAGGAGTTAAGGGTCTATAAAATAGAGTCAAATCCAGAATTTAATATTTTACATAGGTAAATCTTAAACTCCAAAACATGTAGATACACATAGGTAAGATAAGAATTGAGGGATGAAACTTGGTAGGTGTTTTATTACCTAAAAGACCTGGTCGAACATCAATCTTAGCGTGAAAATATCTTGGGTTAAGTCTTAGTGCAATGCCATGCTTATCTCGGAAACATATCTCATGATCATTTGATTTACTTTTTCATATCGCTCTTATGTATCATTCTAAGTCGCGTCACGTCTTTTAGGTTGTGCTTAGACGCTTCACAATCGTCCGAAGATCCATTTTACTTCTGATCTCGTTGCTCTTAAGGTGAGTTCATAGCCTCGCCTTTACTTATTTAAATGTTTTATAAACCTCGCGAGGGGGGATACATGCTAGTTTTATAAAGTGAATACAAGTATTAATTTTTGGTATGCTTGACCCGATCACAAGATTATAGACATTGAGTATATTTCTTGCCAATTAAGTCCCCATCATGAACCGTTAATTTCGTTGGAAACGCAAGTATTATGAATATGCATATTGGGCATTGACCAGCCTGACCGAGTGAGTAGCGCTCACCTTTCAACGGTTACATAATATTGAGAGGTTATGGTAAATTGCAAATATTACCCTACCGGGGCAAGTGTTAAAACTAGGTTAATGTTCGGTTTCATGAGCTCAATACGATAAAATCTTATTTCCCGACTTGTATTTGTTACATGTCAACTTAATTATGGGCGTATAACAACGTAGCCCATCAAATTTTAAACTGAATTATCTTGTATTCAAATGATCACTTATTAAACTCTATGAATTCACTCAACCTTATGTTGACTTTTTAGCATGTATTTTCTCAGGTACTATTTGGCTAGCTGAGCATTGGGAGCAATCGGAGTCGCGTGGATATCAAATATTGAAAAAAGACTTGTTTTCTACGCATTCGATAACTTTTTACCTTTAAAATATACATATGTGTCATGCTTTTAATTCTTGTAACTTAACTTTTAAATAGAAATTGTTGGGACCTTTGTACTCTGATTTATCAAATCGAATGTGACATTTTATTAAACGTCTCTTTTGAGGTCGTTTTATGAAACTTGTGTGTATGAGCTATGAAGTGACACCCAAATTGGTATTCCGCTGCGTTGTAAATTTTGGGGGTGTTATACTAATCAACCTGTAAAATATCTAGGGAGTAATGAAATCTAAGTAAACACAACTTTCCTCATTATTGTTTCCACCACATTAGTATAATAGTTTCATTTTCATTCCTTTTATTTTATTTTGTTTGCATTAGTAGTTAATTGGGTTAGTTAACTAGCAACTAATTTCGCCCACTCCTTCAAAACCCGAGATTTTAATTGCTTTTCCTAAAATATAAAAATACAAAAGGAATCATCCTTCACCTTTAGACCTAGTTTAGTAGGCTTTCTAATCCTAGCGACACTATTCCTGAGTTGAACAATGAATCCCCCGGTACTTGTCACTATATTATACTACAACGATCGATCAGGTACACTACCTGGTGGGGGTTGTAAGCTTCTCGAGATCCCTTGAGAGGTAAAACCTGTTGCGAGGGTGCAATCCCCACGTACATCAAGTTTTTGGCGCCGCAGCCCGGGGAATAGTTATTGACTAGGTTAGGATTTCTTTTTATTAGGTCTACTTGCTAGATTCCTTTCTAGTAATATTTTATATTTAGTTTTAGGTTTTCTTTAGTCTATCTTATTTCTTTGTCTCTTTTTTCGTATAAGGTTTGTCTTTATGGATTTAGAGAATCTCCGTTTAGAAGTTTGCAAGAGTCTTATAGTGCGTAAAAGAAGAAAGAGGGAAGTTAACACATTTAAGGAATTTAGTAAACCCCTCCAGATGAAAATTGAGTTTACAGATTTCTCTCCAACCCCTGAGGAATTGAGTTACCATAGATTCCTTTTACAACACCCCTGCCCCTCAAAATATAGAAAAATGCCATGGATTAGGAAGCATAACTATAGGAACATAAAAATTCCTTGCATGATTGGGTACATGTCTAGAGAGCATACATACATTGATTTAAAAGCACCCATGAATATTATGTATAGGCTCTACTACAACTGGATAATGAATGAAAGGTTAAGCCCTAGAAAAGACCCCTACAACCCTAATCGACTATGTAATTTTGTCAAGAGAGTGAAAGGGGTACACATCTTTGTAGGAAATTTTACTTATCAATGCGACTTTGTAATCCTAGAAGATGTTAGAGGCATTATAGATCCACACTTAGGAGAAATGGTCCTAGGGCAACCTTTTGTTGAGATGACTAAGATGTATTGTGATCATGGGAAGGGAATAGTTCAGTTTACTGATGGGATAGAAAAGATCACTTTTATGATGCCTCACATGAGGGAAGAATTAAAGGACATCAAGAATTTACCAATTGATGAGATTCGACCTTATGAGATTAAGGATAACGGAATTGATGACGACGTTTACTATGAGAGGAGGCGAACATACTATTCGGGTTGCATGAATCTAGGCCCTGAGTACAAGCGTGATGAGAATTGGGTTAGATGTATTGAATTAGCACAAAAGTGGGAAGGAAAACGTAATTGCCCATGACCTTGAGTCTAGCTGCAAGACTCGTAAATAAAGAAAAGCGCTTCTTGGGAGGCAACCCATGTTTTGTGTGTTTTTATTTGTTTGATTGTTATGTGTTTCCGTATGCATGCTTTATTTTTTATTGTTGTTAGATCATGTTTCAAACTAAAATTGTGAAAATGCTTTATTTTGTTGTTTAACTTCATCTTTAATTCATATAAAGGTATTTTGCAAAAGCTAAGCGTAAGGGAAACCCAAATCTGTTTATAAGAACGAAATTGATCATGATTCGCTACAATATTAAATGAACATGTGTATTAGTATTTGTTTGAGTCAAGTGCTTGTATCGAGTCATAATGATGTTTTGCAGGATTTTCCAGGAAGTAGGACATAAGTTTTTCCAGAAATTTTCCAGAAACTTAACATAAAGATTTCTGTATGTCACTTCTCACGGCATTAGGGTTTAACTCCTGACGGCGTCACGTGTAAAATTCTGGAAATTTTGCGAGTTTTGTTTTTCTAACGGAGACTTAAAAGTTTTTGTTAATTCTTTAGTTTTATAAACTCCAAGAAATCTGCAAACATTCATTCCACAAGCATTATATCTTAATTTGTTTTCTAGGACTTGTTAGTATATATAGATTGCCGCCGATTTTACGCGAGGTTGCCTTGTTTGTTTTCTCAGGTTTAACAGGTTATATATGACAAGAAGATGATTTATATTTCTGGAAGGGAAGCTTTGAACGTTCACTTTCCTGGAGGAAGATCTAACCTTGTTAACACACTATCCACACCGAACGAATCAGGGGAGTATTTGTTTTCATTCTTTTACCTGTTTTACTTTTACATCCTTTAATTGAACATTGGGGACAATGTGCATCCTAAGTGTAAGGGGAGGGTAAATGATGATGCCTTATAGGATATTATTGCACTTGAGTTTGTTTGTTTGATGGTAGGTGTGCAATAAAACTAAGAGAAATACTTGTTAGTGTAATTTTAGCGCCAAATTGATGAGGCGAAAAATGATCCGTTTTTAGGGGGTCATTTAAGCCCGAATCCGAATTTATTTGATCAAATATTGCCCTAAATCGTTCCTTTTGTGATTTTAGGTGTTTGGAGAGTGAATTCTGGAAAAGAGGCTATTTTGGACGTTTTTGGAGCATAAAGTGAAGAAAACAACAAAGTACCAAATCCAAGCTGGAATTACAAGGTGACGGCGTCAAGTGTTTGCTCTTGACGGCGTCAGACATGAAGAATAAATTACCGTAGCTGGTGACGGCGTCAGATGGAGTTATGACGGCGTCAAAGTGGCCAAGAATAATTTACCGTGGGTGGTGACGGCGTCACATAGGCCGTCACGATTTTATCTAGGGCGTCCGAGGAAGTGTATGGCGGCGAGTTGACGGCGTCAGATTTTACTCTTGACGCCGTCAGGACGATTTTCCTATATATAGTTTTCTAGTTTTTTCATTAAAAAAAAAGAGAGAGAAGTTTTGGTGAAACCCTAAAGACGATTTTGGTGCCTCTTTTACAGGTTTTTCAAGGGTTCCAAACCCTTGAGACCTTGCATTGTAATTGAGATAAGTATACTCTTAATTCAATCAATATGTCTATGTGTTGGTTGTCTATCTTTTGTTCTTATCTTAATTCTACTATGCTAGGCTAAATTTCCTTTGTGTTTGCTTAGATCTAATGAAACCTAGATGTTGATTATGTGTTGATTACTTGTCTATTCTTGTTTTGAATGAATGATATTATATGTTAGGCTTAAGAAAACTGGCAGATCTCCAAATGGTAACATGCTTGAACGTCTTAAGAAACATGAACCGAGGCGTACTAGGTCTTTATTGGTTGTATTTAATGCATGAGCCACTGTTTACAATCCCTATAGTTGTGCTGGGTCATGGTGTAGGAGGAGATAAGAGCTCATAGAGTTGGGGAGTTATGTATGCCACTCCACGAATGGTATTAAGGAATACAACCCGTCATTCATACAAGTGTAACAAGTAATTAACATGTAAAAGATATCTAGGGAGTAATGAAGTCTAAGTAAACACAATTTCTCCAACCACTGCTCACAACCTTAGTTTAATATTAGTTTAATTTCATTTTCATTAGTTAATTAGTTATAAAGTAGTTTTTGGGTTAGTTGATTAGCAACTAATTCCGCCCACTCCTTCAAAACCCGAGATTTTATTTGCTTTCATAAAAATATAAAAAATACAAAAAATAATCATCTTCCATCTCTAGAACTATTAATTAGGCTTTCTAATCCTAGCGACACTATTCCTAAGCTGAACGATCAATCCCCCGGTACTTGTCACTATACTATACTACAACGATCAGGTACACTGCCTGGTGGGGGTTGTAAGCCTCGCGAGATCCCTCGAGAGGTAAAGCAAGGTGCGATTCCCACGCATCACAAATTTAAAAAATTATACAACATTTAGGAGTGAAACTTTAGCCTTAACAAGCGTCTCATAGATAGGAGTTGTATGATTAGCACAAAACCGTACCATTCATAAAAATTTTCCACCCAAATATTTGAGGTTTGCCTTTATATTTGATAGGAAAAGCATTCATTATTAGTGCTTATGAGTGTACCGGTAGCATTTAGATTCTAGAACTTGCGTTAGTGATGCATCTCGAGACCGCTAGTGAGACAACATTCGTGTAGTAGGATTTACTACATGATAAGAGGCATTAGGATCACCCTTGTGTTAAACCCGTATCATAATTACTTGACCATTTAAGTAATATTATTTGACTAGTAAAGTCAATTAATTTTTCCCACACCTTAGCGTTGTACTCATTTATAGTACACGAAAACCCTAGTACACCCCTCCGAGCCTATCTTTTCATTTCTAACTTTAAGCATTTTAATTAAAGGAAGAATTTGTTACAACCCACCCAAATGTGCAACCAAATCGCCTTAGCCTTCCGTGTATGCACTCATCTTTAGTTCATTATTGTTATTTGTTTAAACCCTTAGTTAATTATCTAATTGATTACATGGTTGCTAAGTCGAGTCATATCTTGTACATATTGTTTTGGGAAGATTGGGACTCATAGGTAAAGTACTTATGTTATGGAGTAATGGGGAAGAACATCATATATTACCCCCATATGTGCGTTAAAATTAAAAAGTACTCCAAGTGGTTTGATTATCTTGATTCGAGTCATTAGATTAGTTTATTGTAAAGTATGTAAAAAGTCAAGTGTAAGGGTAATGTACATTCCCTATGATGTATTATTTTGGATGGTAGGGTAAGAGTGTATGCAAAAAAAAAATAGAAAAAGAAAGGAGAAAAAACATATGGACTACCATCCCGTTTCATTCTATGTTTATTTTATGTTTTTTGTTATTTTTAATTTATTAGCTTAAGTCGAGTCGAGTCTTGGCTTAGCAACGCCATATTGTACATGTAATTAACCAAGATGATTAACTTGCCACCAGTAAATATTTCCTTTATCCAACAAAACCATGTTTTCCATATCCCTACACCTAACGTTATAACCCTTTAAAAGACCTCTTTGATAGTTTATCTTAGGTGCTTACGCCAAGTGGTGGAGGTTTGATCCTTTCCCAAGCCTATGGTAATCTATTTGCTATGAGAGGTAGTGAGAGATGTTTTCCATTTCCATATTGTGATATATACTTTATTACACCCGAGAGATGTGAGTATCTAAACACTATTTGTGAGGGGCTAGTGTATGACCACCGTGCTTGCTTTTGGTTTTTAGTGGAACAATTATTTGTTGTAATTACTTTTATACTAGTGTTAAATGACCCCTAACTTGTATTTTGATTAGAATAAAAGCACATTTGCTTGATGACAAGCAAATCTCAAGTGTAAGGGTATTTGATGAGGCGAAAAGTGTACCGCTTTTAAGGGGTTATTTAAGCCCGAATTCGAGATTATTTGATCAATTATTGCCCTAAATCGTTCCTTTTGTCATTTTAGGTACTTTTGAGGAAGAATCTGGAAAAGGAAGCATTTTGGACGTTTTTGGAGCATAAAAGTGAAGAAAACGGCAAAGTCTCAAATTTCCTTGCTAGAACAGTACCTGACAACGTCAAAGATCTGCACATGACGGCGTCAAGAGTTACAAAAGAGGTGGATATGGAATTACAACGTGACGGCCCATAGTATTTTCAAGCTTATGAACCTGACGGCGTCACCAAGGCCGTCAGGGTCTAATTACTAGTGACGGCCCAGAGCATTTCTCCACATGACGGTGTCACAAATAGATCTAGGCAATAGATTTTATCATGGCGGCGAGTTGACGGCGTCACAAGCTAATACGTGACGCCGTCAAAGTGCAAAGTCTATATATAGTTTTCCAAATTTCAATCATTAGTGTGCAACTTTGAGGGAATAAACCCTAGTCCGAATTTTATCAGTTTTTCAAGGGTTTCAACCCCTTGATTCTTCCATGTTCAATTGAAGATAAGTATTCATTCAAATCATTCAATATGTCTATGTGTTGTATGATTATATCTTAAGCTTGTCTTCTATTTAACATGCTAGGCTAGATTTTCTTGTGTTTGCTTAGATGTAGTGAAACCTAGATGTTAATTATGGGTTGATTGCTTGTTTATAATTGTTACGGATGATTGTATTCGATGTTAGGCTTAAGAAAACTGGCAGACTTCCATTGGTAACTTGCTTGAATGTCTTAAGAAACATGATCGGAGGTGTACTACGATTTTTGGTTGTATTTAATGCGTAAGAGAATTCTAATGATCCCATGTTAGTAGCTTCTAATGGCTCGACATAAGAGTGAAGTAGGATCTTATAAAGGTAGGGAATATTGTACACGGCCCTACGACTAGTATTAAGGAATATGACCCGTCATCCATGCAATTGTAACAAGCTAATCAACCTGTAAAAGATATCTAGGGAGTAATGAAATCTAAGTAAACACAACTTTCCTCATTATTGTTTCCACCACATTAGTATAATAGTTTCATTTTCATTTCTTTTATTTTATTTTGTTTGCATTAGCAGTTAATTGGGTTAGTTGACTAGCAACTAATTCCGCCCACTCCTTCAAAACCCGAGATTTTGAAATCTAAGTAAACACAACTTTCTATGACCATATCAACCTCCCTACAAGGCGAACCATTGACCAAGCGGCCGATGGTAAGCTACGTGATCGAAGTGTGGAAGAATCATGGGAAATCATAGAAGATCTTGCTCTCTATGACAACGAAAGTTGGAATGATCCCCATGATTTGAACAAAACGGTCAAGGCAATATCTTTGCCTTCGAATAATTCAAGCACTTTCGACCATAGGATCATGGAACTTGAAGACCAAGTCAACTTTCTCATGAAATCTTACAAAGCTCCTAAACCTTCAAGCCAAGTGAACAAAATCACTTCTTCATGTGAATATTGTAGTGATCCCTATAACACTCGTAATTGCATGGAACTCCCCGAACAAGCTTTTGCGGACTACGCATCCTCACGTACCGATTGAGCAGGAGACAAGTGGTATACTTTCAAACCCGAACCAAACCCTTAAAGTGATTCATACTGTCACACCCCCAAAATATCTGACTGGCAGCGGAATGGAATACCTGGGGGTGACTGTCATAGCACCACAGTTACAGTTATATTGAACGACCTAAAGTGTCGTTTTGAAAATACATCGTTTGATTCATTTAAAATATCCAGAGTTATAAAACATAGGTCCCAAAGTCTTGAAAAGTTTACAGAAATAAGTTTAGTACAATCAAACGATAGTTCATAAGTGCATGAAAATCCAAAATGAGACGCGTCATCCTTGTTACTCAATGATATGACTCCATGCATGTCATGAAGAATATGTCTTAGTTACCTGAAAATACATTGCGAAAACGGTCAACAATAATGTTGGTGAATAATCATAGGTTTGTAAGTTAAATCGTATGTACATTAGCCACAACTATAAAGTAAACTGACAAAATTTCAAAAGTAATACATTGGCTCTTAAGCTCATGACCCCGAAGCTAGACGTTACTTGGCCCCAAATGAGTGTTTACCAGACACTCTAAATGTATTAGACATGAAATGCATTCGTACCCGTTGGAGCAACCCAAACACGAATGGAGGAGTCACCCTCAATAGATCTATTCACTCACTCTCACTTGTAGATTAATTAACGGTCCATGATAATAAAGGGGACTTGTCATGATGTGGTAATAAGGCAACTTAAGCAATGTAAGGAATTTAATACTTTGGCATGTACAGAAAACTAAGTAATGCAATGTATTCTCCCCCGTGGGATTTGAAATCAAATATGTAATTGAAAACGGGGCTATGAAAACTCACCTGAAGTGATAGTACAATGCGATGAAATAATCGGGACAACAAGGCGCGAACACTAGCCGCAACCTAATATGAGTAATAACGATCTACTTTAGATCATGCCGTGATGTAATGAATGCACATGCACATGATACCTATACCACTCGTAACTTGAAAATAATAGTTATTGTCAAAGTAGGTAATTTCCATACTTAAGAAAAATAAGTCCAACTAGAATAATAAAAACTTGTCGTAATATATCGTATATAAAAATGTTAGTGTTATATTTCTCGTTTTGAAAACCTTAAAATAATGTCTAGTAGTCGCATAAATAAACCTTGGGTCGTACGTACTTTGTTAGTTAAGAATAAAATCCTTGAATAAGAAATCTAGAAAATATATCATTTAGTACGTAGTTATATTATTTTCTAGTAGTGACTAAATATATATATATAGTTTTGACGATTTTAAAACGTGTATAACTTGGTCGTTTTAAGTTCATTTTCCTCGTTCTTTATATCCACGGATTCGTCTTAGTATGTACTAATATATTTTCGATAGCTCGGCTCCTCTAGGTTACGTTTAACGCCTCTATTTGTCCGTCGAAAATTGTCAAACAGCATGCAGTTTTTCAGAAAAATAGTTTTCGTCAATTTACTTGCAAAAATCATAACTTCTTCGTTATAAGCTCGTTTTAATCCGTTCTTTCGCCCACGGCTTCGTTTTTGAAAGTATTTTCTAAATCTTTGGTTAAAAATTACCCATCACCTACTGAGTTTCCCACGTTTTAAAAATAGTGACAGTAGGTATATGTAATGTTTCAAAAACCATTTCTTGGGTTCCAATCTAGTTCCAACTTCAACCAAACCACTTTCAATCACCACAAAACTAGTCTAATCCTACCATACACCTTCTTAGGGTGTCATGGGTTCATAAACATCATAAATCAAGTGGATCTAACAAGGATCTACCTATTATCTATCTCTAGGGCTCAAAAGTTAGATATGTATAAAATGGAGTGGTATAAATAACATATGCATGTAGATCTTGTATATATATCATATGAATATTATAAAAACTTGGTAAAATTATAAAAATGAGTTTCATACACTTACTTGAAAGATTAGTGAGCTTATGGAGATGAAAACTTATAAAACCTTGGGTTTTTATCACAAAACTCTAACAAGAAATACATATGAGATTTAATTAACACTTGATCTTGAAAAATTTCTGGTTTCTTGCTTGTTTTTGAGCTGAGGTCGAGCACCACCAAGAAGAGAGAAAAAGAGAGTGTTTCTTGTTTGTAGATCTTGAAATGAGATGAGAAAGATAACTTTTTAGTATACATATTATATAAATCAAACTAATAATGGATACATTAATTGAAATGGTAACATTTTCAAAGTTGTAAGATATTATCATGGAGGGGGGCTACATTTTATGAAAAAGGGAAGAAAACATGTAGCTAGTGTAAGATAGTTGGTATAATTCTTGCATTATTATGTATATATTAATAGTTTTAGGGAATACCGGGTACCGAGTTAACTAGAAATAAATTTTAACGGAGTTAACCGGGACATAATAAAGTCATAAAAATTGTAAAAATATGTTGGGTATAAATATTGAGTGTTTGGATGGTTATTGTTTAGTTTTTACGAAAACCGTCGTAATAAATTAGGCGTACGATATAAATTAAATAAATTTCCAAAATACCGGGTAAATTAATAATATAATTTATATATTATTAATATGAATATAAAAATATATTAGGATCATAGTCGGGAGTGTCGGACGTGTTAGTCACATTATTGGTCGCGTGTTAACGTTTATTTAAAAATAAACATACGTAAAAAGTCAATTATACCAAAAATAGAAATTGGAATATCCTACGAGTGGAATAGTATGCCAATGCTATTGTAATGATATGTAAGCCATTTCTAGTCCATATGAAGTGTCCCTACTGATGATGCATGAATTCGCAGCTTAACCTGACTGGTTACGCGAATTTAATTACCCGTAAACTAAATTTACGATGAAATGAGTAAAGTACATGAATAGTATTTTCTCTTCGGAAATGAATAGTGCCATGTGAATAGTAAATTTTCTGAACGCTTCTCAAAATCTTAAACTGACACCAAAAATGATGAATAGTGATCGGTGAATAGTAATTGATGAATAGTAACTTTTGAGATGAAAGATGAAATTTCAACATCTGAACAAGGACTTGAAATTATGAATTGTGACAGTCTTCCCCTCTAAAAGGAAATTCGTCCCGAAGTTCAGTTTTGGTTGGTCTCTGAAGTATATTCGGTAAAAAGACGTGGATACTTGAGTTGCATTTGGTCTTCCCGTTCCCAAGTATATTCGGGTTCTTTTCAAGAATTCCAGCGAACTTTCACGATAGGAATTTGACTTTGCTTCAACCGTTCGACCTCACGGTCCATGATTTCTACTGGTTCTCCTACAAGAGTTAGGTTTGTCGTTGGGTTCGATTCCTTCTAATGGAATCATGAGTCACTAATCTGAAAGTCGTTTCTCGGGATTTGAAATTATGAAACATGTTTGTGTAATCTTGCTACTTTCCAACAAGGCTTAAGTCTGAGGGTTACTGGCCTACTTTGTCTGAAATATTAAATGGTCCAGTGTACATCGAGTTTAACTTCCCGGATTCTTCTGAATGGTATCATGCCTTTCCTAGGCAGAACTTTTAACGTGACCCTACCACCAACTTGAAATTCTAAGGGTTTACCACTTATCGACTTGTAACTGATTCTTGATTTGCAGGAAATTCCTGGTTATTTCATGAGTACTTACAGGAATAGTGAGTTTGGCTTTTTCCGCGTTCAGTCCGTCAATAAATGATCAGTGCTTCTTGAGGTTTACAATGTAATATGGGTAATATATGTTGCTGAACTCTGCCAGAACTCAAATTTTATATGCCAGCTGGTCGATTCTAAAATGAATCTTAAATGGTCCAAAATACTAGAGGTTCAATCTCTCGTGTTACCAAAATTGCATCATGCCTCTCTAAGGCAAAGCTTTCAACTTAGTTCGTTCTCCCACTTGAATCTAGATGGTTTGCTGTTCAGGGATACTCAATCCGCATGATGTGCGTCATGCACCAACCTAACTTCTACCAGTTTCACGTTGCTTGTAACTAGTTCTTGACTTGTGAAATTTCTTTTGTTGTTCCATAGTTTAGTTCAAGACCAGTGAATTTAACTTTCTGATTTCGGTCTGTAAATGGGTAATTGGTACTTCGACCATAAAGTGCCTCAAATAGTGTAGTCTCTACGCTCGTGTGATAACTATCGTTGCAAACGAATCTGATTTATGATAAATGGTTAGTCCAACCATTTCTAGAGTCAATTGCTCACTCTCTGAGCATATCTTTCCTATGTTTGAATTGTCCTCTCAATCTGACCCTTGGTCTGAGGATGATAGGCGGTGTTTACATCTAAATGGGATTCCGAAGGAAATCTTAAAATGATTGCTAGAAGTCTGAGGTGATTCGATCACCTTTATCAGGAATAATTGAAACATTTACAATGAATCTGGTGACTAATTCTACAACGTTATACTTTTTGAAAAGGGCGTTATACGAAGAAGATAGAATATGGGTAACACTTTGCTTCCTTGTGTTTTGGTCTAATGGGTGCTAAGACATGTGTCTTTCTTTGCCTATTGTGCTTGGTCTCCATTACTGACGTTTGTAATCGATCTATGGTGTTCCTCCTAATTTCCTTCATCACACATTCTAATATTCCTTATTGTCAAATCGCAAAACCGTAAATGCATAAGCGATCTTGTAAGGTGATTGGTTTTCAAAATTTATCTCGTGATTGTGAGTTTGGGTAGAAATATTTTTCCGAATAAACTAATTTAAAAAATGGAGCAAATGGGTTACTAAGTAATCTCTTTCTTGATGATTCAAAATTGAGTAGTTATAAAAATGTGAAACCGTCATCAAAATATAGTGAATATGACTGTTTACCAAAGTTTGATGTTTATTTATTTCTCATTGTACAATGGTTTTGCAAAATATTGACCAACAAGGATCGTATTTGTTCAAAATAGGCAATTCAAAAATTATTTTCTACGAGGTATGTGATTTGTATAAACGTAATTTTTAAATCAACTTCATTTAAAAGTGAAAACACTAACAAGGATAAAATAGTTGGATAGGTAATGTTCGCATAAATGCATAGATGTCTAACGTTTAGTTCCTGATATTAGAAAATGCCTATTGGCGATTATCTGGCAAAACTACAAGCCTAGGTATTCAACCAACTTAAGTCCTGAAATGGTTTATCGTTGAAATTGTCATCATGTTGGCAAAATGAGGGTGTCCAGTGATACTATGTCGATGAATGTCTATTTCATTTCCACATGAAGCTGGGGAGATATGCTTGGGCCTGATGCCTCTCTTGATGTATAGGTGAGGTTATCTAGAATTTCTTGAGAACACAATGCTTTAGGGGAATCTATATCGATATCCATAATTCGAATCAATCGTTCTTGGCGTAAACTCACTGCAGGGAACTTTGCGTATGGATGAGGCCATGTTTAAATGAATTGCTTTACAGTCTCAATTAGGTGCTTGGATTATTTCTATAGTGTTGTTTAGCGTACCTTCACAATGTGTTCGATCCTGTAGCTCAGTCTTGCTAGTACCTTTGAATGATAAAATTTGGCAACTAGGTCAGAAATGGTGATTCGGATGGTATCGTGGTATCTTAGGATTGTTGTTGGATTATGAATTTTCTTAGTCTAGGTTTAGTAGTTCCGTAATCCTTTTATTGTTTTTCTTGTATCGAGTAATCCTCCTAGTACTTGATAGGGAAAGTCTCTCCTAAAGAAGTCAATGGAAAAATCCAACTTAATGGCCGAGTAAGTGACAGGTGAGGTAAGTATCCAGGGGAAAGTTTGTCAGAAAGAGACATTTATAAAAGTGTTTACTTGTTTAAAACGCTTTTACATGAAGATTGTTATTAGCAATACAAAAAAAAGTAATTATTTACTTCATGGCATAATCCTTCCTGAATTATACATAGGTGATCAGGCTATGTATAATTGAGGATTAATGATGCGATCCTTGATTTAGTCAAAATAGTATTACTTTTCTCAAAAGTTTTAGATGGTGTCCAACGTTTTGTTTTGAAAAATGGTATCCTAATATTTCCTTTCAAGGTAACATGAAAATTATTCCGTGTAATAATATTAAATACTTGGTGTAATGACAGAAAATCAATTTATAGAGTGGTAACAAAATAGCATACTTTAGAAATTATGTAAAACAATTTCCCCATAGGGTAGTAAAATAGTTTGAAACAAAATTCGATGAATGGTGTATTGGATACGTAGGTGAAACTTATGGAATGGTAATAGTCTACTAATCCACTTATTTAAAGAATGTAAATAGCCTAGTTCATAACAGGGCAGTGATTTATGATTATGAAGTGGTCGAGAATATGGTAGTGATATTGAGAGCGTGAAGGTTGAACGTGTCGTTAAGGCATCTATAGTCAACTGAAAATGATAGTCTATGTGTCAAAGGATATAGGGCAGAAATTTGTGCCAATGATTTGAAGTATTCGAGAATTTATACTAGGTAAAATTAGCAGGTTCAAATGCGGAATCCCTCTAGGCATGACTAAAATGTATAAGAATGGAAATTGTTGTACGGGTGATCTGAGTTAAGTATGTACCACATCGAATGATGTTTGGTTTTTCCATGAATGCAAGCAAAATGCCTTATGGTCAGGTGAAACTTCTCGATATTCTTTCATGAAAATGAGGTCTGGTCCCATTGTGACTAAGCTATATCGGCCTCCGAAAAGAATATAAATTTTGTTGAGTAATTGTACCTTGATCTTTATCCAACAAGCTTATACTAGCGTGAGAGTCTTATAATATGGAATGAGCGAAAAAGTTGTAATTTCAAATAGTGGTGTTAAGGCATGGTGTATCAATATTGGCAATCTCTGGTAGAGGGGTTTCTTTCGTATCTAAGGTCAAATAGTAAGTAGGTATAGTGGTTGCTTTCGAGATTCGTTCATGAGTTATGCGTGTTCCTTCTTGGAGATATGGTTTCTAAAATTAAAAACATTTATTTGAGTGAAACATTGTGAAATTTGGTCATAAATGTATCTTGGAGTGACTTTATTTGAAGTTTGTAATGAATATAGTTATGTAAAAGATGTGACTACGAAATATTTTGTATTTTGATAAAAACAATATCTCATATATATATGTCTTTGGAAAAAAGGAGTTCAAGAAGATTGTTGCTTAAACAAAAATGAGTTTTAATCCAACCATTTAAAATCAATAATTTGTCGTACTTTGTAAGGTTTGCAAGAACTCTTTTTGTTTGTACAAAAATTTAATTAGACTTTGACTTACTTGAATTGTTATTATCTCCAAAACACGAAAACTAGGGTAGTCACTTTTATCTTGGTCAACATGACCATCTAATCGTAAAGACATCTTCGTCTTTATTGATCCTATTGTCTTACTTGCATCTTTCCAAAGTTGTAATTACATGTCAAATCTACTAATGTGACCATCTTGGTCGGTGTAGTGTTGCTAGAGCGACAAATGATGTAATTATCGGCTTAAATGTGGTGTAATCAAACTTGATAATGAAGGGAGAGTTGTGATGAGTTCCATCATGATGGTATTATACCGTTCAAAGCATCTTGTTGGTTTATTGTGTTATGGAGGTATGAGTCGATCATATCTAAGATAATATAGAGTCGTTGTGATAGATGCCACCCTTGGGCGATTTGTTCCAATTCTTATTGTGTTTGTGAGGCTTGTGGTATTATTCAGAGTGTATCGTCCAAACACTCGTAGGTAATCTCAAATAATTAGAGATCATCGTCTAACGATGAAGAGTAGTAGGTTGTCAAGCAGTAGAGGCTCTCAAACTCTCACCAACCTCAAACCTGTAAGGTGGTGTAACGTATGGTAGATGGTAATGGTGTGTCAAATAGTGGGTGCATCTCAAGCGGCCTATCATATATGGGTGTAGAGTCTCTAAGATGTGATGGTGATAATAGTGAATGGAATACTACCCTTTTTCGTGCAACCTCGCGACATCTAAAAGGTAAAACTGAAGTACACACTATGGGACGACCAATAGTGTAATAAGTAGCTGACGGTGGTGGTAGTACCTGAGTAGTAAGCGCCCTACTAGTGAAGGAAAGAAAACATACTATCTTCTTTGCAATAAGCATCCTAATATGTCCATTAAGATGAAGTCTGAATACACTACCAAATGGCATTCTATGTATGGGCTGGATGATAGGAAAACCCTGTTCCTATAACAACTCAATGGTGTCAATGGCAGTGTAAGTGCAACTAGTAGTAAAATGGTAGTGGAAGATGACAAGGCATCTCCAATGTTGGAATCCGATGAAAGGATGATAGGGTGTGTATATGAAGACATGTCACTTGTGAACCAGGTCAATATAATCATATATATATATATATATATATATATATATATATATATATATATATATATATATATATATATATATATATATATATATATATATATATATGAGTATGGGTATAAATAACTCGCACAATGTGTGCATGAAACATCATGTATAATGAATATGCACCTATGATGAAATGATGAGATGCTATGATAATGTGGTTATAGTATAGGGTCCATGATACATCCTAGTTCACTATAACCTTAGCTCTGATACCAATCTGTCACACCCCCAAAATATCTGACTGGCAGCGGAATGGAATACCTGGGGGTGACTGTCACAGCACCACAGTTACAGTTATATTGAACGACCTAAAGTGTCGTTTTGAAAATACATCGTTTGATTCATTTAAAATATCCAGAGTTATAAAACATAGGTCCCAAAGTCTTGAAAAGTTTACAGAAATAAGTTTAGTACAATCAAACGATAGTTCATAAGTGCATGAAAATCCAAAATGAGACACGTCATCCTTGTTACTCAATGATATGACTCTATGCATGTCATGAAGAATATGTCTTAGTTACCTGAAAATACATTGCGAAAATGGTCAACAATAATGTTGGTGAATAATCATAGGTTTGTAAGTTAAATCGTATGTACATTAGCCACAAGTATAAAGTAAACCGACAAAATGTCAAAAGTAATACATTGGCTCTTAAGCTCATGACCCCGAAGCTAGACGTTACTTGGCCCCAAATGAGTGTTTACCAGACACTCTAAATGTATTAGACATGAAATGCATTTGTACCCGTTGGAGCAACCCAAACACGAATGGAGGAGTCACCCTCAATAGATCTATTCACTCACTCTCGCTTGTAGATTAATTAACGGTCCATGATAATAAAGGGGACTTGTCATAACGTGGTAATAAGGCAACTTAAGCAATGTAAGGAATTTAATACTTTGGCATGTACAGAAAACTAAGTAATGCAATGTATTCTCCCCCGTGGGATTTGAAATCAAATATGTAATTGAAAACGGGGCTATGAAAACTCACCTGAAGTGATAGTACAATGCGATGAAATAATTAGGACAACAAGGCGCGAACACTAGCCGCAACCTAATATGAGTAATAACGATCTACTTTAGATCATGCCGTGATGTAATGAATGCACATGCACATGATACCTATACCACTCGTAACTTGAAAATACTAGTTATTGTCAAAGTAGGTAATTTCCATACTTAAGAAAAATAAGTCCAACTAGAATAATAAAAACTTGTCATAATATATCGTATATAAAAATGTTAGTGTTATATTCCTCGTTTTGAAAACCTTAAAATAACGTCTAGTAGTCGCATAAATAAACCTTGGGTCGTACGTACTTTGTTAGTTAAGAATAAAATCCTTGAATAAGAAATCTAGAAAATATATCATTTAGTACGTAGTTATATTATTTTCTAGTAGTGACTAAATATATATATATATATATATATATATATATATATATATATATATATATATATATATATATATATATATATATAGTTTTGACGATTTTAAAACGTGTATAACTTGGTCGTTTTAAGTTCATTTTCCTCGTTCTTTATATCCACGGATTCGTCTTAGTATGTACTAATATATTTTTGATAGCTCGGCTCCTCTAGGTTATGTTTAACACCTCTATTTGTCCGTCGAAAATTGTCAAACAGCATGCAGTTTTTCAGAAAAATAGTTTTCGTCAATTTACTTGCAAAAATCATAACTTCTTCGTTATAAGCTCGTTTTAATCCGTTCTTTCGCCCACGGCTTCGTTTTTGAAAGTATTTTCTAAATCTTTGGTTAAAAATTACCCATCACCTACTGAGTTTCCCACGTTTTAAAAATAGTGACAGTAGGTATATGTAATGTTTCAAAAACCATTTCTAGGGTTCCAATCTAGTTCCAACTTCAACCAAACCACTTTCAATCACCACAAAACTAGTCTAATCCTAACATACACCTTCTTAGGGTGTCATGGGTTCCTAAACATCATAAATCAAGTGGATCTAACAAGGATCTACCTATAATCTATCTCTAGGGCTCAAAAGTTAGATATGTATAAAATGGAGTGGTATAAATAACATATGCATGTAGATCTTGTATATATATCATATGAACATTATAAAAACTTGGTAAAATTATAAAAATGAGTTTCATACACTTACTTGAAAGATTAGTGAGCTTATGGAGATGAAAACTTATAAAACCTTGGGTTTTTATCATAAAACCCTAACTAGAAATACATATGAGACTTAATTAACACTTGATCTTGAAAAATTTATGGTTTCTTGCTTGTTTTTGAGCTGAGGTCGAGCACCACCAAGAAGAGAGAAAAAGAGAGTGTTTCTTGTTTGTAGATCTTGAAATGAGATGAGAAAGATAACTTTTTAGTATATATATTATATAAATCAAACTAATAATGGATACATTAATTGAAATGGTAACATTTTCAAAGTTGTAAGATATTATCATGGAGGGGGGCTGCATTTTATGAAAAAGGGAAGAAAACATGTAGCTAGTGTAAGATAGTTGGTATAATTCTTGCATTATTATGTATATATTAATAGTTTTAGGGAATACCAGGTACCGAGTTAACTAAAAATAAATTTTAACGGAGTTAACCGGGACATAATAAAGTCATAAAAATTGTAAAAATATGTTGGGTATAAATATTGAGTGTTTGGATGGTTATTGTTTAGTTTTTACGAAAACCGTCGTAATTAAATTAGGCATACGATATAAATTTTCAAAATACCGGGTAAATTAATAATATAATTTATATATTATTAAAATGAATATAAAAATATATTAGGATCATAGTCGGGAGTGTCGGACGTGTTAGTCACATTATTGGTCGCGTGTTAACGTTTATTTAAAAATAAACATACGTAAAAAGTCAATTATACCAAAAATAGAAATTGGAATATCCTACGAGTGGAATAGTATGCAAATGCTGTTATAATGATATGTAAGCCATTTCTAGTCCATATGAAGTGTCCCTACTGATGATGCATGAATTCGCAGCTTAACCTGACTGGTTACGCGAATTTAATTACCCGTAAACTAAATTTACGATGAAATGAGTAAAGTACATGAATAGTGTTTTCTCTTCGGAAATGAATAGTGCCATGTGAATAGTAAATTTTCTGAATGCTTCTCGAAATCTCAAACTGACACAAAAAATGATGAATAGTAAAATGGTGAATAGTGATTGGTGAATAGTAATTGATGAATAGTAACTTCCCGAGATGAAAGATGAAATTTCAACATCTGAACAAGGACTTGAAATTACGAATTGTGACACATACAACCCCTCTTGGAAACATCACCCAAACTTTAGGTGGAAACAAAACTAAAACACTCCTCAAAACAATTCTTCCAATCCACCTAATTGTTTCCAATCAAACGGTTCATCCACAAACCGTACCTTCAACAACAATCATTCTAACAACTATGGTAGTACCAATAATCCTGAAGGATTGATGTCCAATTTTATGGCATCTCAAGAAGCCCACATAGCTATCTTTGAAGCCGAATTCAACCAACAACAAATGGAGATGACTAATAAAATTGACAATTTGTTGAAGGATCTTAACAACCAAGTGTTGACACCACCAAATAAGGACGCTAGGAACACAAGTAGTGGAACCCAAACTAAGGAACCCTCAACATCAAAACATGTCCACTTTGTCAATGTTGTCACTATCAAGCCAATCGATAAGGTTAGGGAAGAGAATGATAGGGATAGGACTGAAGTTGAAAATGAACCTAAGAGTGAAGTTGAGAAGGATAAGGAGAATGGAGTGGAGGATGTAGAAGACTACTTTGATAGGTTTCAACTAAGGAAGAACATGCATACCATAGAGATTTATTCGATGACCCTGAGACACTATACTTCCTAGGATCACCAATAATCAAAGTGGGCAATCTATCTAATATCAACATACCATGCAACATTGGGCATGTGCATGTATGGAAAGCTTACATCGATCTTAAATATCCCATAAACATCATGACTAGGATCCATTACAATTGGATAATGATAAAGCAACTTGGACCTTGGATATTCCCTAACATATGTAGGATAAGTAACTTTGTGGGAAGAGTTAAGGGAATGCATGTTTTTGTAGGAAACTTCACATATGTTACCGATTTTGGGATTGTAGAAGATATTCGTCCGGTAATAGATAATTGCTTAGCTCAAGTAGTGTTTGGAAAACCATTTGTTGAAGTCTCTAAAATGAATTATGACCCATCTCTAGGGATAGTTAGGTTCAAGGAGGAGACCGATGAGATAGCCTACCAAATGCCTTATAAGATAGAGCAATACCGACTTCTATCAGACCTTGAGAAGGAGCATAAGCAAGCGGTCTACTATAGGAATGATGAGGATAGACGTAGAGGAGTAGACCACATAATGAAGAAAATAATGGGTTTCAACAAATTAATGCTTGCAACTAGGTCCGGAATACAAAACCAAAACCGATAATGACCTAGAGAATGTGACGAACGATGGAGTCACGTAATAAGGCGTGACTTTGAGTCTAGCTACAAGACTCATTAATAAAGAAAAGCGTTTCTTGGGAGGCAACCCAAGCTTTATTTGTTTGTTTGTTTATTTGATTTTATTTGCTTCCGTATGTTTGTTTTATTTTTATTGTTTATTGTTCATGTATCAAACATTTTGTGAAAATGCTTTATTTTGTTTTTAACTTCGTCTTGATTACATATAAATGTATTTTACAAAATATAAGTGTAAGGGAAATCCAAATTTGTTTTTAAGAACAGATTGAACATGAACGATAACAATGAGATATAAACATGCATATTAGTATTTGTTTGAGTCAAATGCTTGTATCGAGTCATAATGATTGTTATGCAGGATTCTAGGAATTAGAACATAGGTTTTTTCTAGAAATTTTCCAGAAACAAAATAAAAGAATTCTGTCAGATCAATTCTGACGGCGTCAGGCATCACCTGATGATGTCAGGTATAATTTTCTGGAAATTTTACAGGTTTTGTTTTTCTGCCAGAATTGTAAAGTTTCGTAAAATCTGTATTTTATAAACTCCAGGAATCTGTAAACATTCATTCCACAAGCATATATATTTACTTGCTTTCTAGGATTTAATTTTATGTAGATTTACCGCCGATTTTATGCTAGGTTTTCTTGTTTGTTTTCTCAGCTAATTAACAGGTTATATTGGACAAGAAGATGTATATGGATAATCAAGCTTTTGGCGCTGCTTTAATCTTAGAGTTTTCACATTTTCTTGGAGGAGGATTTAACCATGTTACCACATCATCCACACCAAACGAATCAGGCGAGTATTTGTTTCATTCTGTCATTTTCCTTACTTTTACTTTCTTTTAATTTCTTGTAATTGAATACTGAGGACAATGTTCAGCTTAAGTGTAAGGGGGGTAAATGAAGAATTCTTAGAGATTACAATTTCACTTGATTTTTGTCTTGTCTAATAGCATATGTGTAATAATATTGAGAAAAATACTTGTTAGGCTAATTTTAGCACCAAATTTAAAAAATTTTGCGACATATAGGAGTGAAACTTTGGTCATAATAAGCGTCTCATGGATACGAGTTATATGACTAGCACAAAAAACCGAACCACTAAAAAATTTTCACCCCAAATATGTGAGGTTCGCCCCTAGATTTGTTAGGAAAAGCCTTAGTACTTATGAGTGTACCAGTAGCATTTAGATTCTAGAACTTGGGTTAGTGATTCTGTTAATATAAATATCGCCTAAAAACGTTATTTATATTTTATGATCTTTGCTAAGTTTTGTTAACGACAAAGTGTAAACTTTAGTTTTTAGTAAAACATAATTTTAGTTTAAAAGACTTGCATAATTAGACATTTGCTACATTTTACATTTTGTATAAAACACAACATTTTTATATTTCTTAAAATAGAAATGTTACATCACATTTATGGTAAGTTTGTCAATATACATTTAAGGAAAGATTGTGTGTTTGACTAACCATAAGTCTTCTTGCACAAGTTTGTGTTTGACTAGTTTTTAGTTGATGTGACTTTGGTTGGTTTGGAAAGTTATTACAAGATAAACTGTCAGTCCCGGCGGAACCCTGGAGATACACGGGCGGAACCCATCTGAGGGTTCCGCCGTATCCGCCTGGCCTGCAGAATGTTTTGCTATAAATACCAAGCCATTTGTTTGTATTTAGTTTTTTTTTTTCATCACTTTTCATCATATTTCACACATACATTCATTCACCTAACCCCTTAACATTTCATCTTAATGTGAAGTTTCTTTTGTAGCAAAGAAGTTCACAAGTTCATATAAAATTACAAGTATTCAACACAACGTTGCAAGACTTGTTAGCTTAGCATCGTGTAGACTTTTTGTAGTTTACACTTCATTTGATTGTGTATTTTCAGTAGTGATCGGTTAGTATTTTAGTCCTCAAAATACAAAGTGTGACGGGAGTTGTTGTACCCTTGTAAAAGAACTAACGGGAGTGGTTGTACCCTTGTAAAAGAACTCGACATCTAGCTTAGTGTCAGTACACGTGTATAAGCGACGTGTAAGGTTTTCTCCGCTGGTGAAAGGAGCTTGTTGACTAGTGAAAGAAACTCTCGAGTTGGATACTCGGGGCGTGGACGTAGGGCAAGGAAAAAGAGTCCTTGTAGCCGAACCACGATAAATACTCGTGTTGTGGTTTGATCGTTTCTTTCTTTATACTTGCATGTTATATATTGTGTTTGTGTTCATATCTTTGATTAAACGGAAAGTTTCAAAAGATAATCAAACAAGTTTAAAGTTTTTAAACGGTAAACTATTCAACCCCCCCTTCTAGTTTTCCACAATTGGCATCAAGAGCTACGTTACTCAAGATTTTAAAATATATTGTGTTTTAAAACTTGAAACGATCCATGGATTTTGAAAATTACAAAGAAGGGCAATCTATGCAAAGACCACCACTTTTTGAAGCAATTGGTTTTATATATTGGAAAAACCGTTTTGAAACTTACGTGAAATCTAAAGATATAGATTTATGGTATATAATCATTGATGGTGATAATATAGCTACAAATAGTAAAGATGATGATCAAAATAAATTGATTGCTAAAAATAATGAAGCTAAAATGATGCTTTACAATGCTTTGCCTAAGAAAGAATATGAAAGAGTCTTTATGTGTAAAACCGCCAAAGATATTTGGCAATCGTTAATAGTCACTTATCAAGGAAACTCACAAGTTAAGGATAACAAAATTGATCTTCTTGTTCAACAATATGAACAATTTGTTATTCCCGAAGATGAGATTATTGATTGTGCATTTGCTAGGTTTAACACTATTATTACTTCACTTAAAGCACTTGATGAATCTTTTTGTAGCAAGAATTTTTTCAGGAAATTCCTTAGAGCACTCCGTCCGAAGTGGAGAGCAAAAGTGACGGCAATTAAAGAATCCAAGGATCTTTCAAGCATGTCACTTGACGAGCTAATTGGAAACCTCAAAGTTCATGTAACACCCCCAATTTTTAAATACGAGCTAATTGGAAACCTCAAGATTGAAGAATCCAAGGATCTTTCAAGCATGTCACTTGACTAAGGTTCATGATATGAGGGACTTTTGGCAATAAGGTACTTAAGCAATAACAATATCAGGCATAACATACCAAGAAAAATACTTGTGTTCAGTTTTTATAGCATGTATCTCCCCACGAAAACAGTTATATAAAAGTGGGCTATGAACTCACCTTAGTGGTACAGTGGTAAAAGTATCGATACTCAGTTTGCAATAAGGAAATGGCTCCACACACGACCTAGATAATATATGGCAAGTTTTAGTGTTTGATAGTCTTAATGGTTTAATCGCGAGTAGTTTTTGAATACGTGAGTTGTTGGTTTAACGATAGCAAATCTTGTGGTTTGATAAAATATCATAAGTTTAGTTAAGGTATATATTATTATTATTATTATATATATATATATATATATATATATATATATATATATATATATATATATATATAACATAAAGTTTAATAATAATAATAATAGTTTGAAATAAAATGTAAACGTCGTGATGTGAAATCGTAAAGTGAGAAGTAAGAATGAAAAGGTTAATTATAGTATATGGCCCTTGTCTTTTCCAGATTTTTACACTTTTTACCCTAACGGTGTTAGCGTTACGTCGTTAGTCCAAAGTTAAATATTTTTACGTTTTAAGTTCAAAAGTTTATAATTATTACACTTTCCATCCAAAAGTTTATAAAATCAGTTTTTCACCCTTTAGTTTGAAAAATGACAGTTTTTACTTTAACTTTATAAACTTTACACTTTTAACCCGAAAGTTATAAATTTTGCAAAATTAGTCCAAAATTCACCAAATTCGAAACTTAGCATTTTTATTTCTTAATTAAGTTAAAAATAGCTTATTGAACTTTTCAAAACTGCTTATTTATAGAAAAGAGCTTATTATAGCTTAATGAGCTTTTTAACGAAATACTAGGCCCGTTAAGTAATCTAAATCCATTGGGCTTACAAAAGTTTTGGGCTTGGTTTTGGGCTTATCTTAGGCTACTAAAAACATTTCGAGACAACTTATATCAATAGCTTATTGTGTTAGCTTATTTTCAACGGATTGGGCCTTAAGGCCCAATCGATGGTTTAATTGCTTTTTCAAAAACTGATTTAAGCCGATATACTTTGCATCATTTATGAGGTCGAGACGCGAATATTATTACAAGTGTTCTATACAAAAACGATAGTTTGTTAGGTGGTTTAACAATTTATGAAATAAAATGGTATGCTTGTTAAGTTGAATTCAAAAATACGCATTCGTTCCTGGGCTGCATGGGGTACGGTTTTTGAGTAAAAGACGTAGAAAATTTTAAGTGTCTTGAGACTAGGTCTCGTTGTACATTAGGAACGTGTCCAAAAATAGTTTATACGCGACACTTATGACTTTAATTCTTATGTGTTTTGATAATTAGTGTGTTAAATATATAGACTAAGTAATTATACGTACACGTTGTTTGTATAGATTACGAGTATTAAGGTGCAAGTGAGAGTGATATTTGATGAGGCGAAAAATGATCCGTTTTTAGGGGGTCATTTAAGCCCGAATCCGACTTTATTTGATCAAATATTGCCCTAAATCGTTCCTTTTGTGATTTTAGGTGTTTGGAGAGTGAATTCTGGAAAAGAAGCTATTTTGGACGTTTTTGGAGCATAAAAGTGAAGAAAACGGCAAAGTACCAAATTTCCATGCTGAAAATACAAGGTGACGGCGTCAAGACCACCATCTTGACGGCGTCAGACATGAAGAATTAAATATCGAAGGTGGTGACGGCGTCAGATGGATTCGTGACGGCGTCAAAGTGGCAAAATTAATATACCGTGGGTGGTGACGGCGTCACATAGGCCGTCATAAGTAGATCAAGGTCGTCCGAGGAAGTTTATGGCGGCGAGGTGACGGCGTCAGAAGTTACTCTTGACGCCGTCGGACTATTTTTCCTATATATAGTTTTCTAGTTTTTTCATTAAAAAAAGAGAAGTTTTGGTGAAACCCTAAAGACGATTTTGGTGCCTCTTTTACAGGTTTTTCAAGGGTTCCAAACCCTTGAGACCTTGCATTGTAATTGAGATAAGTGTACTTTCAATTCAATCAATATGTCTATGTGTTGGTTGTTTATATCTTGTTCTTGTCTCAATTTCATTATGCTAGGCTAGATCTCTCTTGTGTTTGCTTAGATCTAATGAAACCTAGATGTTGATTATGCGTTGATTACTTGTCTATTCTTGTCTTGAATGAATGATTTATATGTTAGGCTTAAGAAAACTGGCAGATCTCCAAATGGTAACATGCTTGAACGTCTTAAGAAACATGAACCGAGACGTACTAGGTCTTTATTGGTTGTATTTAATGCATGAGCCACTGTTTACAATCCCTATAGTTGTGCTGGGTCATGGTGTAGGAGGAGATAAGAGCTCATAGAGTTGGGGAGTTATGTATGCCACCCCACGAATGGTATTAAGGAATACAACCCGTCATTCATACAAGTGTAACAAGTAATTAACATGTAAAAGATATCTAGGGAATAATGAAGTCTAAGTAAACACAATTTCTCCAACCACTGCTCACAACCTTAGTTTAATTAGTTTAATTTCATTTTTATTATTTTATTTTGATTGCATCTTAGTTTTGGGTTAGTTGAATAGCAACTAATTCCGCCCTATCTTCCAAAACCCGAGATTTTACTTGCTTTCATAAAAATATAAAAATACAAAAATAATCATCTTTCACCTCTAGAACTATTAATTAGGTTTTCTAATCCTAGCGACACTATTCCTAAGCTGAACGATCAATCCCCCGGTACTTGTCACTATATTATACTACAACGATCAGGTACACTGCCTGGTGGGGGTTGTAAGCTTCTCGAGATCCCTCGAGAGGTAAAGCAAGGTGCGATTCCCACGCATCAAGTTTTTGGCGCCGCAGCCCGGGGAATAGTTATTGTCTAGGTTAGGATTTCTTTTTATTAGGTCTACTTGCTAGATTCCTTTCTAGTAAGATTTTTATTTTTTGTTTTTAGGTCTTCTTTAGTCTATCTTATTTCTTCGTGCCTTTGTTCGTAACTCTTTACCATCCGACATCATGGAAGGTGGTAACATCTTTGAACCCATCATCTGTCACACCCCCAAAATCGGGTCCAGCGGAAGCATACGTGTAGCTGGGGTGTAACTCAATTGGTATTACAACACAAGTTCAAAAATGGTTTTTCACTTTAATTATTTAGAATAAAATCGTTTAATCAAAATATTGAATTTACATCGTTAAAAGTAGTGCGGAAGTAGGCCCTTAAAATAGTTTAAAACGGTCCCCAAATAAATAATCAGAGTCTTCTATGACCATGCCATGCCCTGCCAAAACCTCCAGTAGTGTGCCATAGGTTAAAACCTGAAAATACATGCTAAAGTGTCAACACGAGGTTGGTGAGTTCATAGAGTTGTTTAACAAATAAAGTTTATAGAAAATGATCACACAGCAAAGGCATCGTAAATCCACTCAGTTGCAAATCCCGCCATAAGAGACTTGCAACCTGTGTGTTTACAACCCACTGCTAAATAGTTTAGGTCTAATAGTCAAGCACAAGTGGTCAATATAGTTCACAATATGGATACATAGTATATAATAAAGTAAGTGGCAAGGCTCCTAAAATAAATAATATGCGTTCCGTAGACAGGGGAACGAGAGGTTGGCCGACCTCTAATAGCGCTATCCATACTACCTACTGCCCCACACAAGGAGGCCGCACGAACGGTACGTATAAACTGGAGTGCGAACGGCAAACCAGCAGGAGACTAACAATTGCGGATGCACGAACAGTACATCATTCACAAACTATTACATAGTATAAAGTCAAAGTTACTCCGTAGACAGGGGAGATTTTATGTTGCTCCGAACATGGGAGACTTGATAATGCTACTCCGTAGACAGGGGAGACTTTGCACTGCTCCGAACATGGGAGACTTTAGGTTATAGTACGTACGGTACTTTAGGGTCAAAAGTTTAAGTCAAGTTCAAAAGTCAAGTCAAGTTCAATAGTTCAAAACAATTTATAAGGTCAAATGAGTTCATAATAGTCCAAGGTTCAAAACAATGTTCAGAGAGTCAATTGGTAATTCATGTAAAAACGAGCATGTATTCTCCCCCAAAAAGTTAACAAAACAATTTAAAAGAGTAGGGGCTATGACTCACCTGGTGCGAATAGCTACGATGACAAAAGTGGATACACAGAAATGAGGTTCGATCTCTAACCGCGACCTATAATGAACGAATGATACGATCTACTTAAATTATAAGGGGATGCGATGAATGTACATGCACATGAAGTCAATACCACTCGTAGTTTGAAAATAAGTGTTGGCGTTGATTTATAGTGTTTCCATAACTTAAGAGAATATGTGCTATTAGAAGTTGTCAAATATATATATAGTTCGCCTAGTTTCAAAAGTGTATATCTTGGTCGTTATAAGCTCGTTTTCTTCGTTCTTTATATCCACGGAATCGTGGGACAAAATACTAACATATTTTTGATAAGTCGGGATGGCTAGATTTAGTTTTACGCCTCGAAACAGTCGTGACAACTGTTCATCAGCAAAGGATTTCCAGAAAAATAGTTTTCGTCGTTAACTTTGTAAAAATCATAACTCCTTCGTTATAAGCTCTTTTTAATCGATTCTTTCGCCTACGGCTTCGTTTTTGAAAGTATTTTCTAAAAATATTGTCAAAGGGTACTGTGTAAAAACGGATTTTTCTGGGTTAACCAAAATGGAACAGAAGGTATATTTACTTGTTCAAAACCCATTTTCAAGACTTCAATCTAGTTTCTAACATCACCAAATCACTTTCAAACACCACAAAGCTAGTCTAATCCTACCATACACCTTCTTAGGGTGTCATGGGTTCCTAAACATCATCACCAAGCTACTCTAACAAGGATCTAACAATAATCTATTTCTAGAGTTCAAAAAGTTAAATATATACATAAATGAGTGGTATAACTAACATATGCATGTAGATCTTGAATAAACAACATGAAACTAGAAAAATGAAAGTATGGAAAGATCAACAAGTGATCTTGAAGCTTACTTGATGATTGGATGAGTTTTGAAGATGATGATGTAAAGAAAACTAGAGTTTTACCACAAAACCCTAACAAGGATCACTGAATAAACTTGAATATAACTTGATCTCCAAAAATCCATGGTTTCTTCTTGTGTCTTTGTTCTTGGCCGATCCATATAGAGAGAAAAGAGATGAGAAGTTTACTTGAACTTGTATAAAAATGGTTTGTGATAAAATGGATGAAAAGGTGTAATTTATATTTAGGAGACAAAAGTTAGGTTTGTAATAAATTGAGTTGGTGAGATTAAGCACATGAGGGGGCTTAGGAGGGGGGGGGGGCGGTTCACAAAGGAGGGAAAGAGGGGTTTATGTTGGGTAATTTAATTAGGATATTAGTGTAGTTTTAGTGTAGTTGTAGCTAGTTTTAGTTATAATCGGGTACCGGGTTTGTTAGAAATAAATTTTATCAAAGTTATTCGGGACATAATAAAGTCATAAAATTTGTAAAAATATGTTGGGTACAAGTATTGGGTGTTTGGATGATTATCGTCTAGTTTTTAAGAAAACCGTCGTAATTATATTAGACGTACGATACGAATTAAATAAATTTCCAAAATAACGGGTAAATGAATTTTATAATTTTTGTATCATTATAATGAGTGTAAAAATGTCTTAGGACCATAGTTGGGATTGTCGGATCAATTATTCATAGTAATAGTTTATAGGATAACGTTTATTAGGTTGATAACCGTACGTTTACAGAAATGACGCAACTCACGCATAAATGACAAATTTTCTCCAGAGGTGAATAGTGTTTTATGAATAGTAAAATTTTAAAACGCTTCTCAGAATATCAAACTGACCTCAAAAATGATGAATAGTGATCGATGAATAGTAACTGATGAATAGTAAATGTTGAAAGTTCGGGAAAAGACCAGAATTTACGAGTTGTGACAGTCTCTACCCCTTAAGGAACTTCGTCCCAAAGTTTAGTTAACGTTGGTCTCCGAAGTGTTATAAAGGTGAAAATTCATGAGATGAAATGACCAGTTGACGTGTTTTCAGGCGGCGGTTCACGAGGTGAAGAAAAGTATAAGCGTTCTGACAACGAGGGCATACACACACATAAATGAAGTATTTGGAAGTTGAGTAGAGGATTCAATACGGACAAAATTTTATTATAACCATTCTCAGTGTTGCAAAATTCATTTCTGAGTCGGATATAGGTAGTCAGCCTATGTCCCACTATCCCGGGTTGAATATAGGTGACTAGTCTATATTCCACCGAGGTTCCATGAATTTTGAAATACTCAGCTCAGTTATACTAATACTATGTCCTTCACAAATACCAAGACGTTCAGAAAGACTAAGGCAGGTGACCAAACTCGACGTCAAATGATGAAGCTATGCAAGGGAAAACATAACGCGGTGACATATATGATACGTGAACATGCTTATATGAAAGACAATGATAGAAATCAACTAGAATAAGTGAATATAATATACCAGATAATGAGACACAAATCTCATCACCTAAGTCAGCAACAAACCACAATGAGGCTTCAGCTTGGCAGGCAGGCACGTGACGGTCATAGGGTTAAGTTTTTCGTAAAAGTAGCTATAGTCTAGGTTTTAAAAACACTTAGTTCGCTATAACCAAAGCTCTGATACCAATCTGTCACACCCCCAAAATCGGGTCCAGCGGAAGCATACGTGTAGCTGGGGTGTAACTCAATTGGTATTACAACACAAGTTCAAAAATGGTTTTTCACTTTAATTATTTAGAATAAAATCGTTTAATCAAAATATTGAATTTACATCGTTAAAAGTAGTGCGGAAGTAGGCCCTTAAAATAGTTTAAAACGGTCCCCAAATAAATAATCAGAGTCTTCTATGACCATGCCATGCCCTGCCAAAACCTCCAGTAGTGTGCCATAGGTTAAAACCTGAAAATACATGCTAAAGTGTCAACGCGAGGTTGGTGAGTTCATAGAGTTGTTTAACAAATAAAGTTTATAGAAAATGATCACACAACAAAGGCATCGTAAATCCACTCAGTTGCAAATCCCGCCATAAGAGACTTGCAACCTGTGTGTTTACAACCCACTGCTAAATAGTTTAGGTCTAATAGTCAAGCACAAGTGGTCAATATAGTTCACAATATGGATACATAGTATATAATAAAGTAAGTGGCAAGGCTCCTAAAATAAATAATATGCGTTCCGTAGACAGGGGAACGAGAGGTTGGCCGACCTCTAATAGCGCTATCCATACTACCTACTGCCCCACACAAGGAGGCCGCACGAACGGTACGTATAAACTGGAGTGCGAACGGCAAACCAGCAGGAGACTAACAATTGCGGATGCACGAACAGTACATCATTCACAAACTATTACATAGTATAAAGTCAAAGTTACTCCGTAGACAGGGGAGATTTTATGTTGCTCCGAACATGGGAGACTTGATAATACTGCTCCGTAGACAGGGGAGACTTTGCACTGCTCCGAACATGGGAGACTTTAGGTTATAGTACGTACGGTACTTTAGGGTCAAAAGTTTAAGTCAAGTTCAAAAGTCAAGTCAAGTTCAATAGTTCAAAACAATTTATAAGGTCAAATGAGTTCATAATAGTCCAAGGTTCAAAACAATGTTCAAAGAGTCAATTGGTAATTCATGTAAAAACGAGCATGTATTCTCCCCCAAAAAGTTAACAAAACAATTTAAAAGAGTAGGGGCTATGACTCACCTGGTGCGAATAGCTACGATGACAAAAGTGGATACACAGAAATGAGGTTCGATCTCTAACCGCGACCTATAATGAACGAATGATACGATCTACTTAAATTATAAGGGGATGCGATGAATGTACATGCACATGAAGTCAATACCACTCGTAGTTTGAAAATAAGTGTTGGCGTTGATTTATAGTGTTTCCATAACTTAAGAGAATATGTGCTATTAGAAGTTGTCAAATATATATATAGTTCGCCTAGTTTCAAAAGTGTATATCTTGGTCGTTATAAGCTCGTTTTCTTCGTTCTTTATATCCACGGAATCGTGGGACAAAATACTAACATATTTTTGATAAGTCGGGATGGCTAGATTTAGTTTTACGCCTCGAAACAGTCGTGACAACTGTTCATCAGCAAAGGATTTCCAGAAAAATAGTTTTCGTCGTTAACATTGTAAAAATCATAACTCCTTCGTTATAAGCTCTTTTTAATCGATTCTTTCGCCTACGGCTTCGTTTTTGAAATTATTTTCTAAAAATATTGTCAAAGGGTACTGTGTAAAAACGGATTTTTCTGGGTTAACCAAAATGGAACAGAAGGTATATTTACTTGTTCAAAACCCATTTTCAAGACTTCAATCTAGTTTCTAACATCACCAAATCACTTTCAAACACCACAAAGCTAGTCTAATCCTACCATACACCTTCTTAGGGTGTCATGGGTTCCTAAACATCATCACCAAGCTACTCTAACAAGGATCTAACAATAATCTATTTCTAGAGTTCAAAAAGTTAAATATATACATAAATGAGTGGTATAACTAACATATGCATGTAGATCTTGAATAAACAACATGAAACTAGAAAAATAAAAGTATGGAAAGATCAACAAGTGATCTTGAAGCTTACTTGATGATTGGATGAGTTTTGAAGATGATGATGTAAAGAAAACTAGAGTTTTACCACAAAACCCTAACAAGGATCACTGAATAAACTTGAATATAACATGATCTCCAAAAATCCATGGTTTCTTCTTGTGTCTTTGTTCTTGGCCGATCCATATAGAGAGAAAAGAGATGAGAAGTTTACTTGAACTTGTATAAAAATGGTTTGTGATAAAATGGATGAAAAGGTGTAATTTATATTTAGGAGACAAAAGTTAGGTTTGTAATAAATTGAGTTGGTGAGATTAAGCACATGAGGGGGCTTAGGAGGGGGGGGGGGGGCGGTTCACAAAGGAGGGAAAGAGGAGTTTATGTTGGGTAATTTAATTAGGATATTAGTGTAGTTTTAGTGTAGTTGTAGCTAGTTTTAGTTATAATCGGGTACCGGGTTTGTTAGAAATAAATTTTATGAAAGTTATTCGGGACATAATAAAGTCATAAAATTTGTAAAAATATGTTGGGTACAAGTATTGGGTGTTTGGATGATTATCGTCTAGTTTTTAAGAAAACCGTCGTAATTATATTAGACGTACGATACGAATTAAATAAATTTCCAAAATAACGGGTAAATGAATTTTATAATTTTTGTATCATTATAATGAGTGTAAAAATGTCTTAGGACCATAGTTGGGATTGTCGGATCAATTATTCATAGTAATAGTTTATAGGATAACGTTTATTAGGTTGATAACCGTACGTTTACAGAAATGACGCAACTCACGCATAAATGACAAATTTTCTCCGGAGGTGAATAGTGTTTTATGAATAGTAAAATTTTAAAACGCTTCTCAGAATATCAAACTGACCTCAAAAATGATGAATAGTAAAATGATGAATAGTGATCGATGAATAGTAACTGATGAATAGTAAATGTTGAAAGTTCGGGAAAAGACCAGAATTTACGAGTTGTGACATCATCCCACCACAACAAAACCCACCATTAGAACCCCTTAGGCCCCGAACCTTAGGAGAGTACTCCCGACCTAGCCACCAAGGCTACCGAAACACCATTGAGCTCACCGGAGCCAATGTGACCCCTTTGCGATCCGACACCATCCGGTTGGTGCAAAGCGGATGTGCATTCCATGGACTTCGTTCCGAAGATCCAAACCAACACCTTAAGGACTTCCTCAAAATCGTAGATTCCATAGACCTAGGTGTTGAAACTAGAGAGACAACCCGATTACGCCTATTCCCATTCTCTCTACGAGATCAAGCTAGTCAATGGCTTGAACGCTTACCCGCGGGATCCATCACCACATGGGACAATCTCGCCAACCGCTTCCTCACCCAATTCTTTCCGCCGGAAAAAACTGCAATGCTTAGAAGGGACATTTTGACGTTTGAGCAACAGCGGGGTGAACCTTTCTACGAGGCTTGGGCCCGTTTTAAGGATCTCCTCCACAAGATCCCTCATCATGGCATAAACCTTTGGCTATTAGTTCAAATTTTCTACGACCATGTTGACTATCACATTAAGCGTACCATCGATAGAGCCGCGGGAGGCAAATTGCGTGATAAGAATGCCGAGGAGTCATGGGCAATTATAGAAGAGCTCGCTGTCGATAATAATGAGATTTGGGAATTTAAACATACGGTAGAAGCGGCCATCAATGCAGTCTCGGCATCTGGAGGAACCACCGAAATCCCTGATGAACTCTTATGCAAACTTGAGGCAAAAGTTGACTATTTTGAGGAAAGGCAAAGGAGACCCTTAAGTCCTAGACAAGCCACTGTCAATTCTGTCTCAAGATCAACTTCAGCACCATTATCTAAATCACCTTCTAGAGAACATGTCGAAACTTTTCAGAGATACACCCCACCTTGCTCCCCTCCCAAGGAACTTAGCTCGGAATTTGAGGCTATGATGAGAGAATATATGGCGACTCACTCTGATCGGCTTGCTAGATTCGAAGAAGCAGTTTATAAGCAAAAAGAGGAGATGCAGGAGAAAATGAATGAGATGTTGAGTCTATTGGAGGAGTATGCCAATCAGAAAACCCCCGAACGAATACTGCTAAGGAAAGAAAGCGCCACTCCCACCACCCAATTTGTTAACTCCATCACCATTGTCCATAAAGATAACGAGAAGGTGAAAACTCCTGCTAAACAGACCTTAGAAAAACCGCCTGAGTCCCAACCTTTGAGCTACTACCTGAAACACGACATAAACAAAAACACCATAACAAATTGGATTAAGGATGATAGGCGTAACCAATCCTCCGAACAGGTTCCCGAGAAAGAGAAAGAAGAGGAAGATGAGTATGATACGCTTATTGGAGGATCAGTGGTCGAGAGGTTACTGGTACAGAAAGTGGCCACCAAGCAGGTAGCATGTGGGAATTTTGAAATACCAACGAGCATCGGGGACTTGAAACATCTTAGTGCTTTCGCCGACCAAGGATCGGAAGTAAATCTTATGCCCCTGACTATCTACATCCAACTGACGTCAAAAATGCCAATACCCACTCGTGTTAGGCTGTCTCTTGTTGGGCACTCGTACATATACCCCCTAGGAATAGCAGAAGATGTATTAGTCAATGTTGCAGGATTCATGTACCCCGTTGATTTTATGATCATTGATGATAAAGGGGATGGATGCATGCCAATAATCCTTGGGGCACCATTCCTCACCACCGCTAGGGCTGTCATTAAGTATGAAGATAGGAAGATTGAGCTTAAATCTGGGAAGAGAAAGATTAGCTTCCACATGACTCCGCGAAGTCGGCATGAGAATTTGAGTTGGAGAATGATTAAAAACAACATTGGCACGACACCCATTCGTGTTCAGAATAAAATTCTTGCATGGGAGGCAAGAATCAAAAGCTATAAGAAAGCTAAGGATGAAAGGAGAAAAAGCAATAAGGTTCCGATTGAACTCAAACACACTCAACACGAAAGCACTCATACACCGTTTGAGGAAGGGAACTTAGTACTCTTGAGACACTTAGAAACAACAATACCACCCGATAAACCAAGTCCTTGGTGGTATGGGCCATTCACAATCGAAGGATTGAGCCAAGATGGGGTAGCTAACTTGAGAAGCAAGTTAGGTGGGAAGGTGATTGCGAGTATTGATAGATTGAGGCACTACCACCATAACAGTAATGATCGCAATTATATGGGGTACATCATTTCAAATGATGAGATCACGTAGTAACCTACGACTTTGAGTCTAGCTACAAGACTCGTAAATAAAGAAAAGCGCTTCTTGGGAGGCAACCCATGTTTTGTGTGATTTTTATTTGTTTGATTGTTATTTGCTTCCGTATGCATGTTTTATTTTTATTGTCGGTTGATCATGTTTCTCTACTAAAATATGGAAATACTTTACTATGTTGTTTAGCCTAGTCTTAACTTCAACCTAAAGGTATTTTTGCAAAAGATAAGTGTAAGGGGAAACCCCAAATATGTTTTTAAGAAACAAACCGATCATGATTCTCCACAATATTTAATGAACATGTATATTCGTATTTGTTAGAGTCAAATGCTTGTATTGAGTCATAATGAAGTTTTGCAGGATTTTCCAGGAAGTAGGACGAAGTTTTTCCAGAAATTTTCCGGAAACTTAACATAAGAATTTCTGCAGGTCCATTCTGACGGCGTCAGAGTATTACTCTTGACGGCGTCAGGAGTTAAAATCTGGAAATTTTACCGGTTTTGTTTTTCTAACGGAGTCTTATGGTTTTTGTGAATTATTAAGTTTTATAATCTCCAGGAAATCTGCAAACTTCATTCCACGAGCATTATATCTTACTTTGTTTTCTAGGATTTAGTAACTTATATAGGATGCCGCCGATTTTACGCGAGGTTGCCTTATCTACTTTTGTCAGGATTTACAGGTTATTTGTAACAAGAAGATGATTTATATTCTGGAAGGGAAGCTTTGATTGTTCATTTTCTTGGAAGAAGATTTAACCTGGCCAACCTAAAATCCATACCGAGCGAATCAGGGGAGTATTTGATTTCATTCTCTCTACTTTTTCACTTTTACATTCTTTACTTGAACATTGGGGACAATGTTCATCTTAAGTGTAAGGGGAGGGTAAAAAGATGATACCTTACATATGCACTTTCGCTTGAGTTTGTTTTGTTTGATAGTAGATGTGTAATAAAACTATGAGAAATACTTGTTAGTGTAATTTTAGCGCCAAATTTAAAATTTTTTACAACATTTAGGAGTGAAACTTTAGCCATAGCAAGCGTCTCATGGATAGGAGATTGTATGACTAGCACATAACCGTATATTCAGAAAAATTTTCCACCCAAAAATGTGAGGTTCGCCTTTAGATTTGATAGGAAATGCATTCATTATTAGTGCTTATGAGTGTACCGGTAGCATTTAGATTCTAGAACTTGCGTTAGTGATGCATCCCGAGACCGCTAGTGAGACTACATTCGTGTGGTAGGATTTACTACATGATAAGAGGCATTAGGATCACCCTTGTGTTAAACCCGTATTATAATTACTTGACCATTTAAGTCATATTACTTGGCTAGTTAAGTCAACTAATTTTTCCCACACCCTTAGCGTTGTACTCATTTTTAGTACACGATACCCCTAGTACACCCCTCCGAGCCTATCTTTTCGTTTCTAACTTTAAGCATTTTACTTAAAGGAAGAATTTGTTACACCCCACTTAAATGTACAACCAAATCGCCTTAGCCTTCCGTGTATGCGCTCATTTTTACTGCATTATTGTTATTTGTTAAACCCTAAGTTAACCTTCTAATTGATTACATGGTTGCTAAGTCGAGTCATATCATTGTACATATTGTTTTGGGACTATTGGGACTCATGGGTAAGTACTTATTTTATGGAGTAATGGGGAAGAACATCATATATTACCCCCATATGTACGTTAATCTTAAAAGTGCTCCAAGTGTTTTAATTTTCTTAATTCGAATCATTAGAATAGTTAAATGTGAAGTATGTAAAGATTCAAGTGTAAGGGGAATGCTCATACCCCTATGATGTATTATTTTGGATG
Source organism: Artemisia argyi (assembly GCA_030686995.1). Classification (NCBI taxonomy): domain Eukaryota; kingdom Viridiplantae; phylum Streptophyta; class Magnoliopsida; order Asterales; family Asteraceae; genus Artemisia; species Artemisia argyi. The sequence continues at coordinate 267,870 of JARVZY010010821.1, forward strand.
GTAGGGTAAGAGTGTATGCAAAAAAAAAAAAAAAAAAAAAAAAAAAAAAAAATCAAGAAAAAGAAAAAAAAAATAGAAAAGAAAAAGAGAAAAAACATACGGACTACCATCCCGTTTTCATTCTATGTTTATTTTATGTTTTTGATATTTTTCATTTATTAGCTTAAGTCGAGTCTAGTCTTGGCTTAGCAACGCCATCTTGTACATGTAATTAACTAAGATTGTTAACTCGCCACCAGTAAAACTTCCTTTATCCAACAAAACCGTGTAATTCATATCCCTACACCTAACGTTATAACCCTTTAAAAGACCTCTTTGATAGTTTATCCTAGGTGCTTACGCCATGTGGTGGAGGTTTGATCCTTTCCCAAGCCTATGGTAATCTATTTTGCTATGACAGGTAGTGAGAGATATCTTCCATTTCCATAATGTTATATTACTTTATTACACCCGAGAGATGTGAGTATCTAAACACTATTTGTGAGGTGCTTGTGTATGACCTCCGTGCTTGTCTATTGGTCTTTAGTGGAACGATTATTTGTTGTAATTACTTTTATATTAGTGTTAAATGACCCCTAACTTGTCTTTTGAGTAGAATAAAAGCTCATTTGCTTGAGGACAAGCAAATCTCAAGTGTAAGGGTATATGATGAGGCGAAAAATGATCCGTTTTTAGGGGGTCATTTAAGCCCGAATCCGACTTTATTTGATCAAATATTGCCCTAAATCGTTCCTTTTGTGATTTTAGGTGTTTGGAGAGTGAATTCTGGAAAAGAAGCTATTTTGGACGTTTTTGGAGCATAAAAGTGAAGAAAACGGCAAAGTACCAAATTTCCATGCTGAAAATACAAGGTGACGGCGTCAAGACCACCATCTTGACGGCGTCAGACATGAAGAATTAAATATCGAAGGTGGTGACGGCGTCAGATGGATTCATGACGGCGTCAAAGTGGCAAAATTAATATACCGTGGGTGGTGACGGCGTCACATAGGCCGTCATAAGTAGATCAAGGCCGTCCGAGGAAGTTTATGGCGGCGAGGTGACGGCGTCAGAAGTTACTCTTGACGCCGTCAGACTATTTTTCCTATATATAGTTTTCTAGTTTTTTCATTAAAAAAAGAGAAGTTTTGGTGAAACCCTAAAGACGATTTTGGTGCCTCTTTTACAGGTTTTTCAAGGGTTCCAAACCCTTGAGACCTTGCATTGTAATTGAGATAAGTGTACTTTCAATTCAATCAATATGTCTATGTGTTGGTTGTTTATATCTTGTTCTTGTCTCAATTCCATTATGCTAGGCTAGATCTCTCTTGTGTTTGCTGAGATCTAATGAAACCTAGATGTTGATTATGCGTTGATTACTTGTCTATTCTTGTCTTGAATGAATGATTTATATGTTAGGCTTAAGAAAACTGGCAGATCTCCAAATGGTAACATGCTTGAACGTCTTAAGAAACATGAACCGAGACGTACTAGGTCTTTATTGGTTGTATTTAATGCATGAGCCACTGTTTACAATCCCTATAGTTGTGCTGGGTCATGGTGTAGGAGGAGATAAGAGCTCATAGAGTTGGGGAGTTATGTATGCCACCCCACGAATGGTATTAAGGAATACAACCCGTCATTCATACAAGTGTAACAAGTAATTAACATGTAAAAGATATCTAGGGAGTAATGAAGTCTAAGTAAACACAATTTCTCCAACCACTGCTCACAACCTTAGTTTAATTAGTTTAATTTCATTTTTATTATTTTATTTTGATTGCATCTTAGTTTTGGGTTAGTTGAATAGCAACTAATTCCGCCCTATCTTCCAAAACCCGAGATTTTACTTGCTTTCATAAAAATATAAAAATACAAAAATAATCATCTTTCACCTCTAGAACTATTAATTAGGTTTTCTAATCCTAGCGACACTATTCCTAAGCTGAACGATCAATCCCCCGGTACTTGTCACTATACTATACTACAACGATCAGGTACACTGCCTGGTGGGGGTTGTAAGCTTCTCGAGATCCCTCGAGAGGTAAAGCAAGGTGCGATTCCCACGCGTCAATATTTCACGTTAAGATTTAAGTATATGTTTTAAATAAAAATGGGAAAGTGAAGACGAGACTTACTACACCAAAATGGTGGGGTAAAATGAATCGTAGAGTCGAGGAATGGGTAGTACGAGAGTGTAGCGTGTATGTCGACTTAACCAAGGTTCACAAACAAGGAGTTGTTTCTCCTAAACACCACACGAAGGACTTGTGCCTTTGCCAAAGCGATTTGAAACAGCAACTAGAACTAGGGACTTAGTTTTTGTAAGTTTTGATTTGCATGTATGTAGTGCACGAGTGCATGCATGCAAAGGGTTATATATATGAGTTTTGAAGTGCTTTAGTGACTATAAATTGATGAGATGTGATGGTAACGTGTATTCAAAAGTCTTGATAGGGTGTAAGGGTATCGGTAAAAGGTTTTCTTGGTTTCTAGCTTGTCGACATCCACCCAAGTTCAAAGAAAACGTGAGCTTGTTTATAATATCATTTCGATTGTACCTATGTTTTTATTTTTAAAATACATCTAGTACTTGTCCTAGGAATAGTTTATGAAATTGTGAGAGCATGAAATGGGGAATAGATATCTATGAAGGTTTTTGAATACGAGATGTTCAATTATTTCAAGAGATAAGTACTACCATTGCAATGTCAGTGGATAGGAACTTTAGAAAGTTTCATTTACCCTCAAAGACTTTAGAAAAACATTTGGGTAAAGTGAAGATAAGGATTTTTGTCTTTGTTCTCAACTTGGAAGTCGATGTCCATTTTATACATGTACACAATTTGGAAAACGAAGAGGACTTGGTTATAGTTGGTTAAACTTGACATTTAAACATGAAATTTTGCTAGGAATATTATTAGAAACTCGTAGGAACAAACGGGAGATAAAATGGTTGAGTTTTGAATTTTATGCATTTATCGTATAGTTGTTTTTAGACCAACACTTGGCCTCGTAAAAATATAGTAAGACTCGACATGGAAAGCTGTAAATTGACGTACTCGAAGTTGGCTAGGTGAGGAACGAGGGAGTGTAAAAATACGTGTGTGTCGTGTGTAAAAATAATGTGTATGTAGTGCATTTCTGGCTTGGTTTAGTCGAGTGTAACCAAAAATAAATATTAAGGATTTTGGGCTCAAGTCTTGTGGGCTGTGAATAGTAACAGGCCGAATTTTTAAATTGGGCTTAGAAAATAATTAAGGGTCCGTTTGGATGTAATTAGGATTAGGAAAATTTTAATTATGATTAGTGGGAGTTTAGTTAATATTTAGTGAAACGTTTACGTGAGTCCGGGGGTTGTCGAACGCGTTTTGCTAAAATACGTTACGTAAGTTTGTAAATGGTAAAAGTTTAATATTCTCGCGATTCTAGACTATAGTGGTACATGTGTGAGCATCGTTCCGAGGAAATAGGGGATCACAAAACATCGTAGTGATTTTGAGTAACATAGCACATTTGATAAACAAATTTTTTTTTGTTATTGGTAAAAACGTCATGAATTAACGTAATGATATATTAGTCATTGATTAACTTTTACTATTCATGAGGAAAAATTACGGGAGTTTACAGTACCTACCCCTTATTCTGAATTCCGTCCCGGAATTCAAGTTTAACGAAATTCATGTAGTAGGGAATTTTGATCAGAGGGTTTTCGAGGGATTTTCATTATTAAAATTTAGGAAACGTGATTCAGTTAGACTCATCTGTACAAGACAAGACCAAGTAACTGGTGTATTTAAGGGTTGTGAATATTGAAGGTAATGGTTATGAATAGTAAAATAATGGCTAGGTACATAGTGTCCAACGGTCGGGAATAGTAAATTCCAACGGTCGGGAATAGTAACTAACGACTAGATTTTTACCTACAAATACCCCTTTTTAAATTTCCATTTCTTCCACCCACCATTTGCTTCTCATTTCCCATCTTCAAAATGCCGCATCTCGTCACTATACTAGCGATTGTGTATGTCGTCCTTGCCGCTATATACTTAGCGTATGTTCTAGATGAAGACTTTGGATTTTTGGTTGCGATCTTGTTGTTCGTCATACCCCTCACGATCCTAGCCATTACCGTAGACAAGATATGGGGGTAATAATCTTGAGTTAGGGTTGTTTTAGATTAAGTCTTGGTCGTGTTTCTATGTACTTTTAACGAATAAGGAATAAAACTCGTCTTGTTTTTAGGAATTTGTCTTGTTATTGTTTTTAATGATTTGTTTATATTTATCTTTCAGCATAATTAGGGTGATTCATCCTGTGGTGGCTCTTGCTATTGTTATGTTGGTGGGGGTCTTTGTTGTCATAGCGGATCAACCTATTGAAGATTTTATGGTTTATATTGTAATTATTGTAACGTTAGCACTTCCAATGCTAATTATTTGTTTATTTATTAATTTCCATGGATTCGGATAAACTTTTCGTTATTGGAGTTTTCTGTCAGTCTTTGCGAATTTTTAGGGTTTTCCTATTTGTACTTTTGTTGGCTTCTCGTCATAATGATGAGGGAATAAGATAGGTATTTATTGTAGTTTGTAATATTTATGAATAGTTCAGTTTATCTCTATCTTTTGCTTTTAAATGAAGATTGTTATTTAGAAAATCTGAAATCATGACTGTTCCTTCATAACATGATTCTTCCTAAATTAGACATAGTTGATCAGGCTATGTACAATTGAGGACTAAATGATGTGATGCTTGGCTCAGTTACAGTGGTATTTATGCTTTTCTTTAAATTGTTTTAGATGGTGTTCAACGTGTTGTTTTTATAATATAACACGTAATTTCTTTTAAGAATAAAGTAGGAAATTTTTGTTCATACTATGATGATGAGTCTAAAATTTCTAGGGTAATAACAGTATACTATTATTTGGTAAATGGAATAGAAATTGAAATTGACGTAGATTATGATTATTATGGAAATATTACAAGGTAGATTTTTCGATACGGTAGGAGGATAGTTGTTATACTTAGGTGTTAGGTCACCATTTGTAAACACAAGTATAAGAAATGAGATGAGAATGAGAGATGGTTGATTATAAGAATGAGAGAAAAGTAATTGCAAGAGTTTCCTTAATGAATTCAAATAACCAACAATTATAATGTTTACCTAAGCTTAGTATTTATAAGGAGAGGAGTAGGGCAACACTCCCTTCCTCCCTCTTACATCTTAAACGTGGGCTTTCAAGGCCCATGGACTTGATTACTAAAGCCTAGTAACATACACATAGTGAAATAAATAACTAAGCAACCTATTACAAAAGGTAATGACCGAGACTTGACTAAAATACAAAAGTATGATCCCAACAATCTCCCCCTAAGGGTCGGTCATCACGGTTGCTTGACGTCTTCATCTTTGTCGTTGACTTGTGACATGTAAAACTTTAGACGTCTTCAAAATTGTAGTGTAGTGAATGCACTTTGCTCTATGTCTTTGTTCTTTGGTGATGCTGTAGTGACTGTGTTATTAAGTAGTCTGCCGTTCGTCACTCCTGCGTCTGTGGTGGTTGTCCGCCATTCTAACATACTCATACATCTTTGGACTTAGACTTTCAGGTGCACGAAGTTCCTTTGCATACTCTAAGATCTTTAGTCTTTATACTTTGTAGATTCTTCTTATTGGCGTAGAATCTTTCTTTGAACTTTCTGGTGCTTAAGATCTTTGGGGGAGCTGTCATTTGCATCAAGAGGTATGTATGAGCATGTTGGAATCTACCATCATGGAAGTGAGGTACCTACAAGTAAACAGTTAGCAATAAATGACCGGTACTTACAGATAAGGAATTAGAATTCGTCAACAGCATAGTGTGAAGACTCCTTCTAATCCTTATCAAGGCCGTTCCCATATCAGATACTCCCGAAGGAGCTTACGAGACTTACTAAGTAGCTCAATGACTGGGTGAGTCGCTGGGGATCACTCCACGACTGTAGACCGCTATGGAACCACCGCAAACACTAAGCGTAACCCTTGTGGGATTACCGAAGTGACCTGCTATCAGGGCTGCTTGATGTTGACCCTGGCAGGAGTTTTCGTTCAATCATTGAGAAATACATATGCAATCCTCTCATAAACGTTCTCGGCAGATTGCTAAGATCTGCGAAGGACTCGATAATTTACAGCTGGTGTCCATTGATGTAGAACACCAGTTGTAGAAATACTAAGTGTTCCTAAGAGATCTTTGATGTATCTCAAGTCTCTAGACTCTATAAGTGCACACTTAGGTTTCCTATGCGGAGACTAGGGAGGGGTCTCCTGCTTCAATATCAACCATCTCTAAGAGATAAGTTGATAGATTACACTGGTTCCCCGTGAGAATGAAACAAGCTCTTTTAAGAGAACTTGAGTGGTTAAGAAGGTTTAGTGCATTGCGTCACTGGGTCCATGACGACTTTATCATCAATACCGGTGTTGTCTTTTGTAACAACCAGTAGCATACGTATTGAACCCGGTGTCTGCCCTAAGGTTGAACATATGGAGGGCTATTTCATTTCACCCTTTTCGTTACTTTTCTTTTTAATTCTTCAACTCCTTCTTTCCCATTCATTCTTTTCTCCTTTTTTCGTATCATACCTAAGGACTTCTAATTCTAACTATGGGAGATGTCCTTGGGTAGATCCCTCCGGCTCTGACGGATCATAGGACGGTTATTCCTATCTTAATCACCTTATAACTCCTTGATTATCCGACAGTAGCCAAGAAACCTTTGATTGAAAATATCTCAAAGTGTTTGTGATAATCAAATATTTTGGTTAACACTTTGAGAGTTTTGTATACACTTTTGAAGGGCTCCCCCTTCACATGTGCTCATGAGTATTTAATAAATTTGCACATGCGGAAGGAGCAAGCATTTTGAATTGATCCACTTTCAGTGAACAAGACCGATTCGAGACACGCTTACATCACTAGTTAGACTAGCTTGAAGTTATTACCCGGCCTGGTCAAGTCCACAGAAAGTTTCTCGAGACGGTACCTTTCTACTAAGACAAATCCTTTTCGAGACACGCTTACGTGGTTAGTTAAAGAGATCCATTGTCAGCTTTTAGGTGACAACTAGCTCTAGTAACTAACTTGATGTTATTACCCGTCGAGGATAAGTCTTTTCGATATTACTAACTTTTATTGTCTCGTCAATTCCTGGGTCAATTCTGAGTCTAGCTTGCTCATGATACACCTTTTATCCTTTTGACTACTTATATTTCAATCACCTTTTCATTTTCTCCCCCTCAAAAATAGCATATAAAATGATGTTTTTGACAATCCTTTTAGATTAAAATATGTCTTTTGAGTCTAATGGGGAGATTCACCAAGAATCTTTGATATTAGAACAAAGTATTTTGTTTTTGACAAGTGCTCCCCCTCAACAAGTGATAAGGTCTTATTGAGGTGAAATACTTGTTCATTTGAGCAGAATTATGAAAATTATAAAACATTAGATTAATTCTACTCAAAAGTAAGAAGCCTTCGCTCCTTATATTAGGATTGAGGCACTGATGCGTACCTCAGGGTCCTTTCTTTACAAGTTCAGGTTGTGCACTGTAATGCGTGCACAAGCCATTATGAAGTATAATATTGACAAATCAAATCAAGTTCTTACAAATTAGCTCCCATTCGGGTCTCTGAAATGTCAACACAGGAAATCCAGGTCTGCCTCCAACATAGCTCTCCAATCTCCGAAACTGATCCCTGCGCTTCAACCGGTTCTCAATCCTTGTAATGAATCTGCGAGCTTCCCTGGCCTCATCGGTATTCCATCTTTTTGATTTACCCAGTGCTATGTCATCTAATCTGCTTTTGATTCCATCTCTGACGAACTTCAGGGTTTCATCACAGAACTTATGGATTTCTTCATAGCCCATGAAGCAGTTACGACTGTTTACACTGCGGTATGTGAACCCAAATGCCGGATGCCTGATCAAGGAGTATTGAGATAGATGTTGAAGGTTGGGGATGTTGAACAGATTAGGTTTGGTGAGATTCAGCTTCTTCTGATAACTTTCCACTCCCAGTTGAAGATCTTCTACTCTTTCTCTGATGACTATTTGTCTGATATAGATTAGGAGAGCTGTGATGAAGGAAAGTTGCATAGGTTTGGGTAAATTGCAAAGCTTTCCTTGAACTTTGAGCAGATACATATCTTCTATGTCGTTGAGGAGTAGTCGTGGAAAGTCTGACTCGGAAATCTCGTAATCTTTTTCATCAAGTCTTTTGAGTACTATTTTGCTGAGGAAGGGGTACCCAAAGTGAGAGACAGTTGCAATGAACTGAATCGAGACTATCTTCAACTCACTTGTTGAGTCTGCTGCTTCGATAATATTGTGCCCGGTTATCTGGCCAATGATGTATGCCATAGAGTGCGTTTCGGTCAGAGTCAACAAGTTTATCGATGAACAAGTTAGAGGCTTCTTCTTCGATGGCATTGTTGAGGTATCTGGCTGCAGGGAGGAAGGTAAGTGATGTGGCATACTTCTTCTCAATCTTGCTTCTGTGTTGAAGAAATTCCAAGTCGTTGTTGAAGAAGAACTTGTAAGGGATCTTAGGTTCCTTTGGCTTCCCAATCATAGGCAGTGGTTTCGACCAGTCAGTTATGTATGGTGCGGTTTTTCTTGTGACCGGATCGACGTGAGATTCAGGATTGATCCAGTCAATATTGCTTGACATAGCTCGAGCAATATTTTCTAGATGATACTCCAGTTCGATGGAGTTAGCAGACCGATCTTTTAGAAGATTGAACGCATCATTCTTGATTCTTCGTAGCTCTTTCTTGTTCATCTTTTTCATATGAAACTTATGTTGAATCAACTGAGCGTATTCCACTGTTCGACCATCGAGAGGTTCTTGATTGTCTGCAAGTGGTGGTTGCGAATTAATCATCTTGTCAAACCAGGAGTAATCGGCAGTTTCGTCTTCGTCTAGCCATTTGAGAACGGTTTTCGGTTTCTTAGGTTCTGTGCTTTTTGACGAGGTTTCCGGTTTGTGTTGATGATGTTTTCATTTCCTTTCTTTCTTCTTTGTAGATGACGGTTCTGGTACTTCATAGGTCTGAGGAATCTCGTCTCCGCCTGTGTATTCGAAGTGATCATGGGCTTTAGGAGCGGAACCAGATGCCTTGGGTTGTTGTGAAGATGTTGTTGTAGTTGGAGGGATGACCGGTTCTTTTGGTTGAGATGAGGGTCCTTCGGCTTGCTTTTGTTTCTTTGCCTGAGAGTTAGGATCCTGATCTTCATCATCTCTTGGACGTTTCAGTTTATCGGCCTCAGTGCTGCAGGTCTCTTTAGACATCTTGGCTTTCAAAGTGTCCAGGACTTTAGCTTCTTCAGGTGACAATGTGAACTTACTTGCCAATTTGTCTAAGAGCTGGGTTTCTAATTCGTCCAGTGATAACCCCGGTTGTGGTACAGTTGATTTGTCAGCTCGAAGAGTAAACGAGGTAGATCTGATCACTTTCTTGACTGCTTGTTCTGCAAACTTGGTGAGTTCATCTCTCATAGGTGCCAGCAACTCTTTTAATTCAGCAACTAAGTGTTGTTCCATGTACTGATGTGCTTGAGTAGCTAATGTGGCTTCCAAATTTTCTTGTACATCCTTAGCTAAGAAGGTGTCAACCTTTTCTTGCAGCTCCTGAACATTTGTGTTAAGCTTTGTCAATTCTGCAACTTGGCTTGCAAGTGATTCAACTCGATCTTCCAATTTGTTTTTCTTCTTATCATGAACTCTTCTAAAAGCTTTCTTTATCAACTTGGATGCAGCAGAGGCTTTTGTACTTGCGGGTTTCTTGATTGATTCGTCATGAGTAGATTCGGATGCTGGAGGTGATGATTGTGAAGATTCAATGTTGGTGGTTACGTCCTTATCATCTCCTCTTTGTGATTTGGGTTGATCAACATTCTTAACTTTGGCTGCTTCCTCTTGTATTCTTTGTTCTTCAGCCAGTTTGTCAGCTTCGGCCTTAAACTTTAGTTCTTCGGCTAATTTGGCTGCTTCTGCCTTAAGCCTAAGATCTTCTGCAAGCTTGGCTTCTTCTTCTTTTCTTAACTTATCTTCTGCCAGCTTGGCTGCCTCTTCGGCCTTTCTGCTTTCCTCCATACGAATTGTTTCTTCCAATTTGGCTTGTGCTAGCTCCTTAAGCCTAGCCTCTTCAGCTTCTTGCTTTTTCTTTAACTCTTCTTCTTGAGCCCTTTCTCTGAGTTCCATTTCTTCCATGGTCAAAAGATATGGAGCATCAGTATCCATAGGGTCCTCCTCTTCCTCTTCTCCAGTTGCTGAAGCATTAAGCAAATCTACTTCTGTAGATGATACTGTTGGGGTTTCGTAGACAGTCAAAGTAGCATTGATTCCTGTAGTGGATTAAGGAATTGTGCTAGATCCGTCTGCTTCATTTGTTTGAGAAAACAGTGGAGGTGGAGGTTGATTAGCTTGGAATGCATCTATTTTGCTGTGGAGGAGACCCATCTTAAGAGTTCTTTCATTTTCTTCTTCTACTGAAAGGCCTATGTTTGAGTGAGCCGACTCTTGTTCAACAGCTTCTCTTTCCTGATTCTTTCTTCTTCCAATTTTGTCTCTGCTTCAGTGAACGGTCGTTGATTGAGATTTGCTGGGTATTCAGCAAATTCATCAATGTTTTTCTCCCAATCTTCGAAAGTCATGTCCCTATCATCAATATCTTCAAGGTTAACATTCTTGTCGATGTTTGCATAGGCTTCCCTATAAATTGGACCTTCGTCGGATCCGGTTTCTGAGTCAGACGGTTTTGGAGAAGGTGGTTGTGTGGGTTCAGGAATGGTTTCAGGCTTCTTGACAGGGATTCTTAACTTGAGTGTACCCTTCTTTTGTTTAGACTTGGTTGAACTACCAGAGCTCCCAGACTTGCTACCTTTCTTCCCCTTCTTCTGCATGAACGACGGTAGAACAACTTCGTCCAAGAAACCAACTTTGTCTTCATTGAGAGCTTGAATGTAGTACTTGTAATTCTTGCAAAGCTTCACTTTATCATTCAAGAGACAATCGGGAAATTTCTTTCCTTGCTTACGAGTGCTGGTGTCAAGTCTCTTGATTTGTCTGAGAGTTTCCTCATTTCTGAATGTGTGCTTGGCTTCATCATCTAATCTTTGTGGAATATCGTCATACTCACGAAGGAAGCTTTTGATGAGTAATTTGGTGAAGCGAACGAATGGAATGTTGGTGGTCTTGTGTTGTATGTGCCACACAAGGTCTTCCCAAATAATGCTAGCATAATCCACCTTCTTGACGTTTGCCACGGCCCAGAAGAGTTTGAGGTGTTGGAGCTTGGGGTGTTCGTGGCCAGTGTCTCTGCCAGATAAAGACTTAGCAATCAGGATGTACAGTGTTCTCCATGGTTGTGGAAGAAATCTGATGTTGACCCTAGAGTGTCTTGTCACTACTTCTTCTGATTCATCGTAACCAATATCCCATAACCACTCTATCAGCTCTTCCTCGTTAGGTACTTGATAGTATTCTTCGTCTGGGCCAAGCTCGGGTAACCCAAGAACATTCCTAAGAGTATCTATGTCTACAGTAACTTGTCTATTGTGAAGCATGCAAGTGAAGGATCCTTCCCCAAGGTCTAACTGAAGTGTGTGCCAGAATTGGTGTATGTAGAAGCAGGCCACTGATGCTGACTTGGTGAACAAAATTTTGTTCGGGTGATAGAGGAGAGCATCCACAGCTACAATGCATGAGGATTCATTGCACGTGATTTTGTTGAAGTTGATTCTTAAGTTGTTCTTGCCTATCTTTCTGGTGTAATCTTCGGGAAAGGTTTCTTCCCAGGAGAGTTTTGGTTCAGGTTCTGGTCCATATGGAATGTCATTGTGTTCTGCCATCTGAATTGATCATAAACAAACACAAACATAGCAATGATATACTTTGTTAGCTCAGACATTCAATTACATAATTGTGCTTATTTTGAATTGATCAGTGGGTGTTGTGTGTAAAAACTGTTGTTATGTGATAAACATATGTTTTTGGAAGTTAACACTTAGTAGAAACTTATAACAATCTAAACACCACATGAGTTAACTTATTACAAGAGTTTACATTTTAGGAATTTTACAACACTTAGACAATTTTCATGAATTTTGACAATGTACGCGTAAGTTGGAAATCCTACGCATAACATTACTTATGTGTGAGAAATGAACTTAGGCGTAAGAGCAAAATCTACGCATAACATTATATGTTACGCGTAAGGTGAATCTTATGCGTAGGCTCAATCTTATGCATAGGATAAAATCTTAGGCGTAAGATATAAGCTTATGCAAAGGATTAAACCTTATGCGTAAGATATAACTTATGCGTAAGTTCTGACTTATGCGTAAGTTCTGACTTATGCGTAAGTTTATAACTTATGCGTAAGAAATAACTTATGCGTAAGAAAATCTCTTATGCGTAAACATTGTCTTATCCAAGACAATGTTTTTCAAACGTGTCGAATCTTACGCGTAAGATGAATCATTTTATGTGTAGGATTGCATCTTTTGAAAAATCACCTTCGAATTTTAAGTATCTTTGATTCCTGAAAGATTTAACACAACCACTGATCAAAACATTATCCAAATGAATCCTCAAACACTTATATCACAAATTTAAGCGTAGACATGCACACTACCAAACTTATGCGTAGGAACGCATGAACATCAAATCACAACTAATCAAAACATGATTCTGGGTGGATATTGATCTTAGGCGAGTGTTAGTAACATCCTAAGGAACAATTGTACCAATATATAACACAAATGGACCATGAAATCACAAGTTCAAAACTGCTAGTGCTCAAGAACCCTAAATCATCGATTATTGTTCAATACTTGTTTCTGAAACAATTGAATCACAATAACATGATCCTAAACACTTTCTAACAATATCCTAACCAATTAATAGTATCAAAACATTGTTACACGAAAACACCCAAATCATACGAAGAACCCTAAATTTGATTTTCAACAATTAATGAATCTGGGCATGATTGGAGTTTAGTAACATGTTTATTATCATCCTAAGAACATTTCCCACTAACAAATTTAACCCTAAACACAACAACTTTCTGGGTTCAATTTTACGCAAAACCCTAGATTAATTTTAACGATTAAGACAAATTGAGCCGTTGGATTATGATGAAATTTAAAACCCTTGTTTAGAATCATGATCAAAACGTATTGTTACTTACAGATTTGAAGAACAATTGTTGGATTTACAGTTTGATTGTTAGCCGTTGATTAGGTAGGTGAAAGTAGTAAATGTGTTTTACTGTGTTTGTAGGTGTAATGAATGATCGGTCAATACTTGTTTTGACCAAGGTTAATATGAGTTTCAATGTATGACAATATTGGCCCCTTAACCTCATTCAAACTTTCATTCCAAGTGCCTAACTAACTCTCATTGTAACTTTTATTAACTACACCATATCTTAAGATAAGAACAACTTGTGGAATTTAACTCCCCCTCGACCTTAGACCGTAGTCTTTTAAACAACTTAAAATTTATTATAATGGTCAAGGAAAGTAACCCGAAAAAACTTTTGAAGCATCACTTTTGTTAAAGAACGTAATATTTTTGGTAAAATGCAAGTATAAAGTAAATAGTTTGAGAAATTTAAAATTACTTTTCCTCCCCCTCAACACTTGTTTTTAATAATGGAAGACATTTTACAAAAAATAGTGTTGAAAAAAAAAAAGTGGTATATACTTGCATTTTTTTTTTCATTTTTTTTTTTAAAAAAGAACAAAAAATCTTTTTGTGTTTTTGTTTGGTTTTATATTTTTGTATTTTGTTTTTGGAAAGATATTTGCAAAGATAGTTTTGATGTTTGACGATCAATTGTGTTTTAAAAAATTTTCTAGATCATCTGGAGTCAAACATCGCATACCAATTTGGTGAACTAGACTAGCAAACCTTGATGGTGCTAAAGATTTGGTAAGTAAGTCCGCCAATTGGTACTCAGTCCCAACAAAATACAGTTCAACGGTACCCTTTTCAACATGCTCTTTGATGAAGTGATATCGGAGATCAATGTGTTTGGATTTGCAGTGATGAACTGTGTTGCAGGAGATAGCAATGGCACTTTTGGAATCACAGTAGATTGGAATCTTGTTGAACAAGTAGCCATAATTCTTAAGTTGTGATCTCATCCAGATGACTTGAGCACAACAGGCAGACATAGCTACATATTCAAATTCTGTTGACGACAGTGATGTGCAGTCCTGTTTCTTTGATTGCCATGACACAAGTTTATCTCCGAGAAATTGTAATCCACCAGATGTACTTTTGCGTGTGTCTAAACATCCTGCATGGTCAGCATCTGAAAAAGCAATTAGTTCAAAACCAGAATCCTTCGGATACCAGATTCCCAAGTTAATGGTTCCCTTTATGTATCGAAGGATTCTTTTGACCTCACTGAGGTGTTTTTCAGTTGGTTTGGACTGATAGCGAGAGCACATGTAGACAGCAAATACTATATCAGGTCTACTAGCTGTGAGATACATGAGTGACCCAATCATACTGCGGTATTTGGTAGGGTCAACAGGTGTCCCATGTAAGTCAGCATCTAGTTTTGTGGTATAACCCATTGGTGTATTATAAGTATCACAACTCATCATTCCATGTTTCTTTAAAATTTCAAGAGCATATTTGGACTGATTTATAAAAATTCCAAGGGGTGATTGATGAACTTGTAGTCCTAGAAAGAACGAAAGTTCACCCATCATGGACATTTCAAAATTATCTTTCATTAATTTTGCAAAATCATTACAGTAACTTCTTTTTGTTGAGGCAAAAATAATGTCATCGACATATATTTGAACAACAAGTAAGTCCTCCCCGTAGGTTTTTGTAAATAGTGTTGGATCCACGGAACCTTTAGAAAATTTATTGGCCAGCAAGAAAGTGGACAGTTTGTCATACCACGCCCGTGGGGCTTGCTTAAGTCCGTAGAGTGCCTTTTTGAGTCGATAAACGTGATTAGGACGCTCAGGATCAACGAAGCCGTCTGGTTGGCTTACATAAACTTCTTCACGGAGTTCTCCATTAAGAAATGCTGTTTTCACATCCATTTGGTAAACAACCATGTTCCTGTGTGCAGCATAGGCCAAACAAATCCGAACGGCTTCATGTATAGCCACTGGAGCAAAGGATTCAGCAAAATCAAGTCCTTCTAGTTGGGAGTATCCTTTCGCTGCCAGGCGTGATTTGTTACGTATGACAATGCCTTCAGCATCTAGCTTATTTTTCCAAATCCATTTTAACCCGATGACAAAGACTCCGTCAGGTCTTTCAACTAATTCCCAGACTTCTAATCGTATGAACTGCTGAAATTCCTCTTGCATAGATTCAATCCAGTTGTCATAAGTCATTGCTTCTTTAATATTCTTAGGTTCTTCGTGACAAACTGTGAGTGCATAGATACAAGTTTCTCCATCAGTGTGAAGTCGTTGTCTTGTCATTACAGGTGCATCTGGATGGCCAATAATATGAACTAGTGGATGATCTCGAGTCTATTTGTGTGGCGATGGGTGTAGTTGATAAGTATCTCGCATGTTAGCAGGATCCAAATTGCGTGTGGATGACTCAGCTACTTCAGGAAATGTAGGAGTCGGTGCAAATGGGTTAAAGAACGCATTAGGATCATGCTCTGCAATTTGTGGAACTGATGGTGGTGTAGGATCTTCAGCTGATTGTCGGGAGTTAGAAACAGTTTGTTCTGCTGTAAATGGTGATGCAATTGGAGGACCGTCTTTCTCAATAGTTGTAGTAGTTTGTTGAGGTGAGTCAGGTACTGGAATGTTATCAGGTTGAGCAGCGGAATTAGGTGAGACCTCAGTAGAACGGTATTCAATTGTATCATCAAACAGTGGAGCAAACAAGGTTTCCAATTCTTTGCGGTTGAGTGGCAATGGTTCAGCCGAAGAGTCCGGAGAGTTAAGACGGTTGAATTCGGGTCCTAAGCTGTGTTGCTCAGAAGCCATTTGTGTGAGTTCATCAAAATTAGCGTGAATGGTTTCTTGAATTTCTCTTGTTCGACGATTCCATATCCGAAAACCTTTAGAATTTTCACAGTATCCAACGAACACTCCGATGTCAGCCTTTGCTTTCAGTTTACCTAAATCATCATGATCATTTTTCGGATAACAAAGTGCTCCAAATAAATGAAAGTAATCGATGTTCGGTTTTCTTTTGTGAACAATTTGAGAAGGTGTTTTGCGATGGCGTTTTGTGATCATGCAACGGTTTTGGGTATAACATGCGGTTGAAACAGCTTCCGCCCATAAGTAATCTGGTAAATGAGCATTAATCAACATTATTCTAGTAGCTTCCACTAACGTCCTGTTGCGTCTTTCAACAACTCCATTCTGTTCTGGGCTTCTAGGAATAGATGTTTGATGTTCAATTCCCACTTTCTCATAGTATGACCGAAGTGTCTGATTTTTAAATTCTGTTCCATTGTCAGTTCTGACTATTCGTACCGTGTTGCGTAACTGAACTTGAATTTTAGTGAGAAAGGTGATGATAATTGAAGGAGCCTGATCTTTACTTCGTAAAAAATAAACCCAAGTCCATCTGGAATAATCATCCACAATTACAAGTATGTAGCGTTTACCGTTGATACTTTGAACACGCATCAGTCCACACAAATCCATATGAAGCAATTGTAAAACATGATTCGTACTGTTCTCAGATTTAGAAGGAAAATGAGCCCGAGTACTTTTTCCTTGTTCACAGGCTGAACATAAGTGATCTTTGGTAAAACGGAATCTTGGAAATCCATCAAAAAGTTTGTAACGAGCAAGTTCAGTCATAGTTTTGAAATTCAAGTGCGAAAGACGTTTGTGCCATAACCAAGATTTAGTCGATTCCGCTTTGGAGAGAAGACATATTGGAGATGTGGCAATCATATCTGACATTGATATTGTATAAAGATTAGAACCACGTGAGCCAGACATTAGATCGTTTCCTTGTAAGTCACGAACGAAACAAGTTTTCTCACGAAATGCAACTTCTAGATCCCCATCACAAAATTGACCAACCGAGAAAAGGTTGTGTCCAAGGCCTTCGACATAATAAACACGACTGATCTCAATGTTCCCACTGACATAGTCACCATATCCCATGATTAAAGCGTAATGATCATTCCCGAATCTGACAGTACCAATGAACTTTGAGACAAAGTTGTTTAACAGTTTGAGATTGCCTGTCATATGTCAGGTGCATCCGCTATCAACAATCCAGAGAATAATCTGTACCACCTGCATCACAAGAAGACGACACGGATGGAACAGAAGTAATGGTGGAACCCAAAGAAAGTGCGGGTTCCTGTTGGTTAGAAACACATGTATTCAACAATTTAGGAATCCATTTAAAGTCTGGTTTATGTTGTAACCAACGTTGCCAATTCCAACTAGTTCTTGCTTTCTTTTTGGTGAATTCACTAGTAATGGGCTTGTTCCTAGATTTGTTCTCTTCACTTATGGGGGTAACTTCAACTTCATTAGAAACCGTAGAAGGCGGCTTTCCTAATATAGACTTAGAGGCAGTATTGGTCCTAGAAGGAATGCGTGTCCTACGTTTCTTATGATTAAGAAGAGAATTAGCTATACATTTTGTATGAACACCAGATGATACGCTTTTACGACAAAACACACAAGATGCATTTATATTCAAAATATTCAAAGGTTCATCATTCGGTACATTTAGATTTTGATTACAATTTTCCAGATTAGAATCTAAATCTGATGCAACATGAGTTTTATTCAAAGTCCTAAGTTGATCTTCTACTTCTTGAGCTTCTAGTGGTCCTCTTTTACGTTGCAAGATCCTATTCTTCTTGTTACTTTTTTGCTTGGGTCTGCTAACGCTATTAGTGGAGACTAGTCCTGTGGAAGTGGAGTTATCAACATTAGTGTTTTGAACAAAATTTTCTTTAGCAGTTTTGTCTAATTGATACAATCCTGGTGCTATCACCGTGGTGTCAACAAACTTTCCTTTTTGAAGTAGCTTAATTTTCTCTTTCAAATCAATGATGATGTGATTTTTATCCTGAATTTCAGACTCAAGTTTCCCGTTGCAGTAACTAAGGTCATTGCGGTTTTCTTGCCAGTCGGCGTTTTCAATTTTTAAATCCAAAATTTCTTTCTCATATTTGAGACACAGACTCGTTAAAGACTCATTGTTTTTGCAAAGCGGACAAGAGTTTGAATTATTTTGACTTTGAAGTTTCAATTTCGTTTCCAGACTTTGAGCTTGACACCATTCAAGCCTTTGTTTGAGTAGACAAATTTCTTTTGAAAATTTTTTTGTCACATCATCATTTATTATTCTCAGCTTGTCATTTTCATGTTTAAGTGTCTTTATTTCCACATTCAACAAGTTATTATCCACACAAAGATCATCCATAAGCATAGAAGTACCAGATTTATAGAGATCATTCATGATAACAGACAAAATATCAGCATTGAGAACTTGTTCCAAGAGTCGATCAGCGTCATCTTTTAAAATTCTATTTCTTTGCTTTTGAACCAAAATCGCATTTTCAGTTGAGTTGAAAACGTTTATCATAGTTTTGACCTCGTTTTGAAGTTCCTGTTCCCAACGTGTAGCACATAGACGGAGGTGTTTAACAATTGGTAACATTTGTTTTTGAAAAATATCTCTCTTTTCTCGCTCGTAAGTAGATTGAAAAGTTTCAATTTTTATTTCAGAATTACGTTCAATTGTTTCCTCCAAAATTTCGATGTCTTCCATAAAAGTTTTGTAATAATTTAAAACACGACAACTTTTTGGTAAAGGTGTAACTTCACCAGAAGATGGTAAAGGACCATTTATTTGTGCTACAGTTTGGACAGGGGCCGCATTAGAGGATGAAACACATGACTCAGTGACATACCATGATTTCTCAGGTAATTCCTCTTGAGGAACAAAAGATTTAGAAATATGAGGAGCTTGTGAATAATCATATGGTGTCCAATATTGAACATAACTCATTTTTGATCGACTCTCTTCCTCAAGTTCTTCCTCTTCCTCAGTATCAAAAACAACAGCACGCACAATCGTATTATCAAGCAAATGGTCCATACTGTAAATTTTAGGAATTTCTTTGAATGCCGTGTGAAAAAACATTGATTTGAAATCGCCAAGAGCAAATCCTTTATCGGGTCTCGGTTTTAAAGTAAATTTCTGAATTGTTGTGACAGAGTTCCCGTGTTTGTAAACAATATTACGAAATTCTTTGAGTTGTTTTTCAAGATCAACAATCTCACCGAGTAAGTTGTCTATATACTTCCTTTTTCGTATTTTATGTTCACAAAAATCTTTTTTGCAACTAGACAATTCTGTTTCTGTTTTTGAAAGTACTCTTTGAAGACGTTCAACTTGCATTTTCAGTTCACATTTTTCACTTTCGAGTTTAGAAATCAACTTTCCGTTTGACTCAATTAAATCTTGCATTTTGTGTTGAAGATCTTGCTCTTTGTTGTAAGATTCTTGAAAAGCTTTTTCAAAACTTTTTGCATTTTTAATCTTGTCTTCCTGATTTGAAAGTTGAATTTTATAACACTCAATATCTCTTGCAAGTGACGCATTTGTTTCTTTTAAAACGTTGTTTTTCTCGTTGCATTTTATGATTTGCAATTGTTGTGCATTCAGTTGTTTAGATAACAATATGAGGTCAGGGTATGGATCAAATGATGGTTCATGTTGTTCTATATGATCATGTTTATCATTCTCAATAGGATCATCAAATGAAACAACTGTGTCATCATCAAATATGACAACTGTGCTTATTTGTTCATCTGTTTGAGAAGATGAAGATGAGTTAGATGGAACAACTTGCGCCATATCTGATTCAGAAGCAGAATGTGAGGCTATTTCATGTATTAGGCATGCTTTTTGGTCATGTACCTGAGACAAGCCGTCAGTGTCATACACTGGACCTGAATCATTAAACTGAAGTTCCTGCATGTTGGCTATAAGCATCACAGCTGCATTGGCTTCTAGATCTTCCATGTCATCGTCATTGTTCACATTTGCCATGAAGTTGTTATCCTGTTCAGGGAAATGTCCATCTTTTTCATCTTGAAGAGCCATGAGTAATGCCTGCTTGTGAAACTTACTACCCCGAGTTCTCGGTTTAGGACATGCTGTCACTATATGACCTTGTTCATTACAGTTATAACACCACACTGCATTCCCTGAGTTTGAGTTCCTAGTAGCAACTGGTTCAGACCTTTGTTGAGAAGAGCCTGAGTTGTTCCTGAACCCTCCATTGTTATTAAACCTCTGACCATTCCCAAAATTTCCTGAAGAACTTCCTGAGCCAGATCGACCATAGTTACGATTCTGAATTTCCACCCTTCCATCATTGACAACAGCTTGATTCCTTGTGTTAGAAGATGAACATTGACGGTTGTTTGTTTTATTGGAGAATTTGCTAAAAGCACGAGCAATAAGAGCAATTCCCTGATTCAACGTATTAAAGTCATCCTCGTCATCTTCATTGGAGTTTGAGTAATACACTGCATCATTGTTGTTTAACGGAACAAGTTGAGTAGAAGTATTCTGTGGAGATGAATCATAAGGGACCATTTGGTTCGAGGTAGAAGATTGTGGATAACTGAAGTAGTTTTGCTCTTGAACATATGCATGATTTGATATAGGTGGTGGAGCATAGGGAGATTGAGCTACGAGTGCCAAAGAATTTGGTGTTGGTGATGGTGAGTATCCTCCTCGAAGAGCTCTATCTTTTTCCACTTCAGGTTCATGGTGTTTCAGAAAATCATACAACAAACCATATGGAGCATCATGAAGATTTTTGGTTTGACGAACAAATGTCACATATTTATGCCAATCCGGGCCAAGACTACCAACGAATTTGGAGTTCACTGCGATCCTTGGTACTGTGATTTTGTGACGTTCCAGATCATTGACCACATTTGTGAAACGATGATAGTAGGATTCAAGTGACTCTCCTGGTTCAATTGTGATGTCAGTGTATTCCATGTAGAGTTTGGATTCCATATCATCTTTGTTCAATTGAGTGCCTTCCATAAGGAGATGAACATGTTCCCACATAGCTTTGGCTGTTTTCTGAGCATCGACACTTCGATAAATTGGATTAGGTATACCTTGAAGTATATAAGCCATTGCATACTCATCAGCTTCACGATGTAATTTCTGTTCTTCTGTGAGTTGAGATTCTGGAAGAGGTCTATCTCCAGGAGGACGTGCAGGATCAGCAGTTGGATCACCAATTTCAAATCTTGTTGGCCACTCAAATGGTCCTTCAAGTATCACTTGTTTCAAGAATTTCCCATGAGGTTTCTTTAGTTCAAGAAATCGTAAGAAACGACTTGACCATTGAACATAGTTCCCAGGTGTTAGCATTGGAGGTGTTTCAAGAGATCCTGCCTCATGTCTGGATTGTTGAGTTGTAATAACTTCACACATTCTATCAAACCAGTGAGGTTGTTTGGAGGAAAACTGATTGTTTTGTTGTGACATTTGATATGGTTGTTGTTGAGGAATGATTTGATGTTGTTGCATCATGAGATATTGTTGTTGTGGATTAAACAGTTGTTGATGAAAGTGTGATTGTGAAGGTTGATTATATGATTGTTGCTGATGGTATTGTTGTTGCTGATACTGCTGATGTTGTTGCTGAGGATTAGAGAAGTAGTAATGTGGTGGTTGAGACATCTTAGAACACTTGTGTAGTAATGGATCTTTTGTAGAAGATTGAAATGCACGTTCCTTTGGTTAAGTTCAAAAACCCTGGGGTAAGTTGAAATCTTACGCATAACTTTGAACTTATGCGTAGACTTAATATTTTGCATAGAAAGGTAATGTTATGCGTAAACTCAAGGTTTATGCGTAAGATTTTTCTTTTTACGCGTAAGATTAAATCTTCTGCGTAAAGCAAGTTTTGCGTAAGGTTAAAACCAAACAAATCTTTCAAACTTATCCATGCTTGAAAGATATCCGAAGTCGAAGTATTCCACTAACTTATCCAAGCTAGGGAAGTACTGAGTCACCGTGTCACAAAGAGAAGACCTTGGATGGAGTTTTGCGTAGAACTCTGAAACGTACGCGTAAGATTTGATCTTATGCGTAAGATCTGACTTAAGCGTAAAAACTTAGGCGTAGAGGCAACTTCTGCGTAGGATCAGTCTTCTGCGTAGGATCTTTGGCGTAGGAAATAGACTTACGCGTAGGATTTAGGCGTAAAAGACCAAGTTAAGCGTAGAAAGAGGGTTTTGACCAGTTTTACGCGTAAGAAAGGGGTTTTGACACAAACTTATGCGTAGAAAGGACAAAAATACTGTAGTCAGCTTTTGAATCGTACTGTTCACGAAACTTACGCGTAAGAAGGTCAGAAACTTGAAAAATCTCAAATTTTTTGAAGAAAAATGCTTAGAAATAAGGTACTTTTGATCAAATAACTTCACCGCTACTTAGAAAACACTAACTATTGAAGATTTTGAGTAGAAAAAACCTTAAAAATCAAAACTTTATGCAAAATCTAAGCTTCTAAACACTATATTAACCTTAAAACTTATCCAAGCTTCAAGATTTGAGTGTAAGAAACAAAGAAAGAAGCAAAAAGAAGCAAAACAACACCCTAAATCCCACGTTAAGTCCAAGAAACACACTTCAATCTCTATTAGGCGAATGATACCACTTGTTAGGTCACCATTTTGTAAACACAAGTATAAAAAATGAGATGAGAATGAGAGATGGTTGATTATAAGAATGAGAGAAAAGTAATTGCAAGAGTTTCCTTAATGTATTCAAATAACCAACAATTATAATGTTTACATAAGCTTAGTATTTATAAGGGGAGGAGTAGGGCAACACTCCCTTCCTCCCTCTTACATCTTAAACGTGGGCTTTCAAGGCCCATGGACTTGATTACTAAAGCCTAGTAACATACACATAGTGAAATAAATAACTAAGCAACCTATTACAAAAGGTAATGACCGAGACTTGACTAAAATACAAAAATATGATCCCAACATTAGGTTACATCCATCGTAACTTAAAGTAAAATACAAGGAAGAGGTACAATCAGGGAATTTTTGAACTAGAGTTTATTTATTCACAACAGGAATTTATTCATCTGCATAAATCTAGTAATCATTCCTTTGATATTATCAAAGTCTTTGAAGAGTTTTCATTTCCTTGCAAAAGTCTTGGCTTTCCAATTTATATTGTAGTTTGGACATTGGTTCTTGTAGTGTCCTTTTGCACCACATCCATGGCATATTACAGTTGTTGTTTGTCCCTTGTTATCCGAAGTCTTACAGTTAGTTGCCTTGTGACCTGTTTTCTGACACTCCATGCACTTAACCTTGCATATTCCTGTATGATGCGTCTCGCATTTTCGACACAGGGTTTACTTCCATGATATCCCCTTCTGGCAACAGGTGTGGTGAGGCAGTCTCTATTAGCTTTTTGTTTGTATTCCAGTTGGTGATGATAGTTGATATGATCTTCCAGATGTTTATGGTAGCAGTCTTGTGCATTGGTGAAGTTGCAGTAGGTGGAGTTGTTGGTTCCTATTTCAGTGAGTTTTCGCTTTTGTTTATTTCCATTAGGTCTAACTTCTTGCCTAATCTCTTGGTTATGGGTGATGATAGGGTTAGTCATTCTTTCTGGAGTTTTAAAGGGGGTTGGCCTATATTCCATGCAGCTTTCATGGTTATGTTTATCAGACCTATCCGACTCTCCTCTTGGATAAACTATGGTGGCCCCTTTAAGTACTACTGACATGATGTTGCTTACCAATTTCTTGACATCTTCAATAGTCATGGTGATTTTTGATGATGATGGAGTATAGGTATTGTTCATGTTGTCCATCTTCTGATATCATTAATGAAACTTAACTTAGAATCCATCTGATGTTAGAATATTTTAAATAATGAATCTAATTATTTCATTGATGATAGACTGAATTGAATCCTTACTGTAATCTAATTTCAAGATATGTCTATGTTGTATAATAGATAGATAATCAACTCTTGATATGGGATTACTAAGGAACAAACCGATTTGTCTACTAAAATAAATTTCTCTTCATTTTTCAAGTTCTCTCTTGAAAATTTATTTTTTTAAGACAATCCTTTGGTTTCTGGTTAATTATGGTATGCTTAAGAAATCTTAACAATTGTAAGAAATCTTACGGTAGATTTGAATAGCATTGTAGAAGTTATCATAATATTAATAACTTGACTGATCATTTTTTGTAAAACAATTAGTATAAGGTCTCTTATTAATATGTGATGGATCTACGTGGAGTTATTTGTTTATCAAGGGAGGTAACAAATGATAAGATTTTTGCATGAAGGTATGAGGATTCATTGTATGCATGCTTGATATGAAAGAAACGATTGATTCGTAACAGAGAGATGTAACAGAAGAGAAGGTTATTATACATTATGATTTGATTACAAGTTCTAAAAGGTTCATATTTATTGAACATTACATGAAATACTAACCAAATCTGTCTGGTTTAGTAGGTGCAACAGGGGTACTTGTAAACTTAAGATTAGTTACGCCTCTGACGTAAATATCTAATCTCTTTCTCCAGTTCAAGTTGTGCTGCTTCCATGTTTGAGAAACGTTCCTAACACATGTTCATTTGATTAGCCAACATAGTCTCTAATGCGGCAATCTTTTGACTCTGGTTTCTTGCTTTGTCTCTGGCCATCCATAGGGTTCTTTCAATGTCTTGAATTCTACCATGTGTATGACCGTGTTCTTTTCTTGCATAACGGATCCTGGAGTCCAAGCTTCCAAGCTCCTGGTTGGTGTTGTCCTTTATCTCGTTAACTTTTATTCCTAATTCACACATTGCTCGTCTTTCAGCATCCGCTCTTTTGAACAATGCGTCAAGGTTACGGTCGTACCATTCAAATTATGTTGGTTGTAAACCTTTTAGCTGTTCAGTGTGAGAATCTAATATGCTGGCTTGTCGATAAACAAGAGTCCATATTGAATCGGGAGTGCTTATATTGTAGTTGGGGGGATTAGGTGAGGATAA
The DNA here is from genome assembly GCA_030686995.1 of Artemisia argyi. NCBI lineage: Eukaryota > Viridiplantae > Streptophyta > Magnoliopsida > Asterales > Asteraceae > Artemisia > Artemisia argyi. The sequence goes on from JARVZY010010821.1 coordinate 292,949, forward strand.
ATTATTTGGGATATCTGGTATTGGGGAATCTGAAGTGTAAGGTAACGGAGAATTTGGCTCAACATTCTTCCACGGCATCTCTTGATGTGAAGTTTGTCCAACTTCGAATGTTGCCTGACCACCAATCACATCTTCATATGATTCAGTAGTTCTCCTAAGTTTTTGACGTAAAGGTGAACAATTAGGTAACGATGGGAGTGATCTCTGAGTGATTTCTATATCAAGCTGGGGTTGTGATATTTGTACATAGGGGTCTTCAGTATTCGGAGAATTTTGATTGATAGGTGATGTACTAGTATTATGGAGAGTAGTTTCGACATTTACGAAAGTTTTTGGAGACATGTTAGTGTAGTAACCGAGAATAGTATTTTATGAGTAACTTTTACGTTAAAGACATAATAGCACGGATGAAATAATAATTGTGTAATAGCAATTTTTAAACATGTAGAATAATCTTAACAGGTAATGTACCGAGCAAGGTAGTCTGTAGACACGGAAGGCACGGAGAGTGTAAGGCTACAAAATGTTTTGTTTGTAAAAACGGTTATAGTTCGGATCTGTATTAGACCCGTTTCGCTATAACCAAAGCTCTGATACCAATCTGTAACACCCCCAATTTTTAAATACTTGCAGCGGAATAAATATTGGGTGTTACTTCATAGTTCACAGTTTTTCAGTAGAAAATGATTATCAATTTAGTCATTTTAAAACATTTATCATTCGAATATCAGAGTTTACAAAATGAGGTCCCAGTGGTTTCAAAGTTTGTTAAATAAGTTTTCGAATGATAGTAAAATTTATAGCCTTTGTAAGAATTTCGTGCTCCTCCGTACCATCCTTGCTTGTTATAGACCTGAGATAAACATGCTAAAAATCAACAAAAGTTGAGAGATATTCATAGGTTTAAGTTTAGTAATTGAACACAAGCTATAAGTGATAATTGCACCGGTTTACAATTATAAGTTAAAAAATAGTTGATATTGCATTAAGCTCATGACACTCATTCGATTAACAGATCTCATCAAAATATGATGGATAATAGTAACAATGGCCCTCTGGATAGGTTCTTGCCAGTTACCTATTAGATTTCAAATAAAGTGCGTTTGGTGGCTTTCCTCTAGCGACCAAACGGGGATTGTCAATCCCTAATAGATCTATCCACAATTATTTACGTTCACCCTACAAGTGACTAAGGTTCATGATATGAGGGACTTTTGGCAATAAGGTACTTAAGCAATAACAATATCAGGCATAGCATACTAAGAAAAATATTTGTGTTCAGTTTTTATAGCATGTATCTCCCCATGAAAACAGTTACATAAAAGTTGTCTATGAACTCACCTTAGTGGTATAGTGGTAAAAGTATCGATACTCAGTTTGCAATAAGGAAACGGCTCCACACACGACCTAGATAATATATGGCAAGTTTTAGTGTTTGATAGTCTTAATGGTTTAATCGCGAGTAGTTTTTGAATACGTGAGTTGTTGGTTTAACGATAGCAAATCTTGTGGTTTGATAAAATATCGTAAGTTTAGTTAAGGTATATATATATATATATATATATATATATATATATATATATATATATATATATATATATATATATATATATATATATATATATATATATATGTATAACGTAAAGTTTAATAATAATAATAATAATAATAGTTTGAAATAAAATGTAAACGTCATGATGTGAAATTGTAAAATGAGAAGTAAGAATGAAAAGGTTAATTACAGTATATGGCCCTTGTCTTTTCCAGATTTTTACACTTTTTACCCTAACGGTGTTAGCGTTACGTCGTTAGTCCAAAGTTAAATATTTTTACGTTTTAAGTTCAAAAGTTTATAATTATTACCCTTTCCATCCACAAGTTTATAAAATCAGTTTTTCACCCTTTAGTTTGAAAAATGACAGTTTTTACTTTAACTTTATAAACTTGACACTTTTAACCCGAAAGTTATAAATTTTGCAAACTTAGTCCAAAATTCACCAAATTCGAAACTTAGCATTTTTATTTCTTAATTAAGTTAAAAATAGCTTATTGAACTTTTCAAAACTGCTTATTTATCAAAAAGAGCTTATTATAACTTAATGGGCTTTTTAACGAAATACTAGGCCCGTTAAGTAATCTAAATCCATTGGGCTTACAAAAGTTTTGGGCTTGGTTTTGGGCTTATCTTAGGCTACTAAAAACATTTCGAGACAACTTATATCAATATCTTATTGTGTTAGCTTATTTTCAACGAATTGGGCCTTAAGGCCCAATCGATGGTTTAATTGCTTTTTCAAAAACTGGTTTAAGCCGATATACTTTACATCATTTATGAGGTCGAGACGCGAATATTATTACAAGTGTTCTATACAAAAACGATAGTTTGTTAGGTGGTTTAACAATTTATGAAATAAAATGGTATGCTTGTTAAGTTGAATTCAAAAATACGCATTCGTTCTTGGGCTGCATGGGGTACGGTTTTTGAGTAAAAGACTTAGAAAATTTTAAGTGTCTGGAGACTAGGTCTCGTTGTACATTAGGAGCGTGTCCAAAAATAGTTTATACGCGACTCTTATGACTTTAATTCTTATGTGTTTTGATAATTAGCGTGTCAAATATATAGACGAAGTAATTATACGTATACGTTGTTTGTATAGATTACGAGTATTAAGGTGCAAGTGATAGTGATATTTCACGTTAAGATTTAAGTATACGTTTTAAATAAAAATGGGAAAGTGAAGACGAGACTTACTACACCAAAATGGTGGGGTAAAATGAATCGTAGAGTCGAGGAATGGGTAGTACGAGAGTGTAGCGTGTATGTCGACTTAACCAAGGTTCACAAACAAGGAGTTGTTTCTCCTAAACATCACACGAAGGACTTGTGCCTTTGCCAAAGCGATTTGAAACAGCAACTAGAACTAGGGACTTAGTTTTTGTAAGTTTTGATTTGCATGTATGTAGTGAACGAGTGCATGCATGCAAAGGGTTATATATATATGAGTTTTGAAGTGCTTTAGTGACTATAAATTGATGAGATGTGATGGTAACGTGTATTCAAAAGTCTTGATAGGGTGTAAGGGTATGGGTAAAAGGTTTTCTTGGTTTCTAGCTTGTCGACATCCACCCAAGTTCAAAGAAAATGTGAGCTTGTTTATAATATCATTTCGATTGTACCTATGTTTTTATTTTTAAAATACATCTAGTACTTGGCCTAGGAATAGTTTATGAAATTGTGAGAGCATGAAATGGGGAATAGATATCTATGAAGGTTTTTGAATACGAGATGTTCAATTATTTCAAGAGACAAGTACTACTATTGCAATGTCAGTGGATAGGAACTTTAGAAAGTTTCATTTACCCTCAAAGACTCTAGGAAAACATTTGGGTAAAGTGAAGATAAGGATTTTTGTCTTTGTTCTCAACTTGGATGTCGATGTCCATTTTATACATGTACACGATTTGGAAAACGAAGAGGACTTGGTTATAGTTGGTTAAACTTGACATTTAAACATGAAATTTTGCTAGGAATATTATTAGAAACTCATAGGAACAAACGGGAGATAAAATGGTTGAGTTTTGAATTTTATGCATATATCGTATAGTTGTTTTTGGACCAACACTTGGCCTCGTAAAAATATAGTAAGACTCGAAATGGAAAGCTGTAAATTGACGTACTCGAAGTTGGCTAGGTGAGGAACGAGGGAGTGTAAAAATACGCGTGTGTCGTGTGTAAAAATAATGTGTACGTGGTGCGTTTCTGGCTTGGTTTAGTCGAGTGTAGCCAAAAATAAATATTAAGGATTTTGGGCTCAAGTCTTGTGGGCTGTGAATAGTAACAGGCCGAATTTTTAAATTGGGCTTAGAAAATAATTAAGGGTCCGTGTGGATGTAGTTAGGATTAGGAAAAATTTAATTATGATTAGTGGGAGTTTAGTTAATATTTAGTGAAACGTTTACGTGAGTCCGGGGATTGTCGAACGCGTTTTGCTAAAATACGTTACATAAGTTTGTAAATGGTAAAAGTTTAATATTCTCGCGATTTTAGACTATAGTGGTACATGTGTGAGCATCGTTCCGAGGAAATATGGGATCACAAAATATCGTAGTGATTTTGAGTAACATAGCACATTTGATAAACAAAAAAAAATTGTTATTGGTAAAAACGTCATTAATTAACCTAATGATATATTAGTCATTGATTAACTTTTACTATTCATGAGGAAAAATTACGGGAGTTTACAGTTCATGAAATGGTAATGGAAAAAGATTCGGAAATAGTTAAAGGCAAGAAAGAAAAGGTTAAGTCCATTGCCTTGAAAGCTAGAGTCCAATCAAGTGATGATGAAGAATCTACTTCGGATAGTGATGATGAAGAATACGCCATGGCCGTTAGAGACTTCAAGAAGTTCTTTCATAGACGAGGGAAGTTTGTAAGGCAACCTAAAGATGACAAGAAAACCTTCCGTAAAGATCGTGATGATAGGAAAGGAAAGGTTGAAAGGAAATGTTATAGGTGTGGAGACACAAGTCATCTCGTAGTAGAATGTCCAAAACCACCTAAAAACAAGTCTCAACATGCTTTTGTGGGTGATGCTTGGAGTGACTATGAAGGAGATGACGATGAGCCAAAAAATGATGACATTGCTCTCATGGCTCACGACTCAAATGAGGTGTGCCTCAAAGTATGTTTGGAACCGGATGAATGGATTAAAGATAGCGGTTGTTCAAGGCACATGACGGGTAACAAAAGCCTCTTCTCTACCATTCATCAACACCTACGAAAATTTGGTCCTCCCTTCATTCACATTGCTCATCAACCAACATTGTAAGTATTCTAAACATGATTACACTCCTGATCTAAGTCTAGGGATTCTATTTTTGCACAAAAACAAAACTTGGGGTTATGCATTAACTTGTTAAATTCATGTATGAAATTAGGTGTTTAACAAAACTAATCATGTTTCCCATAGTTAGGAATTGCATTATTAGTTATTAACATGTTTACTAAAACGCCCCATGTCAAATTCTTGCAAAAATTTCTCACAAATAGGACAAATATTTTTTCGTCTCACATTGTGAATACAAAATCAAAACGTTATGTTCAAAAACATCACTTGCATAATGTCTCTTGAATGCTAAAGGGAATACATAACCAATATGCATTTTTAGGTACATTCAAACGAAGCTACATTGAACTAGGAGCGCTTGGGTTATCTTTTGTTTTATAACAAAACTTGCATTATAAAATGTTTTTGAGCATCAAAATGAGTCAAGATAACCGCACCTCCACATTGTTTTCATATAGGCACACACTAGAACATCCACATTACAATAGTCGTTTACTTAGACTAAAATGTGAAATTTTGTTTTTCTAGGAATCATCATGCCTCCTCTAACCCACTACGACCACAAGGACACCATTAAGTACCTATCCAAACACCACAAAACCAAAGGTCTTACTCAAACTCAAATCGACGTTTTCTAAGCCTTAGAAACACGATATGTCCATGAGGGTAGAACCATTGACCCATCCTTCATAGAAGGTACAAACCTACCTAATGAACTAGCAACCATCAACTTTGATTGTCTCCTAGAAGTCGACGAGCCTATTTGTCCTAGGTTCATTTTAGAATTCTATGCATCCGTCACCCTCTCCACGGATGAGTATGGTCGCAAGTCTATTAACTTTAGGGCTAGTAGTCATCAATACTCCTTCACTCTCGAGAAATTTTCTCAAATCCTAGGTGTCCCAAACCGTGGTACTTGCATCTACTCCGACTTGCACTCCCTCTCAACTCTTGACACACTCTTTGACCGCATCTATCCCTATGACACTCCTCTTGTGTCCAAAGATGAACTTCGTGACCACCTCTTCATTAGGACAACCAACACTAGGAGAACATGTTCGGGAAATGAGGTCGATAAGGACCCATATGGAATGGAACTAAATGAACTCAAGCCCCAATTCAAGAAATGGGAGGAACTCCTTAGAGCCAATGTCATTAGCACCATAGGAAACCAGGATCATATCAATCTTTGCCTTTGCTACATGCTCTACTCCTTGTCCGTTAGGCAACCCTTCGACCTTGCCTACTACATGGCTAAGAGAATGGCCGACATTCCCGTGCATGGCACAACGGCTATGCCGTATGGAATGCTCTTGAGCTGTCTCTTTAGGTTCATCTCTCCCATTCCACCAACTCCTAACGGTCTTCGCCTTGACTACTCTCTCATTCCACACACCTTTATCCCACTAAGTGATAAGAGAGTTTACAAAGCCCAAGGAAAACGTCTTCATCCTCCTACCTCCTCATCATCATCCTCAATGAGTGAAGATGAGACTTTGCCCAACTCTAGGCTCCCACCTCTAGAATACCTTTCCCAACTTCCGGATATTCCGAATGAGTCGGTGGAGTTCAAGCAAACAAAGGGGATGTTCAAGAATCTTTGGAGATTCCTTGGAAAGCTCAGGAAGAAGATTGACCGTCAATGAGAGTGGGTGTGCAGGAGTGTTTGGCACAAGGTGCTATTTGAAACAATTTGGTCGTTTAAACAATGTTTGTCATGAATTTGTATGTTGGTAGGATATTTGGTACTATTTGGAACATGTATTAACTAACTATGATGCAGGACGACAACATTGACATGTTGTCAAATTTTCATGTTTATGAAAATTTCACTAAGTATAGTGAAATTCGCTAGCCCCCGGTCAAAGTCCAATAGTATGCGTGTTTACATGTCCAATTTTTGCATTTCCTAACCAGATATGAATTATATTTTTGCTTTTAGGAGTTTTCGAAAAATTTGAAAATCGTCTCGCGGGTCAAAAACGCGGACTGCCTACTTTTTCAGGCCTGGCAGATCTGGCGGCACCCTAGAATGGGTTCCGCCAGTACATTTTTCTGGAATTCCATAATTGGCCCAACGGATCAGACGGAACCCTCAGATGGGTTCCGCCAGTGTAATCTGAGGGTTCTGCCAGTGTACCTGCAAAAAAATTTTTTTTTCGACATTTCAACATCCACTCAACAACAAACCATCCTTTTTAGATAGAAACCCATTCCCTACTATTTGCTAAGCACATTAGGGTCTTTCTCATCCTCTAGAACTCATAGAAACCTATTTCCTGCCAAATTTCAAACTTAGTCATAACCACCTCAAGGAACCTTCACCTATAAAGGAAGGAACCCTTCTAAAGGTTCCTTGCAATCCGTGAAACTTATACCTTCAACAAATTTGCCAAAACCACTAAGCATTTAGTGCAAATCTTTGTCTTCTTCCTTCACCATTTTCATTGGATTGACTTCCAATGATTTGACAACCCTCATTAATCTTCAAAATCATTAGCAACTTCCATTTTTGTATGGCTAAACATCAAATCCAAACACTCCTTCCCATACTTCTTCACCACTATAAATTAAACCATCTTAGAACACTCTCAAATCACACCATCGCCATCACAATCTCTGATTCTAAACCCCTAATAAACCATTTTCACAATGACAAAGTCAACAATAACCTCTCAACCATCATGACCCATTCGGAGAACTGCACGCATAAGTGTCAAACCAATTTGGTCCAACCACACAATCAACTTAACCTCTTCATCCTCGGATGAATTCTCCTCACCAATCAAAAATGAATATTTTCTAAACCTTGCATCTCCATCTCCATCACCCAATGAACCTAATGAGCTCACAACTCCACCACCAACAAAATCACCCATTGACCCAACTCCACCAAGTGCTCCAACCCAACCATCCAAAACTCCATCACCATCACCAGTACCTAAACTTGAACCAATGGAGTTATTTGGGTCTCCTCCAACATCACCACATCCTTTTGTTCAAGACCTCAATGATCTTCCACCAAGATCAACAAATCCACCACCTTTGACAAATCAAAACCCAAGGCCATTGTTTAACCAAAATGAGCCTTTTGTCCACAACCAACCACCACAACAAGAGTACCACCACCCAAAACCATTGTTGTTTCACCCTCTCTACAATGACATCCATGGTCCTCTGTATGGAGAACCAAACTTTGAAAATCATGATCACCCAACTCCACCACATTCCCAATCCCAAACCTTTGAGTCTTTCTTTCCTTCGTATGAGGAAATTCAAATCATGGTTGAAAATCACCTCCATCAAGCAATGGAATTTCAAACCACCTTGCTTGACTCCATACTAAACCCATCCTCCAACCAAGAAACCAACACCAACCCACCACCACCAACATCATCAAACGACCCATTTCCACCCACTCATCATCATGTTAGCTCACATTGTGAGCAAATGTTGAAAATGGGTGAAAGCATCAAGTTGTTGCTTCTCCAATTTCAAGATGAAACCCACTTTGCAATCCAACACGTCATAGAACGTTTGGATGCTCTTTCCCACCCAAACAAATCCTAGACCACATTTGGAGGCCTTTTGCCCCATTTAGGAAAAAAGGATTTTAGTTTTCTTTTATTTCTTGGTTATTTTTTTTTTTCTTTTTTTGCTTTTAGAAGTAGGAAGATACTTTTCATTTCTTGTCTTTGACTTTTGCAAAGTCACATTTTACTTGAAATGACATCTTTTACTACTTTCTTACTTGCATTGTTGGTTGATCATATATGAGTTGTCATTGTGGTTGCATATTGTGTGGTGACTACAAGCTTGATTATATGTTATTATCACCAACTAACCATTTTTTTGTAGGTTCAAAATCCATGTTTCCCATCTTGGCACTCCTTTTAGGGGGAGTATCGACCAAGGGGGAGCACGTGCATAGTTCCGCTTCGCTACTCTACTTTTTGTTTCGACAAAAAGGGGGAGAAACATATATTAACCTTTAAACTTAAAATGATTTTCATCACTTAAGTAAACAAGTTTAATATAACATTTTTTTAAGTCTTAAACACTAAAATTTTGTGAGTTACTTAAAAACAAAGTTTATGTTTTGTTATCAACAAAAAGGGGGAGATTGTTAATACAAATATCGCCTAAAAACGTTATTTATATTTTACGATCTTTGCTAAGTTTTGTTAACGACAAAGTGTAAACTTTAGTTTTTAGTAAAACATAATTTTAGTTTAAAAGACTTGCATAATTAGACATTTGCTACAGTTTACATTTCATATAAAACACAACATTTTTATATTTCTTAAAATAGAAATGTTACATCACATTTATGGTAAGTTTGTCAATATACATTTAAGGAAAGATTGTGTGTTCGGCGAACCATAAATCTTCTTGCACAAGTTTGTTTTTGACTAGTTTTTAGTTGATGTGACTTTGGTTGGTTTGGAAAGTTATTACAAGATAAACTGTCAGTCCCGACGGAACCCTGGAGATACACGGGCGGAACCCATCTGAGGGTTCCGCCGTATCCGCCAGGCCTGCAGAATGTTTTGCTATAAATACCAAGCCATTTGTTTGTATTTAGTTTTTTTTTTCATCACTTTTCATCATATTTCACACATACGTTCATTCACCTAACCCCTTAACATTTCATCTTAATGTGAAGTTTCTTTTGTAGCAAAGAAGTTCACAAGTTCATATAAAGTTACAAGTATTCTACACAACGTTGCAAGACTTGTTAGCTTAGCATCGTGTAGACTTTGTATAGTTTACACTTCATTTGATTGTGTATTTTCAGTAGTGATCGGTTAGTATTTTAGTCCTCAAAATACAAAGTGTGACGGGAGTTGTTGTACCCTTGTAAAAGAACTAACGGGAGTGGTTTTACCCTTGTAAAAGAACTCGACATCTAGCTTAGTGTCGGTAAACGTGTATAAGCGACGTGTAAGGTTTTCTCCGCCGGTGAAAGGAGCTTGTTGACTAGTGAAAGAAACTCTCGAGTTGGATACTCGGGGTGTGGACGTAGGGCAAGGAAAAAGAGTCCTTGAAGCCGAACCACGATAAATACTCGTGTTGTGGTTTGATCATTTCTTTCTTTATACTTGCATGTTAAATATTGTGTTTGTGTTCATATCTTTGATTAAACGGAAAGTTTCAAAAGATAATCAAACAAGTTTAAAGTTTTTAAACGGTAAACTATTCAACCCCCCTTCTAGTTTTCCACAGATTCATTTCGAGACCACATGTGAGACTACATTCGTGTAGTTGAAATTACTACATGATAAGAGGCATTATGATAACCCATGTTTTTTGTGGAAAACTAGAAGGGGGTTGAATAGTTTTACGTCTTTTTAATTTATTGTGAAAACCTTTGTTTACTTTTAAAAACTTAGATTCGATCTTTTAGTGAATTCAACTCTTGAACAATATAAACAATTATATGTAAGAAAATAAAGACAACGCAATTAAAGTACTGAAAGAAAAGAGATGGAAAGATCTAACAGTGACACAAATAATTTATAGTGGTTCGGCTACAAGGACACCTTCCTTGCCCTACTTCACTCCCCAAGTGTTGATCCCAGTTGAGCAAACGATCTTATATAGAAGTTGACTTAAAGTAAACACTTAAGCTTGAATGCGGAATGTAAAAGATTAACTTAAGAAGAATAATTCTCTATCAACACTTCAATATTATTAATACGAGCACTCAATAATGCTAGGGTTTTACAACCTTGAAGTGTAAATGAAACTTAAACAATGCGTACATAATCTAACCCTAGGATCCTCCTTTTATAGGCCAAGGAGTCCTACTAGGTTTACAATAACTTTCTAATCAAGATAAGAATATTCTAGACGTATAAGATATACATTCAATCTATTCTATAATTACGAATACATGTGTATCTCTTCAGCAGTAGTTTCCTTCAGCAGCATTTTCCTTAGCAGCACTTTGTCATCAGCAGCAGAATCATTTACTCTAGCAGCAGTTTCATCATAGCAGCAGTTTCACTCAGCAGCAGAACTCAAAACCCAACAATCCTCCCCTAAACTTAATATTTATTTCTAAATCATTAAGTTTCTTCAAAGCTCATCTAAACACCAGGAGGATGCTTCCAAACACTCAAGTCTTGAGATGTCTGTTGATCAAGTATCTTCTTATACTTTGACAGCAGATTGAATGCTTGATCATCAGTATCATAATCTTTCTGCAAGTTGAGTAATCCAGCACCATTAACCATCTGATTGACAGTATTCCAGTATCTTACCACTGGGTAATCTTTTTCAGCTAGCATATACAAAGTAATTGGTCCAATTTCTAGCATATGAACACTAGAATCTTGAAAGAGTCTCCATTTTCTTACTTTGTATTCTACTATCTCTGTCCACTCAGAATCATCCATTGAAGGTTCATGCATAAGTTTTAGAGCTCTCCACAAAACATTATCAGACATAGTTATGACATGATCAATTTAATCTATCTCATACTTTTTACCATCAAACTTCTCATCTCCAAACTTTGCTTTGTACAACTTCCACAAATCATCAACATCCTCTCTATCAAAGTAGTATAGCATTTGTTTAAATGTAAGAAACCTGTGAGTCTTACCACCAGATCTCTCAACATCATGAAATGCTCCAATGTTAGTATCATAACCTTTAGTTACTTTGATAATAGGATATTTGACTCCTATTGGTTTGGCATCAACTACTTCAGGATCTTCCATCTTGCCAACCATAGTGTAAACCTTCAATTGTTCTTTTAAATGCTCAGGAGGAATATGATCACAATCATTCTTGAACTCATCTCCTTCTGGCTTAGAACTGCTTTCTTCCCCTGTTTTCCTCTTCTTCTTTGCAAATAATTTTTTGAACCACACCTTTTCTTTTAACACTTTGCTCAGAAGAAGTAGTCTTAACTGCATCATCAAGCTGCTTGACAACATTTGCTTCTTTAACATGCTCTATTTCAGCTACTTTTTCAGGTATCAACTTCTTATTCATCTGAGCAATATGTTCCAAGTCTTCAGCACAGCCCATAGGATAAAAGGTATCTGTTTGTCTTTTAGCCACTTGATACAAATCATAAACCTCTTGATCAAACTTAGGTTTTAACTGCACCAATTTCCATCCTTTCATATTCTTCAGATATCTTTCATACTCTTTTCTTTGTTGTAATGGAGTTGGACCTCTAAGTACCTTTTTATTCTTTCTAGTAGCAGCATCTTCTTTCCTTTTCTTAGCTGTGAACTTACTTAACCAAGATCTCACATCAAAAGTTTGATCTTCATTATCCTCAATCTTGATCATCTTGTTGAGTTCTATATCAGCCTCTATTCTTATCTTCTCATCCAACCATTCCTCATACCTCCTTAAATCTTCTGTCTCCTTTTCAATCTTTTCCTTTTCTTTCTGAGCCAGCTGTAGTTCTTCTTGATCAATCATCTCTTGTTCTTTCAAAGCAATAGCTGAGTCATGTTTAAGTTGTAGTTCCTTAGGCCACATACGAAAAGGTAGTACATAGTAGTCAAACCCCTTATACATCCATTGAGGTTCTGCAACTTGCTTGCCCTTTCCTTTGTCAGTAGATGATGATACTATTTTCTTTGGTTGAGCAGTAGGTTCTCTAAATACAACTCCTTTTAGAGGTAAACTAGGTGTTGATGATGTGGTTGTTATTGTAGGTTGTTGTGGTAGTGATGATGTTGGTAGTGGTGTATGTTTTGAAGATGATTCACATGGAACTTCTGAAGTCTTCTTACTTAACAAAACCATTGCTTCAGCAGCAGCATTATCACTAGACCCAGCAGCAAAGTCTTGTGCATCAGCAGAAGTCACTTTTCCACTAGCAGCAGGATCAGCAGGATCCTTAGCAGTAGAATCATGAGCAGCAGTAAAGTCATTAGTCTTGTCAGCAATAGCAGCATTTTCAAGCTCTTTCACCATTGAATCCCCCAAAGTCTTTAAGGCTTCACCCATTACCCCTGTTGCCTTCACTAATTGCTCAGGCTCCAAAGTCTTGAGTTTTTCCACCACCTTTTCTTGAGTAGCAATCACTTTTTCCATTACAACCTCATTCCCTGATTGATCAGCAACCACAAAATTCTCATCATCTTCAGGACTTTCCACATCCATGTCTCCAATCACTGGAACCAACCCTAAAACCATTTCTTCATTCATAACCTGAGCACTTTCAACCCTCTTCAAATTTGCCTCCCCTGAACCCATTACATATTCATTCCTCCCCTGTTTGGAAGCATCATCCTCTTCCAAATGTGTAGAAAGTTCAGGTGAACTAATAACTTGAGAAGTGCCCACCTTCTTTAGCCTTTTCAATGAGGTTGAAGTTTTTGATTTCTTCAATTTCTTAATCTGTTTCTTCAATGTTGTGATTATCTTGCCTTGACTTGCAACAACTGTAGATAGAGTAAGAACCTTATCTTCCAAAGTAGTACACTTCAACCCCAAATTGGTACAAACTTTGCTTTGTACAACTTCCACAAATCATCAACATCCTCTCTATCAAAGTAGTATAGCATTTGTTTAAATGTAGGAAACCTGTGAGTCTTACCACCGGATCTCTCAACATCATGAAATGCTCCAATGCTATTATAATAACCTGTAGTTACTTTGATAATAGGATATTTGACTCCTATTGGTTTGGCATCAACTACTTCAGGATCTTCCATCTTGCCAACCATAGTGTAAACCTTCAATTGTTCTTTTAAATGCTCAGGAGGAATATGATCACAATCATTCTTGAACTCATCTCCTTCTGGCTTAGAACTGCTTTCTTCCCCTGTTTTCCTCTTCTTCTTTGCAAATAATTTTTTGAACCACACCTTTTCTTTTAACACTTTGCACAGAAGAAGTAGCCTTAACTGCATCATCAAGCTGCTTGACAACATTTGCTTCTTGAACATGCTCTACTTCAGCTACTTTTTCAGGTATCAACTTCTTATTCATCAGAGCAATATGTTCCAAGTCTTCAGCACAGCCCATAGGATAAAAGGTATCTGTTTGTCTTTTAGCCACTTGACACAAATCATAAACCTCTTGATCAAACTTAGGTTTTAACTGCACCAATTTCTATCCTTTCATATTCTTCAGATATATTTCATACTCTTTTCTTTGTTGTAATGGAGTTGGACCTCTAAGTACCTTTTTATTCTTTCTAGTAGCAGCATCTTCTTTCCTTTTCTTAGCTGTGAACTTACTTAACCAAGATCTCACATCAAAATTTTGATCTTCATTATCCTCAATCTTGATCATCTTGTTGAGTTCTATATCAGCCTCTATTCTTATCTTCTCATCCAACCATTCCTCATACCTCCTTAAATCTTCTGTCTCCTTTTCAATCTTTTCCTTTTCTTTCTGAGCCAGCTGTAGTTCTTCTTGATCAATCATCTCTTGTTCTTTCAAAGCAATAGCTGAGTCATGTTTAAGTTGTACTTCCTTAGGCCACATATGAAAAGGTAGTACAGAGTAGTCAAACCCGTTATACATCCATTGAGGTTCTGCAACTTGCTTGCCCTTTCCTTTGTCAGTAGATGATGATACTATTTTCTTTGGTTGAGCAGCAGGTTCTCTAAATACAACTCCTTTTAGAGGTAAACTAGGTGTTGATGATGTGGTTGTTATTGTAGGTTGTTGTGGTAGTGATGATGTTGGTAGTGGTGTATGTTTTGAAGATGATTCACATGGAACTTCTGAAGTCTTCTTACTTAACAAAACCATTGCTTCAGCAGCAGCATTATCACTAGACCCAGCAGCAGAGTCTTGTGCATCAGCAGAAGTCACTTTTCCACTAGCAGCAGGATCAGCAGGATCCTTAGCAGTAGAATCATAAGCAGCAGTAAAGTCATTAGTCTTGTCAGCAATAGCAGCATTTTCAAGCTCTTTCACCATTGAATCCCCCAAAGTCTTTAAGGCTTCACCCATTACCCCTGTTGCCTTCACTAATTGCTCAGGCTCCAAAGTCTTGAGTTTTTCCACCACCTTTTCTTGAGTAGCAATCACTTTTTCCATTACAACCTCATTCCCTGATTGATCAGCAACCACAAAATTCTCATCATCTTCAGGACTTTCCTCATCCATGTCTCCAATCACTGGAACCATCCCTGAAACCATTTCTTCATTCATAACCTGAGCACTTTCAACCCTCTTCAAATTTGCCTCCCCTAAACCCATTACATATTCATTCCTCCCCTGTTTGGAAGCATCATCCTCTTCCAAATGTGTAGAAAGTTCAGGTGAACTAATAACTTGAGAAGTGCCCACCTTCTTTAGCCTTTTCAATGAGGTTGAAGTTTTTGATTTCTTCAATTTCTTAATCTGTTTCTTCAATGTTGTGATTATCTTGCCTTGACTTGCAACAACTGTAGACAGAGTAAGAACCTTATCTTCCAAAGTAGTACACTTCAACCCCAAATTGGTGCAAGTAACCGTCAATTCCTGAATGAGTTGCATAGTAGTCTCATCACTTCGACCTGTGTTACCTGGCCCGAGAGGTGAATCATGGACATTGTCATTATGTACAAGATTTTCCGTCAATTCATTGGTCAATGGCCTGTCCTCATCACTTCGACCTATGTAACCTGGTCTGAGAGGTGAATCTTGGAACATAAACTCAGTATCAAACCTAGTTTGATCATCTGAGCCCCCTATATTTTCCATTTGGCTAGGGTTACCATCCTGAGAAGTAGATTCAGAAGAATCCTTTTCTCTAGATGTTGCCTTGGATTGGGTCTTAGTTATGTTATCACTATCCTGCTCTGCTGCTAAGCTAGAAGCAGTAGTGACAGCCCTCACCAACATGTCCCCTCCATCAACTAGGACAGCCTCATCTGGTACATCCATACTAACACTATCCTGAGGTAGATCAGTGTTCTTTTTGGTTTTCCTACGGGTATAGTGTATTTTGGGTTGTGTAGCAGATGCAGAAAAAGTGGGTGTGTGATGGGAATCAGTGGGATTTCCTGATCCTTCACCCTGAATATTTTGCACAAGTTGCACCATATAAGGTGTAAGATTTGTATGTGTGCCTGAAAAACTTTTTCCATGCTTAACCAAGAAAGTGAAAGTTTTTGAAATCAATCTTGGAGCTTCATAATAACCAGCATGGGATCTAAAATTAGTAAGTTGGTCAATAATAAAGAGCTGGAGAAATCTTGGATAAAGCAAATAAGAACCAGACTCTTTAACACTCTTAGCAATCCCCTCCAAAATCATATTTGAAAAATTAAATGGTTGACCTGTGCTTAAGCATACCATTGCAGAAGCAATAGTAGCACTAAACTCATGCCACCCAGAAGTTTTAGGACTTAAACAATGAAGGAGAAGGTGTACCAAAAACTTATATTGAGGACAGAGGAGAGCCTTTTGAAATTTTAAATTGTTATGCTTGCCCTCATACCCCAAAGTTTTTAAACCATTAAAAATAGCAGAATTAGCAAGACAAGTAGTCTCTGTTTCATCATTTAAGAGAAGAGATTCCCTTATAGATGATTCAGTGATACGAACCTTTTGTCTATCTACTAAAGTACTGACATATTTTTCCCCATTCATAGATTTGACTTTAGCAGTAAGCCAAAACTGTTTGATGTAGGAAACATATATAGTAGGATTCACAGTGAGTGCATACCTAAGAGAAGTAGCATTCAAAAATTTAACCATATCTATGAGCCCTTCAGGAACCAACTCTTCATCTAAAACTACCACACTATTATGTTGCTCTGCCCAGGTACGTACACAATCCATAAATTAGGGTTTAGGGAAATTGGGGATAATTGATTTTGACAATGATGGAGTGTTAGGGTTTGTGATAACTTCAATTTTGAGCGTGTAGAAACCAATTATGAAGATTAATTAGGTTTTAAACTGATTGGTAGAAGTTACACATACCACCCTCTCACTTACAACCGAAGCAACATAACCCAGTCATCCACAACTAGCAGCAGAATAAAACAACTAGCAGCAGAGTGAAAATAAGCCAGCAGCAGAGTTGACTATTCAAACTTGGTCAAAAAAAATCAATAGCCCAAAACAATTAATGCGCTTGATACTCCGAAATCCCTATAAAACCGGACGCAATCTTTTCCCTAAATCACCAAAATCAAACCCTAATCACAATTTGAAACGCCAATCACACAATCAAATCTTCAAATCACCCAAATCAATTCATCCCATCACCATGAAATCATCACCCGAAATAATTAACATCTCATCTGATTCTTCGTCGGAAGATGAATCTCCTTTTGAAACATATGTCCCTCCATTCCGTCCTCCTCACGATGGTTGTAGAACCAAGGAGCAAGCCAAAAAGAGGAAGCATGACCTTCCAGTCTTCAAAGATCTCCTACATTTGAATCAAACCCCAAGTACTTCGAGGGGTAAAGAGGTGATGTCTCCCAAGTCTCCATCGTCTTCAGAATCATCAGAAGACCCTGCTTGGATCCCAATCAGACCACCATCTCCCAAGGAGCTTGTTTCCCCCTTCATCTACACATCATCAGATGAGGATGATCCATACTACAATCCACCATCCACTCCAGAAAGACCATCAACATCAAGACTAAGATCTAAGACATCTACTAAGGCAAGGAAGACAAACCCTCCTCTTCCTAAGGAGAGGAAAATTGTACTTGGGCTTCCATGCCCTAGAAAATGATGTTTTAAGTCTTTTAATTTTAGTTTGTGGTCTAGCAGTCTTTTGTTATGTCAGAACTTGATATGGATGAACTCTTTTGTTGAATGTACTTTTGTAATTGATGAATGAAATCTTGTGAATTTCTGTTTAACAATCTTGCAAATCATCAATTTTCAACTTATCCTGCAAAATGTTAGTCCAAACACCACAAAGTATACAAAAAATATACTAGCAGTAGAGTAAAGTAGCAGCAGAGTACATGACAACTTAATCAGTTGCTTCTTAAGAAGCAGTAGAAACAGATGAACAATCAGCACAAGACCTTTACACTTTTTACAAAAACAATAAGAGATAAGTTTTTCAAAGATTAATCATACCAATGTTTGCAATTAAGAATTGAAATCTTCCTACATCAAAATGTTTAGTGAGAAGATCAGCAACATTGTTATCAGTATGAATTTTGACAATTTGAATTAACTTATTTTCATAGCAATCCCTTATGAAATGATGTCTTATCTCTATATGTTTTGTTTTTGAATGAAAAACAGCATTTTTAATTATGCAAAGTGTGCTGTTGTTATCAATATGAATTTTGGTGTTCATGAAATTGTACCCATAATCCAGTACCTGGTTTTGCATCCATAGCACTTGACCACAGCAACTTGAAGCAGCCACATACTCAGCTTCAGTTGTAGAATTTGCAACCACTGTTTGTTTCTTGCATTGCCATGACACCAATCTGTTTCCAAGAAATTGACAACCTCCAGTTGTAGACTTTCTATCCAAGCAAGCACCAGCATAGTCACTGTCTGAATATGCCACCAAATCAAAAGGTGAATCCTTAGGATACCATAGGCCCAGTTTAGGTTGATGCCTTAGATACCTAAAAATCCTTTTCACTGCATTGAGATGTGATTCTTTGGGACAAACTTGGAATCTTGCACAGGCACATACAGCAAACATGATATCAGGCCTTGATGCTGTAAGATACATCAATGAGCCAATCATAGACCTGTACAAGTGAACATCTACTTCTTTTCCATTCTCATCCTTCAACAAAGGTTTGTTGGTATCCATGGTTGTCTTAGCAGGCTTAGCATCTTCAAATCCAAACTTCTTCAAGATGTCATTAACATACTTATCCTGACTGATAAATATGCCATCTTTCTTTTGAACCACCTGTAGTCCCAAGAAAAAGTTGAGTTCTCCCATTGAACTCATTGCAAACTTATCCTTCATAAGCTTCTCAAAATCAACACACATTGCTCTGTTTGTAGAACTAAAGATGATGTCATCAACATAGATTTGTACCAGCAAAATATCATATTTTTGTCTTTTGAGAAACAAAGTCTTGTCAATCTTTCCTCTACTGAACCCAGAGTCTAACAAATATGTTGACAAGGTATCATACCAAGCTCTGGGAGCTTGATGTAGTCCATACATTGCTTTATTCACCTTGTAAACTTTGTCAGGATAATCAGGGTCCTCAAAACCTGGTGGTTGAGACACATAAACTTCTTCTGTAATGGTCCCATAAAGGAAAGCACTCTTTATATCCATCTGATACACCATAAAATCTTTGAATGAAGCATAAGCCAAGAATAGTCTAATGGCTTCTATCCTTGCAACTGGTGTAAATACCTCATCATAATCAAGTCCCTCTTGTTGTGTGTATCCCTGAGCTACTAATCTAGCTTTATTTCTGATGACAATCCCTCTTTCATCTCTTTTACATCTGAAAGCCCATTTAGTACCAATAACTCTTTTTCCATTTGGCAAATCAACCAAAGTCCATACTTCTTGTAGCTTAAATTGCAGAAGTTCATCTTGCATTGCTTCCACCCAACTAGCTTCTTGTAGGGCTTTGTATGTGTTCTTGGGTTCAATTTGAGATAGAAAGCAGGCAAACAAGCAATTTTGTAGATCTTTATGACTGTACCACTTGTGGAGTTTGTTAGACTCCTTGGACCGTTTTGAGCACTAGGGTTAAACAATAACAATGATAATAAACATGTACACGCAGCGGAATAAAACAAATCAAAGTTATTGAACAAGGTTTTTCCCAATCACCTCCAATTATTATTTGATCAGAATAACAACATGTTACCTAACTGTAACATGGATCTAAGACACCTCAGACCTTAAAGGATACGAACAACTCTAACCAACTCTAGTCTAGGCGTTTATATCCTACGCCCTACACACACACACTTTTCTTAGTCGACTACATTGTGAAAGACATACATTAAAACTGTAAACTCCTGTGATTTACCAATAAATAATTATTGCTAATAAATCATTTCGTTAATTAGTAACCATTATTTTCCTTATGAATATTAGGTGCTAATCAAAATCTATCATATAATTTCACTATTTTATAACACTTGTGACAACAACGAACGCTTTACTCAACGAATATACTATGTTACAAATAATTACGACATAAATTGTTATTCACCCATATAATTGGAACGAGGCTCACACACACACATGTCACGATAGTCCGAATCGCGAAATATTAAATGTTCGTCATTCACAATAAAACGTGACATTATTTTCACAAAACCGTACTCGATCACCTCCCGAACTTACGAAAATAATATACGTTAATCTTCAACCAAAAGTACTAAACATAATTAACTATAACTAATCTCGGGCCTTAATCCACTTTGCTGCCCACGAAACAAAACAGCCGCAAGCCTTTGGGCTTACACTTTTACTCGGCCCATTTACCAAATCCAACCCAAAACCTAAACCGTAGTTTCATTCTTTTCATTTTCTGTTGAAACCGAGCGAACACCAACCGAAATACCCTTGACTCTTTGGTATTTTTACAAACGACATGTCGATATTTTTATACACCTCGAATCACCTCGCACCCAAGAATCACGAGCAACAATTATATTTATTTATCTCACACGATGTCTACTCGAAAAATCCTAGAACTAAGCTCGCAAACTCACTCGACACGTACATTTACATTTCAGTTCACTCAAAAGCATATAGCACCGAAACTTTGTAACCTGTTTAAACTCCAAACGGACATACAAGTTTTAAAAGTCACGACTAACCTATTTAAAATAGCCTTCGGTATATCACACAAGAAATGAAACCGAACTCTCCTATATTTACTATATTACTAATGTACGAATAACTCTCCCCTAAGAAACACTCTCCTTGTTTTGTGCTGGCAAGATGGACCCAAGGATGGAAGAAAACAGTAGCAAACATTTAAGACTCCTGCCATCATTGTACAATGTTGGTTAGATATTTTCGAATCTTAATATTATATATATATATATATACGTACTCCCCTTTTCACCCATGCATCCCACTCCTCACTTTCTCACTAAACCGCCCCTTCCCAAACTCTTTTCACTCTTAAAAACACTCTGCTGAAGCGACAAGAGCAAGCCTTCTTCACGTTGATCTCTTTGAGGTAGCATCGGCTTGTTTCCAATCCAAACCGCGACTAAGTTCAAGCCAACGAGGAAGCTGTTGTGTCTTCGTTCACTTCACTCGACACTCCACTATCCTTGAGGTATAGAAAGAACACTCACTCCTAAAAACTTCAAATCTCGTTCTTGCATGCACACAACATCACGTTTTCTTTCTTTTTATACGTACGCTATACATATATAGTTAAGTAATGAGACGTGACTCACCACCTTTATGGAAGGCCTAGGAGTCACGTTATGCATCGTTTACATCCTTATCTCTCGTTACATGCATCATATCCATCATCGTTAGTCATTCCCTTCACTCGACATGCGACCAGATTCGAAAAGGAAAATATGACATTTGTTATTTCATGTGCAAATATCGACCAAAGTAAGTAGAAAACACCTCAATAACTTGAAATCTAAATTAATGAACATATCATATTTTTGTACAATCTCATAGACGACCCAACGGACTATCAAATTCGTGTTTTAACTTTACAAAAATACTAACTCCGCGACACTCTAATCTAGCCAAAATGCTTTGCAAAAACTCGATAACTATAAAAGTTTAAAAATAAGCCGAGTGGGCTTATAAGCCCATTAAGCTAAAAATAAGTCCTTTTGATGTGTAATCTGTAAAAATAAGCTTTTCCATATTAAAACAAGCTTCGGAAAAAGTTTTATAAAGTTTCCTACAATTTTCGTGAAAAAGGACCAAAAATGTAACGCGTCATCACTTATAGGGACTAAAAGTGCAAAACTGTGAAAACAAGGACCAAAACTGTAAAAACAGGAACATTAGGACTAAAAGTAACAAAATAATAAATTCCAAGCTCATATTGTATATTTGGACAAGTAGAGGACTGTTATTGGACAAATTATGAAACGAGGACTAACGGCGCAACGTTAACACCGTTAGGATAAAAATTGAAAACTGACAAAGGACATGGACCAAGGACTATATTCAAGACTCTCACATTTATTTCTTTTCCGACCTTCATATCATTGCATCTTTGCATTTCGAAATTCATTCATTCTTCTTATACATATATATAAACTTATATGCATATGTATATATTGATATATTATTTCTAAAATTCAATCACATCATTTAAGCTCCGTGTTTTATTACCGTCACGCAAATAATCATTCCATCCCTAAAACACATCGCGAAAATCACATATGGACTATCAAAACACTAAAACTTGTCGTACTATCTAGGTTGTGTGTTGGAGCCGTTCCTTTAACGTAACTGAGATCTTTATCACTACCACCGTACCACTCAGGTGAGTTCTTAGCCCCATTTTTATAATCGTTTTATAAATGCTTTGGGGGAGATACATGCCCAATTACTGCTTTTACTTTCACAAGTATTTTTAAACTCCTACGTATTACTGTGAGTTTATAGCCCCTATTTTACTATTTTAATCGCTTCTAAATATTTTGGGGGAGATACATGCTCGTTTCTACTTACAATTATTACTTATTTATTTCAAACATGTTACTCGATTTATGATACACTCTATTTGTTTATTGAAACCTATTACATGCTACGAACCTGAACACAAGTATTACTCTGTATGCTATCCTGATTGATATTGCCTAAGTTACTAGCTTTGCCAAAAGTCCCTCATATCATGACCCATTAATCACTTGCGAGTGAACGCGAATATAGTGAATAGATCTATTGGCAGTTGACGCCCCATTTGAGTTGCTGGGTAAGTAACCAAATGCACTTTATTTGAGAAACTGTAGGAACTGGCAAATTCCTACCTACGACGAGGGCCCCTATCACCGCATCATATTCTTATGTGTAGGCTTTTATCCCATAAGATTTCTATAGCTCTTATGGCTGCAAAACGATGTTAAGGTTTGAGTGTCATGAGGCTTAGGGCAATATCCTATACTACAATGCTATTGTTTCACTACTACTACTTGGCTTGTGTTCAGATGTTTTATATAACTGCTACGAATTTTCTCAACTATCTACCTGAGTAATTCAAACGTTTTACTCAAATACTATGGACTTACTCAATTATCGACCTGAGTAGGAAAGTCAAACTACTACGGGTGTATAACAACGTAACCCGCGACTTATTTCATTAACAGTGATATCTATTACCATTATTACCTAAACTTGAAACTATTGGAAATCAACTGATTTTATGCAAACTCTATGAATTTGCTTACACTTTGATTTTGATAATCAACCCTTATTTATAACTACTATGATCTCACAAACTCTTTGATTTTAAAAATCAACTATTTTACATATAAACTCTATGAACTCACCAACCATTGTGTTGACACTTTTTAGCATGTATTTCAGATCCATAATGAGCAAGGATGGCATGGAGGAGCACGGATACTTATAATGGCTATAAATCTTACTATCATTCGAAAACTTTTTTTTGATAAACTTGTAACCATTGGGACCTCATTTTGTAAACTCTGATATTCGAATGATAAATGTTTTAAAATGACTATATTGATAATCATTTTCTACTAATAAACTGCTATGTCATGAAGTAATCCCCAATCTTTATTCCGCTGCATATTTTCAAAAACTGGGGGTGTTACAGATTGGTATCAGAGCCTTGGTTATAGTGAAACGGGTCTAAATTAGATCCGAACTATAACCACTTTTACAAACAAAACATTTTATAGCCTTTCGCTCTCCGTGCTTTCCATCTGCCAGACGATTATGTGACAGTTAAATAGTTTATACTACACCAACACTCTAGTATATTGACATATATACTCACCCACTATCTTGATTACTGTATCAATCATCCCTAAATATCTTACTCCCGTCATCATAAATACATATGACAAACTCTTTCATATTCCCGAAAAATGTGTGCACGAATTACTTTGTCGATTAGTATGAGTGTTAAATCAGAATCTTAAGACGGCTTACAATGTCTTTATTTGAATAGATTGGGACGCCTTTTTATTCAAATCAAGAGATTGTAAATCACCAGACCGTGACATTTATATTTCCTTAGTTACATGGTTTGGGACGCCTCTCTATGTAAATAACGAAATATAGATGAATAGGTTTATTTTTATCTGAAATAACATGCATATGAAATCGAGAACCACTAGAACTTATTTTTTTTTTATTTCAGTAGAAACCCCAAATATTTATACACAATGATATAATTAGCATTGGTAATGCCAACATTACAAATATCGCTAAGAAAAGCATAACATCACCAATTGGTTGATCAATCAAACTGACGAAAAACACCACTACTCCTACGAGAGCGAGAACCACAACTGGGTGTAACACCTCGAATATCCTGCGCGACAAAATACACGAGTGATTAACACTCTAAACATTAATGCATGGTGCTAATTTACGAATTCAAAACAACACTCCTATTATAACACTATCTCTTACCCCCATATTTCGTCCACGCTAACGGCTAAAACCACGATTAGCATGAGAAGTGCTATAATCCAATCCAAAGACTCCAAATCTTCTTTTGGAATGTAAGCCAAGAGGATGTCTGCAACAACATACAAAATTATGAGGACAGTATAGGTGTATGACATTTTAAAATCCTTGGGTGAGAGATATATGAGTAGTGAAAAGGAAAAAGTGTGATATGTAAGGCGGTAGCCGTAGACTACTATTATACCCACATACTCACCACACAAAGACAAAATGACTTTCATCATTCCCAAAAGCTGATAATCCGGCAATTTTCTCTACATCCTTATCCAAAAATTCTCTTTGTAAAAAAAAAAAAAAAAAAAAAAAAAAAAAAAAAAAAAACCCTGTATCAACAAAACTCTTTGTTTAACGGGTAGGTTACCCGTACAGATTTTTATAATTATAATTCAAGAGAAATATCTAAACACGACATAATAAATAAATTCTCATCCAAATTGTGCTCACAAAGGATTTTATTTAAACATTCAAACACCCTATTATTTAAAACATGCTTGAACATCACAAACGATACCGAATTAAAACACCTAGATTTCAAAGGTAGTCTGGGTGATCCCAAGTCTGAGAATTGTTGGAATCATAACCATCATCATAAGGGTCGAAGCTCGCCAACTTCTCTTCTTCCCACTGAGTCTCCAACCTGTTCAGCTCCCGCTCCATGTCAGAAGTCCAACCACTATCATCAACAGCCACATTTTCCTCAAAGCTTGGCTGGAAGTGATCCAGATGAGGCAATTGTTGTTGTTGTTCAACAACTCTTTGTGCGGATGAACTTGATGCACCATGTTGTGGTTGTTGTGGGTGTTGTTGTTGTTGTTGCTGTTGTTGTTGTTGTTGTTGTTGTTGTTGTCCAACCCTAGCAGCTCCAAAATTTTCTTCATAACTCCAACGAACTTTATTATAAATCTGAGCCTGTATCTGACTGACGCAATCCCACAATGACTCAATCACAGCAGTATCCTTACGATACTCGTCCTGCAAGAACTGGTCAATCACACGTCTCCTATCATTTGATACGTCGGGGCACCTTGCGTAGTGTTCCATATCTTCTCGTTTCAGTTCTTTCATAAACTCAAATCTCTTGATGATCCCCACAATAGCTTTTTGGCGATCCCTGTCACTACCCTCAGCTTCTGCCTTGACAAATCGTTGGAATTCTTCAGTGGTGTGTGGCATTTTGCAAGCCATTGAAATACTTTCTTTGGTGTGTGTGTGTGAATAACCCAAGCATACCAGTAGTATTTATAAGGGTTTGAAAATATTCTTCCTTTATTTTATTTTGGTAGACATGACCGTTTGTATTCAAACGGTAAAATTTTCAGAAAAAAAAAAAAAAAAAAAAAAAAATGTCTATTAAAACTAACTACTAGTTTTGGGATACGTGTTAAAAATTCCACTTTCGCCTTCACATTGCAGGTTGCAATAAACAAACCGCGTTAAACACGCAACCCCATAACTTAAAAATTTTGAACACGCCACATATGAATAACACCACTCATGCGTTTGGACTCTTCAGTCTCTAAAAGGTTGAGAACTTCCTAACAATCTCTCGAAACTCTCAGACATTATATGAAATCTTGAGGGTCTCAAAACTATCTTGTAACCGTATATGTCATTAAACGTGCGTTAAACATTTCTTACTCGCCAAACCAAACCCACCCAAATGATATTGGGCCCTGGCCCATTTCTTACGATACACCAACGCACCATGTTTGGTCTTTGGGCTATTGGCCACAAATTGAGCCTGATACTATTCGAGCCCAAGACTTAAGTTTTATCCCTAAGTTTAACCGACTCATGCTCACTTACTTTAGATCGTTCTCCGTGTTATTTCCTTCACAACCTATCGATATTTTTTTAAACGTCTCGATTTAGCACACATCTATAAATCATATGTGACAAGTCTTTTTTTTTTCATTACTCTATCATTCGATGGCCAAGTTATCAACACAGTTCAGCTCGACTGTCACTGCATCAACTAAACAAAATATCAAATTTTTGCCTAAGTACTTTGTTTCATACAAACTCCAACCAACACCTACAAAACTAAAACGAAATCTCATCAAATTAATTAGTCATGATTCAGGTCATTCAAACCACTTATGTGACTCAACTACGAACCAACTCCCTGCATTTCTCTTCTATCTTCAACGATGGCTAACAACCCCAAGAAACCAAATAATTTCAGGCTATAACTACTACATCATATGACATATTGATTTCCCATACCTATTTTTGAATATTCACATGATAAATACGAACAGATAATTAACGTAAGGCAAGATTGCATAAAACAAAACAAACTTTATTACTCATACATTAAGGATTACATGAAAACACAACGAAGTCTATTACAACACTTCTGCACTATCCATCACTTCCAAAACTTATCAATGATAACTGCTAAGATCACGAGGGGCACAAGAAACACCAAAATCCCAACCAACAATGCACGATCCTCTTTTGGAGCATAAACCGAATAAACAGCAGTAACAATAAAATACGCAATCGCAATCATAGTAATAATGTGCGGCATTTTGGAAAACCTTATGAGAGAAATGTAATTGAAAGATTAAGTTGTGAGTGGTAAGAATGTGACTTTTAAATTGAGATAATTAAAAAGAGTAAAGTAACCGTTGGGTTACTGTTTGACACTGTTCACGTTAAAAAAAAAATAAAATAAATAAAAAAAAAATAAAAAAAAAAGAAAAAAAGGTTATTTCTTTATCGGCTATAGAAGCTTGGAACAAATCCTGTGTTGTATCTTAAAATTTTAATTAACAAGTTTTCCTTACAAAACCGAAGTTTCACAAGCTCTCTCTAAAAAAAAAAAAAAAAAAAAAAAAAAAAAAAAAAAAAAAAAAAAAAAAAAAGTTTTCATTCAAACCTCCTAATGACAACAATCTTAGACCGGAATCACGAGGACGTGATCCTGTTTAACGGGTAGGTACTGTAAACTCCCGTGATTTACCAATAAATAATTATTGCTAATAAATCATTTCGTTAATTAGTAACCATTATTTTCCTTATGAATATTAGGTGCTAATCAAAATCTATCATATAATTTCACTATTTTATAACACTTGTGACAACAACGAACGCTTTACTCAACGAATATACTATGTTACAAATAATTACGACATATATTGTTATTCACCCATATAATTGGAACGAGGCTCACACACACTTGTCACGATAGTCCGAATCGCGAAATATTAAATGTTCGTCATTCACAATAAAACGTGACATTATTTTCACAAAACCGTACTCGATCAACTAACGAACTTACAAAAATAATATACGTTAATCTTCAACCAAAAGTACTAAACATAATTAACTATAACTAATCTCGGGCCTTAATCCACTTTGCTGCCCACAAAACAAAACAGCCGCAAGCCTTTGGGCTTACACTTTTACTCGGCCCATTTACCAAATCCAACCCAAAACCTAAACCGTAGTTTCATTCTTTTCATTTTCTGTTGAAACCGAGCGAACACCAACCGAAATACCCTTGACTCTTTGGTATTTTTACAAACGACATGTCGATATTTTTATACACCTCGAATCACCTCGCACCCAAGAATCACGAGCAACAATTATATTTATTTATCTCACACGATGTCTACTCGAAAAATCCTAGAACTAAGCTCGCAAACTCACTCGACACGTACATTTACATTTCAGTTCACTCAAAAGCATATAGCACCGAAACTTTGTAACCTGTTTAAACTCCAAACGGACATACAAGTTTTAAAAGTCACGACTAACCTATTTAAAATAGCCTTCGGTATATCACACAAGAAATGAAACCGAACTCTCCTATATTTACTATATTACTAACGTACGAATAACTCTCCCCCAAGAAACACTCTCCTTGTTTTGTGCTGGCAAGATGGACCCAAGGATGGAAGAAAACAGTAGCAAACATTTAAGACTCCTGCCATCATTGTACAATGTTGGTTAGATATTTTCGAATCTTAATATTATATATATATACGTACTCCCCTTTTCACCCATGCATCCTACTCCTCACTTTCTCACTAAACCGCCCCTTCCCAAACTCTTTTCACTCTTAAAAACACTCTGCTGAAGCGACAAGAGCAAGCCTTCTTCACGTTGATCTCTTTGAGGTAGCATCGGCTTGTTTCCAATCCAAACCGCGACTAAGTTCAAGCCAACGAGGAAGCTGTTGTGTCTTCGTTCACTTCACTCGACACTCCACTATCCTTGAGGTATAGAAAGAACACTCACTCCTAAAAACTTCAAATCTCGTTCTTGCATGCACACAACATCACGTTTTCTTTCTTTTTATACGTACGCTATACATATATAGTTAAGTAACGAGACGTGACTCGCCACCTTTATGGAAGGCCTAGGAGTCACGTTATGCATCGTTTACATCCTTATCTCTCGTTACATGCATCATATCCATCATCCTTAGTCATTCCCTTCACTCGACATGCGACCAGATTCGAAAAGGAAAATATGACATTTGTTATTTCATGTGCAAATATCGACCAAAGTAAGTAGGAAACACCTCAATAACTTGAAATCTAAATTAACGAACATATCATATTTTTGTACAATCTCATAGACGACCCAACGGACTATCAAATTCGTGTTTTAACTTTACAAAAATACTAACTCCGCGACACTCTAATCTAGCCAAAATGCTTTGCAAAAACTCGATAACTATAAAAGTTTAAAAGTAAGCCGAGTGGGCTTATAAGCCCATTAAGCAAAAAATAAGTCCTTTTGATGTGTAATCTGTAAAAATAAGCTTTTCCATATTAAAACAAGCTTCGGAAAAAGTTTTATAAAGTTTCCTACAATTTTCGTGAAAAAGGACCAAAAATGTAACGCGTCATCACTTATAGGGACTAAAAGTTCAAAACTGTGAAAACAAGGACCAAAACTGTAAAACAGGAACATTAGGACTAAAAGTAACAAAATAATAAATTCCAAGCTCATATTGTATATTTGGACAAGTAGAGGACTGTTATTGGACAAATTATAAAACGAGGACTAACGGCGCAACGTTAACACCGTTAGGATAAGAATTGAAAACTGACAAAGGACATGGACCAAGGACTATATTCAAGACTCTCACATTTATTTCTTTTCCGACCTTCATATCATTGCATCTTTGCATTTCGAAATTCATTCATTCTTCTTATACATATATATAAACTTATATGCATATGTATATATTGATATATTATTTCTAAAATTCAATCACATCATTTAAGCTCCGTGTTTTATTACCGTCACGCAAATAATCATTCCATCCCTAAAACACATTGCGAAAATCACATATGGACTATCAAAACACTAAAACTTGTCGTACTATCTAGGTTGTGTGTTGGAGTCGTTCCTTTAACGTAACTGAGATCTTTATCACTACCACCGTACCACTCAGGTGAGTTCTTAGCCCCATTTTTATAATCGTTTTATAAATGCTTTGGGGGAGATACATGCCCAATTACTGCTTTTACTTTCACAAGTATTTTTAAACTCCTACGTATTACTGTGAGTTTATAGCCCCTATTTTACTATTTTAATCGCTTCTAAATATTTTGGGGGAGATACATGCTCGTTTCTACTTACAATTATTACTTATTTATTTCAAACATGTTACTCGATTTATGATACACTCTATTTGTTTATTGAAACCTATTACATGCTACGAACCTGAACACAAGTATTACTCTGTATGCTATCCTGATTGATATTGCCTAAGTTACTAGCTTTGCCAAAAGTCCCTCATATCATGACCCATTAATCACTTGCGAGTGAACGCGAATATAGTGAATAGATCTATTGGCAGTTGACGCCCCATTTGAGTTGCTGGGTAAGTAACCAAATGCACTTTATTTGAGAAACTGTAGGAACTGGCAAATTCCTACCTACGACGAGGGCCCCTATCACCGCATCATATTCTTATGTGTAGGCTTTTATCCCATAAGATTTCTATAGCTCTTATGGCTGCAAAACGATGTTAAGGTTTGAGTGTCATGAGGCTTAGGGCAATATCCTATACTACAATGCTATTGTTTCACTACTACTACTTGGCTTGTGTTCAGATGTTTTATATAACTGCTACGAATTTTCTCAACTATCTACCTGAGTAATTCAAACGTTTTACTCAAATACTATGGACTTACTCAATTATCGACCTGAGTAGGAAAGTCAAACTACTACGGGTGTATAACAACGTAACCCGCGACTTATTTCATTAACAGTGATATCTATTACCATTATTACCTAAACTTGAAACTATTGGAAATCAACTGATTTTATGCAAACTCTATGAATTTGCTTACACTTTGATTTTGATAATCAACCCTTATTTATAACTACTATGATCTCACAAACTCTTTGATTTTAAAAATCAATTATTTTACATATAAACTCTATGTACTCACCAACCATTGTGTTGACACTTTTTAGCATGTATTTCAGGTCCATAATGAGCAAGGATGGCATGGAGGAGCACGGATACTTATAATGGCTATAAATCTTACTATCATTCGAAAACTTTTTTTTGATAAACTTGTAACCATTGGGACCTCATTTTGTAAACTCTGATATTCGAATGATAAATGTTTTAAAATGACTATATTGATAATCATTTTCTACTAATAAACTGCTATGTCATGAAATAATCCCCAATCTTTATTCCGCTGCATATTTTCAAAAACTGGGGGTGTTATAAAAACCCTAACCCTTGATCTCTTTATATAATAGAGATTTAGGGTTTACAAATTACTACGAAGGACTAATAAATAAATCTTCTATTGCAAGCTAGTCCTTCATGTTTCATTCTTTCTTGTTTTGTATCATCAAATCTAATAAACCCAACAATCTTCCCCTATTTGATGATGACAAAACAACCACGAATCTTGTACGAACTTCCCTAGACGAAGTAGAGAAATTGAGATAATTAAATCTCGCCATGAATGAAACAATCTTTGTCTTCCCCTTAATTCATGCCATGCCACTCCAAAATCTCTTCCCCTTTTTGTTATCAACAAATACGGAATGTATGTCATATAATCTTCCCCTTGAGTGGTGCATATAGATGGTTAAACATTTAATCAATAAGCTTCCCCTGAAACTAATATGTTTACCATCTTCTTGAATCTTCAATTCTGTAGGCTCTATGTAATGATCACATGTGAAAAAAACTTGATATACCAAACTTGAAACCAAAGTAAAATATCCCAAACTCGTTACTTAAGCTTGCACTATTGTTGATTGAAGAACGATATAGAGAATTTGGTGTTGCTGAAACAAATCTCTAAATCTCTTGAAATTATCCACAACGACTTTCTTCGTGTGACACTGAGTACTACAATGTATCTCCTTTAAGTGATAGTTAACTAGGTCTTCGTCCATCCGACCTATGAAAACTAGATAAACCAAGTCCCAATCATAAACCATATATCCAAGCAAGTCACCAATTGATAGCAAGAAATATCAATGATGAAATAAGTAAACGCCTTTGTGAACCTCACTTCAATCTCAAATAAGAGATAAACAATTTTCCTTCGTAACCAATTAATCAATAATCCAAATACGAGCCTTTAAACCGTTAAGAACAAAAACCAACTTCTTGTGTGTGTGGACCAATCTGTGTGTGTAAAACCTTCTCCATCCGAAAACCAAATAACAACCAAGTCGAACCAAACTTGAAGCTTCTTCCCCTTAAAAAATAAATCTTTGATAAATCAAAGCTTTCAAGTAACCTTTAATGTCGACACAACCACTCTTACTCGTTTTTGAACATGAAAAATCATAGCAGCAGTTAACAAATACGCAGCAGCAGAAAATTACGAGAGCAGTAATTTCAATAACGAGCAGCAGTTTGAGCAGCAGTATTAAAATAGACATCGACCAGTACTAAAAAGAACCAAACAACACAAACTCATATGCCATATGCGTTTCGAATCTCTGCCCCAACATCTGTTCTTTGTAAATAAATACCACTTCCCATGAACAATTAATACCTCTCCACACAAGCGTCTAATATCTATTGAAAAGCAGTACGAGGTTCCTTCAGTTCACAACTTTGATTGCACCACAAGCGACAAATATATGTACTCACCGACCCACTAACATTCAATATTAAAACCATTGAAACCTGATCAGTACGAGAATAAAAAGAATTCTTGAATCACCAATTAATATGCGAACCACATGTGACAAACCATCCCCTCAATCGACTTAAAATAATGCCTATTGATCACATGCAGTCAATCGACCCAACTGACCTGCTATCTTGAATATAGTACGAGGTAAAATATTGTGGGAGTAAACCAATTCTTATTCTCCACCGACCCATGTTATGGTCAATTATATCATGCCACCATATATCAATTAATACTCCACCAATATTGCACCGATTAATCAATTTTGTAATATAAGGTTATTCATCATTAATTGACCAATCAGTATTCGAGTAATAGTAGGCCATGAGTCGAATCTTGAATGACTTTTAATTAATTAACCCATGTGAGATCATATTCAAATAAGTACGAGGTAACAATCAGATAAAGCATTTAAATATGGGTACCATGTACAGGTCGACAAACAAAAACGCTTTGTTTAATCTCTTCTTTTCCCAAATTCTCAAACCTGCTTCTGTCGACTTTTTCGAACCTTCTTTCTTCGACAACAAACCTTGTCAAATCCCTAGGTAACGAGCTAACCTGTCTCTGATGCCACTTGTGGAGTTTGTTAGACTCCTTGGACCATTTTGAGCACTAGGGTTAAACAATAACAATGATAATAAACATGTACACGCAGTGGAATAAAACAAATCAAAGTTATTGAACAAGGTTTTTCCCAATCACCTCCAATTATTATTTGATCAGAATAATAACATGTTACCTAACTGTAACATGGATCTAAGACACCTCAGACCTTAAAGGATACGAACAACTCTAACCAACTCTAGTCTAGGCGTTTATATCCTACGCCCTACACACACACACTTTTCTTAGTCGACTACATTGTGAAAGACATACATTAAAACCCTAACCCTTGATCTCTTTATATAATAGAGATTTAGGGTTTACAAATTACTACGAAGAACTAATAAATAAATCTTCTATTGCAAGCTAGTCCTTCATGTTTCATTCTTTCTTGTTTTGTATCATCAAATCTAATAAACCCAACAATACCAAGCACCACACTCCAGAGTTTTCTTCACTATGTCAACAAGCTCCCTTATGACGGAGAAAACCTTACACAACTTTTGCTTACACCAATTAACGACACTATTTCTCAGCTTCTTCACAACTTCTTGCTCTTCACAACTTCGATGCTCCAGTTGCTTCAATACTTCACAACTAGCTCTTCACAACTTTGAAACTCCTATTACTTCACTACTTCACAACTCATATCTCTTCACTACTTATTGATACGTGGGGATCGCACCCTCACAACAATTTTTACCTCTCAAGGGATCTCGAGAAGCTTACAACCCTCACCAGGCAGTGTACCTAATTGTTGTAGTATAGTATAGTGACAAGTACCAGCGGATTGATCGTTCAACTCAGGAATAGTGTCGCTAGGATTAGAAAGCCTACAAAACTAGGTCTAGAGGTGAGGGATGATTCTTTTTGTATTTATATATTTTTATGAAAGCAATTTAAATCTCGGGTTTTGAAAGAGTAGGCGGAATTAGTTGCTAGTCAACTAACCCAATAAAC
The DNA here is from genome assembly GCA_030686995.1 of Artemisia argyi. Taxonomy (NCBI): domain Eukaryota; kingdom Viridiplantae; phylum Streptophyta; class Magnoliopsida; order Asterales; family Asteraceae; genus Artemisia; species Artemisia argyi. The sequence goes on from JARVZY010010821.1 coordinate 327,064, forward strand.
TACTAATGCAATGAATATAAAATAACAGAAATGAAAATAAAACTAATTATACTAATGTGGTGGAAACAATGATGAGGAAAGTTGTGTTTACTTAGGTTTCATTACTCCCTAGATATCTTTTATAGGTTGATAGCTTGTTACAATTGCATGGATGACGTGTCATATTCCTTAATACTAGTCGTAGGGCCGTGTACAATATTCCCTAACATTATAGGATCCTACTTCACTCCTATGTCGAGCCGTTAGAAGCTCCTAACATGGGATCATTAGAATTATCCTACGCATTAAATACAACCAAAAATCGTAGTACACCTCCGATCATGTTTCTTAAGACATTCAAGCAAGTTACCAATGGAAGTCTGCCAGTTTTCTTAAGCCTAACATCGAATAAAATCATCCGTAACGACTATAAACAAACAATCAACCCATAATTAACATCTAGGTTTCACTACATCTAAGCAAACGCAAGAGAAATCTAGCCTAGCATGTTAAATAGAAGACAAGCGTAAGATATAATCAAACAACACATAGACATATTGAATGATTTGAAAGAGTACTTATCTTTAATTGAACATGAAAGATTCAAGGGGTTGAAACCCTTGAAAAGCTGATAAAATTCGGCCTAGGGTTTATTCCCTCAAAGTTGCACCCTATTGAATGAAATTTGGAAAACTATATATAGATTACACATCGTGACGGCGTCATGTATTAAATTGTGATGCCGTCAACTCGCCACCATAATAAAATCCTATTGCCTAGATCTATTTGTGACGCCGTCATGTGTAAAAATGCTATGGGCCGTCACTAATGTTTGGACCCTGACGGCCTTGGGTGACGCCGTTAACTCCTATGTTTAAAAACTTTCTGGATCGTCACGTGCATTTTCCACATCCACCTCTTTTGTAACTCTTGACACCGTCATGTGGAGAGCCTTGACGTCGTCAGGTACTGTTCCCAGCAAGGAAAATTGAGACTTTGCCGTTTTCTTCACTTTTATGCTCCAAAAACGTCCAAAATGCTTTCTTTTTTAGATTTCTCTCCAAAAGTACCTAAAATGACAAAAGAAACGATTTAGGGCAATATTTGATCAAATAATCTCGAATTCGGGCTTAAATGACCCCTTAAAAGCGGTTCACTTTTCACCTCATCAAATACCCTTACACTTGAGATTTGCTTGTCCTCAAGCAAATGCGCTTTTATTCTAATCAAAATACAAGTTAGGGATCATTAAACACTAATATAAATGTAATTACAACAAATAATCGTTCCACTAAAAACCAAAGACAAACACGGAGGTCATACACTAGCACCTCACAAATAGTGTTTAGATACTCACATCTCTCGGTTGTAATAAAGTATATATCACAATAAGGAAATGGAAAACATCTCTCACTACCTGTCATAGCAAAATAGATTACCATAGGCTTGGGAAAGGATCAAACCTCCACCACTTGGCGTAAGCACCTAGGATAAAACTATCAAAGAGGTCTTTTAAAGGGTTATAACGTTAGGTGTAGGGATATGGAAAAACACGGTTTAGTTAGATAAAGGCAATATTTACTGGTGGCGAGTTAATCATCTTGGTTAATTACATGTACAATATGGCGTTGCTAAGCCAAGACTAGACTCGACTTAAGCTAATAAATCAAAAAGAACAAAACATAAATCAAACATAGAATGAAGCGGGATGGTAGTCCGTATGTTTTTTTTTTTTTTTTTTTTTTTTTTTTTTTTCATACACTCTTACCCTACCATCCAAAATCATCATAGGGAATGTACATTCCCCTTACACTTTAAATTTTACATACTTTACAATAAACTACTCTAATGACTCGAATCAAGATAATCAAAACACTTGGAGTACTTTTAAGATTAACGCACATATGAGGGTAATAATTGATGTTCTTCCCCATTACTTCATAACACAAGTACTTTATCCATGAGTCCCAATCGTCCCAAAACAATATGTACAAGATATGACTCGACTTAGCAACCATGTAATCAATTAGATAATTAACTAAGGGTTTAAACATATAACAATAATGCACTAAAGATGAGTGCATACACGGAAGGCTAAGGCGATTTGGTTGCACATTTGGGTGGGTTGTAACAAATTCTTCCTTTAAGTAAAATGCTTAAAGTTAGAAACGAAAAGATAGGCTCGGAAGGGTGTACTAGGGGTTTCGTGTACTAAAAATGAGTACAACGCTAAGGTGTGGGAAAAATTAATTGACTTTCCTAGTCAAGTGATATGACTTAAATGGTCAAGTAATTATGATACGGGTTTAACACAAGGGTGATCCTAATGCCTCTTATTATGTAGTAAATCCTACCACACAAATGTAGTCTCACTAGCGGTCTCGGGATGCATCACTAACGCAAGTTCTAGAATCTAAATGCTACCAGTACACTCATAAGCACTAATAATGAATGCTTTTCCTATCAAATCTAAAGGCGAACCTCACATATTTGGGTGGAAAATTTTTCTGAATGGTACGGTTTTGTGCTAGTCATACAACTCCTATCCATGAGACGCTTGCTAAGGCTAAAGTTTCACTCCTAAATGTTGTAAAAAAATTTAAATTTGGCGCTAAAATTACACTAACAAGTATTTCTCTTAGTTTTATTACACACCTACTATCGGACAAACAAACTCAAGTGCAATAGTATCCTATAAGGTATCATCATTTACCCTCCCCTTACACTTAGGATGAACATTGTCCCCAATGTTCAATTAAAGAATGTAAAAGTAAAACAGGTAAAAGAATGAAAACAAATACTCCCCTGATTCGTTCAGTGTGGATAGTGTGTCAACAAGGTTAGATCTTCCTCTAAGAAAATGAACCTTCAAAGCTTCCCTTCCAGAAATATAAATCATCTTCTTGTCATATATAACCTGTTAAACCTGAGAAAACAATCAAGGCAACCTCACGTAAAATCGGCGGTAATCTATATATACTAACAAATCCTAGAAAACAATTTAAGATATAATGCTTGTGGAATGAATTTTTACAGATTTCCTGGAGTTTATAAAACTAAAGAATTAAAAAAAAAAAAAAAAAAAAAAAAAAAAAAAAAAAAAAAAAAACTTCAAGACTCCGTTAGAAAAACAAAACTCGCAAAATTTCCAGAATTTTACACATGACGCCGTCAGGTGTTAATTCCTGACGCCGTCAGAAGTGACCTCCAGAAATCTTTACGTTAAGTTTCTGGAAAATTTCTGGAAAAACTTATGTCCTACTTCCTGGAAAATCCTGCAAAACATCATTATGACTCGATACAAGCATTTGACTCTAACAAATATTAATACACATGTTCATATAATATTGTGGCGAATCATGATCAATTTCGTTCTTATAAACAAATTTAGGGTTTCCCCTTATACTTAGCTTTTGCAAAATACCTTTATATGAAGTTAAGACGAAGTTAAACAACAAAATAAAGCATTTTCACAATTTTAGTTTGAAACACAATCTACCAGCAATAAAAATAAAGCATGCATACGGAAGCAAATAACAATCAAACAAATAAAAATCACACAAAACATGGGTTGCCTCCCAAGAAGCGCTTTTCTTTATTTACGAGTCTTGTAGCTAGACTCAAGGTCATGGGCAATTACGTGACCTCATCATTGGTCTCATTCTCTAGGTCATCTCCAATCTTAGTTTTGTATTCCGTACCTAGTTGCAAACATTCCTTGTAGAAACCAAGTATTCTATTCATGACATAATCTACTCCTCTACGTCTATCCTCATCATTCCTATAGTAAACCGCTTGCTTGTGTTCCTTTTCTATGTTTGATAGAAGGCGATATTGTTCAATCTTATAGGGCATTTGGTAAGCAATCTCATCGTTCTCTTCCTTGAATCTCACTATGTGACATTTCAAAATTTCATGTCATTAATTTTAGTGTTTTATTATTTAACTATTCTATTTTTTTTATAAATAATTAACTTCATCGGAAGTTATCTGCGTACGTTCAATTAATCTAACCGTGACTAGACTATGTCCATTCTATACTTTTTATGCATTTTGGGTTCCTTACAATCATATTTTAAAAGTCACACTTTACTTTTTCCATTTTACGTAAACCTCGCACCTTTTACGTTTTACGCGATTTAAATTTAGGTTTTAAAGTTTTAACAAATTGAACCAACCTTAGACTATGATAATTTTACATATGTTATGCATTTTAACATCTTTTCATGTTTACAAGTGAGTTTTATACTTGTCATTTTATTTTTATAGTTTATGTCACTTTTATCAAAAACCGATGTCACCAAACGCGTTTTCAACTAACGGTTTCAGTTTTCACGATGTTTAAACCCTTCGATGAACTCACCACTCATCTAAATTACTCAAACAAGTTATGATAATAAGTTTTAACTTTTTTTATATGTTTTACATTTTATTACTACCCGGTTTTACGGTTCGCGTCTTAAAAACTCCACGTATTAAATTACCGGGATCAAAACTACACCTTATAACCAAATCTACACAAAATAAATCATCCTCCTCCCCACCCACTAAAAACCCACGAAATTAAATCCACTTTCTCACCATTTGGACAAGTGTGTCTCATAACATACATATGCTTGCATGTATGACTAGTTTAAACCAACATAACACACCACTTCACATTGTTTATATCACCCATAAAGTTTTTACTCTTTTTCTTTGCTCTCTCCTTGGGTTGAACGACCAAACAGCCCCACAACACCCTCACAACACTCTTATGATCTTGATTTGTACTTGTTCTTGTGCCATGAGTTGAATGTTTAAATGTTCTTGTTAGTTTCTTGGTCAATTACTTCATCAAACTCATCATTTCTAAGGTGTTCTATTTGGAAGATTGCAAGAGTTATTTAGAAGATTTTCAAGGTGTTTAAGGGCTGATATTCTAATGGTTTTCAAAGGGTTTTGGTGGTTAAAAATTTGGGTTGATATGGGGTAAAGAAAAGGTGCAAGAGTTGTTTGGGATAAACTAGGTTTAGTGTTCTTGATTGTTGTATCATCTTGTTCTTAACTATTGTAAGAAAACTCTCCACTCAATTTTCATTTTATTTTTATTTTCACTACTGTAAATGTTATATAATTTGATGTATTTGAACCTTATATAAATTATAATGCTTGGTTAGGCTTGGTACATAAGTTTAATCACTAGAAAACCCTAAAGGACTAAACATGCATACTGTGAATCTGGAATAGGGATATAAACGGAATAAACTGCACTAATCAGTAAATATTTGACCTTAACTAAAAATATGAGGTTGTAGATCTATGTCTTGTGGTCATTTTGACGGGTATTACATCGAATAACTCTTTACGATGATTAAACTAGAATTATTTTCGTGAAACATGTCACATTCGGAGTAACAGATTTGAAACGTGTATAAGTCATTTTTTTTGGTTAATAACCCACTGTTACTCAAAACATAAAAGTTTTAGATAACATTTTAACTTAAACGTGGCCGAAAATGGGGAACTAATCGGGTTAGTAAAACTCTATATATCGCACTTTACGCGGGAGAGTTGTAAATCTGAAAACTGATGGACTGAGTAATATGGGTAAATTGATTATTTTACTGATGCTATCTAATTTTTGACTTAGTGGGGCTCACAAAACTTGTTAGTACAGATGTACACCTTTCCGGGGATATAAGAACGAGATTTGTGGACTTACGGTTTGTGAGTAACGGATTTTTGAAAGTGAATAAGTTATAAACATTTTTGACAGCTTTCGAATTAAAAGTATAAAAATGTTTAAGTTTTATAAACTTTTTACCTTTAAATATATTTTGACCCACTTAAGTTATTTTGGACCATTTGGCTTAAATGGAACCTTTGAATTAAATTTGAACCTTAGGACTAAATTGGACATATAAACAAGTATAAGAATTAGTACCAAGCATAATTAAGAATATAATTTATATACAACAAAAATACATCAATATTTATTTTCAAAACCTAAGACAACGTATATATGTTTAGGTTCTTCGTAGAGCTTCGCGGCTATCGTTCTTCGCTTGCTTGATTGTGATTATTCCTGTTTGTTCACGGTGAGTTCATAGCCTCGCCTTTACTTACTTAAATGTTTTATAAACCTCGCGAGGGGGATACATGCTAGTTTTACAAACTGAATACAAGTACTTTTTTGTATGCTTGACCCGATTACCTGATTATAGACATTGAGTACCTTTCCAACAAGTCCCTGATTTCATGAACCGTTAATTACGTGCGTAAAGGCTAGTATTATAGATATGCATATTTGGCCAGGCAGGCCTGTCCGGGTGAGTAGCGCTCATTTGACAACTGTGGGTCAAACGGACATATAATATTGAGAATTGAGGTAAATGGCAATTGAATACCTTGTGAGGGGCATTTAAACTGGCCAAGGTTCGGTGTCATGAGCTCGATGCTATATAAATTTGATTTTTCTTGACTTGTAAAAGGCCTTTACATGTCTAACTATGATTTATGCTTGTATTCAACTGCTTACATATTAAACTCTATGAATTCACTCAACTTTATGTTGACTTTTTAGCATGTATTTTCTCAGGTATTATTTGCTAGCTGAGCATTGGGAGCAATCGGAGTCGCGTGGATATCAAATATTGAAAGACTTATTTTCTATACATTCGATAACTTTTTATCTTTAAAATATACATATGAGTCATGTTTGAACTCTTGTAATTCAAGTTTTGAATAAAAATTGTTGGGACCTTTGTACTCTGATTTATCAAATCGAATGTGACATTTTATTAAACGTATCTTTTGAGGTCGTTTTATGTAACTTGTTTTTATGAACTATGAAGTGACACCCAAATTGGTATTCCGCTGCGTTGTAAAATTTTGGGGGTGTCACAGAATGGTATCAGAGCATTAGTTATAGCGAATTAGGTCGTTTTCAAAACCTAAACTATAACTGATTTTCAAAATTTTTTTAAAGTCTTTCACCGTTGTTCGATATCCGCGTACGCTTGCTCCCAGGTAACTTATATGCTCTATTTTGCATCTATACTTCTATTATATGATTAACGAGTAGATCCCCTAGTCATGATTTCGCTCTCTCATGCCTATCTTATGATGTCATACTATTTACTTTTTATCGGTCGGTTATTTATACGCTGACCACTCTGATTTATCGCGTACTTCGTGTTTTCTTATTTTCTCCCTCGAACGTCGATACTAGTATTTTATAAGAATACCCGTACATATATGTGTTACTCTCTTCACAAATTCTTACGTATGTGTATAATACTATGATATGTCTTAATGAGTTCGTTTACTTTAACCTTTTATGAACGATGCTGTGATCTCTAAACCATTTTCGCTACTTTACTTTATTTCCTTTTGATGATATTGACATTCGGTGTACTTTGTCAATTCCACTAGTAATTTTATTGTTCAACTCCGAGCGTGAACATTCTTCTTATGCTTTTGAATCAAGTATGTTGTTTTCGGTATCCATTGTTTTGAAATCTTCCAATTGTTCGGAGTACGACCTTAACTTGTCATCTTGGATCATGCCATCCTTTGGCACTTACCTTGGAAATGCGATTGACTAATGTCGTATTGTTATTCTCGTTACTTCTTCTTATGATTTTGATGAATCATATCGTTAACTAGGCATCATTTTAATTATTGTAGCACTTGATCTTGTTGTGTATTTTTTGTGATGGACATACTTAAGTAGGATGATTTATAATCGTCTTATTGAAATGAATTGGGACGCTTCTTCATTTGAATAAGGAAATTATAAACCGCCAAACCATAAATTCATAAATCTTCACTTACATGGATTGGGACGCCTCTTTATGTAAATGACGAGTTATGAATGAGTGGGTTTATGTGTATCCACCATAGCGTGTGTACGAATCATTCTATGGGCTATGAACTCCTTTCGACTCGTAATTTGTTATGTTGATTTTCCCGATTTTGTATCGACCGCTGCGAGCCTTATAAGCTAATAGTGATGTACTATTATTCGCTTCCACGAATTGACGACTTGATAAATTCCTTGTCTCCCATTGTCTTATCACCAACATTTTTATTCTATCCTTTCCTTTAAGGACCCTCATGACATTCTATTCGTTCCCTCATACCATTGCTTACACGATAGGTGATTTCTATCACTTGTTCTATCTTCGTTGCTACCTTTTTACTTTGTCAAAATCCCGAGCACAAAATGCATTAAGCACCTCCATGGACTTCTATAAAATTTTTATGCGTCTTTATGAAAATTTTACAAATATTTCACAAGTGTTTAAATTACAAAAATGATCTTCTTAAGTTAAAGAGTCGGTTCTAACCACCCTCTTTTGTAAAAATCATAACCAATATTTATAATGACACCATGCCCTATATTTCAAATCACACTTTTTATACATCATATTTTAATCACGTCTTGAGGATATTACTGATTTAAACTTCATTTCAACTAACGATTCCTAAAAAAAATAATAAATAAAAATAAAATAAAAAAATTGAAAATAGACATTCTGCAATTACAACCATAAACCCGAGTTTCAACATGGTTTTTATACATGCTTTCATCCCAAAAATCTTTAAAACGACCAAAAATGATTAATAAGAATTGAGCGTCGGGACGTCGCTCTCTTAAGGGGTACGTGCTGTGACATTTCAAAATTTCATGTCATTAATTTTAGTGTTTTATTATTTAACTATTCTATTTTTTTTATAAATAATTAACTTCGTCGGAAGTTATCTGCGTACGTTCAATTAATCTAACCGCGACTAGACTATGTCCATTCTATACTTTTTATGCATTTTGGGTTCCTTACAATCATATTTTAAAAGTCACACTTTACTTTTTCCATTTTACGTAAACCTTGCACATTTTACGTTTTACGCGATTTAAATTTAGGTTTTAAAGTTTTAACAAAGTGAACCAACCTTAGACTATGATAATTTTACATATGTTATGCATTTTAACATCTTTTCATGTTTACAAGTGAGTTTTATACTTGTCGTTTTATTTTTATAGTTTATGTCACTTTTATCAAAAACCGGTGTCACCAAACGCGTTTTCAACTAACGGTTTCAGTTTTCACGATGTTTAAACCCTTCGATGAACTCACCACTCATCTAAATTACTCAAACAAGTTATGATAATAAGTTTTAACTTTTTTTATATGTTTTACATTTTATTACTACCCGGTTTTACGGTTCGCGTCTTAAAAACTCCACGTATTAAATTACCGGGATCAAAACTACACCTTAAAACCAAATCTACACAAAATAAATCATCCTCCTCCCCACCCACTAAAAACCCACGAAATTAAATCCACTTTCTCATCATTTGGACAAGTGTGTCTCATAACATACATATGCTTGCATGTATGACTAGTTTAAACCAACATAACACACCACTTCACATTGTTTATATCACCCATAAAGTTTTTACTCTTTTTCTTTGCTCTCTCCTTGGGTTGAACGACCAAACAGCCCCACAACACCCTCACAACACTCTTATGATCTTGATTTGTACTTGTTCTTGTGCCATGAGTTGAATGTTTAAATGTTCTTGTTAGTTTCTTGGTCAATTACTTCATCAAACTCATCATTTCTAAGGTGTTCTATTTGGAAGATTGCAAGAGTTATTTAGAAGATTTTCAAGGTGTTTAAGGGCTGATATTCTAAAGGTTTTCAAAGGGTTTTGGTGGTTAAAAATTTGGGTTGATATGGGGTAAGGAAAAGGTGCAAGAGTTGTTTGGGATAAACTAGGTTTAGTGTTCTTGATTGTTGTATCATCTTATTCTTAACTATTGTAAGAAAACTCTCCACTCAATTTCCATTTTATTTTTATTTTCACTACTGTAAATGTTATATAATTTGATGTATTTGAACCTTATATAAATTATAATGCTTGGTTAGGCTTGGTACATAAGTTTAATCACTAGAAAACCCTAAAGGACTAAACATGCAAACTGTGAATCTGGACTAGGGATATAAATGGAATAAACTGCACTAATCAGTAAATATTTGACCTTAACTAAAAATATGGGGTTGTATATCTATGTCTTGTGGTCATTTTGACGGGTATTTCATCGAATAACTCTTTACGATGATTAAACTAGAATTATTTTCGTGAAACATGTCACATTCTGAGTAACAGATTTGAAACGTGTATAAGTCATTTTTTTTTCGTGAATAACCCACTGTTACTCAAAACATAAAAGTTTTAGATAGCATCTTAACTTAAACGTGGCCAAAAACGGGGAACTAATCGGGTTAGTAAAACTCTATATATCGCACTTTACGCGGGAGAGTTGTAAATCTGAAAACTGATGGACTGAGTAATATGGGTAAATTGATTATTTTACTGATGCTATGTAATTTTTGACTTAGTGGGGCCCACAACACTTGTTAGTACAGATGTACACCTTTCCGGGGATATAAGAACGAGATTTGTGGACTTACGGTTTGTGAGTAACGGATTTTTGAAAGTGAATAAGTTATAAACATTTTTGACAGCTTTCGAATTAAAAGTATAAAAATGTTTAAGTTTTATAAACTTTTGACCTTTAAATATATTTTGACCCACTTAAGTTATTTTGGACCATTTGGCTTAAATGGAACCTTTGAATTAAATTTGAACCTTAGGACTAAATTGGACATATAAACAAGTATAAGAATTAGTATCAAGCATAATTAAGAATATAATTTATATACAAAAAAAATACATCAATATTTATTTTCAAAACCTAAGACAACGTATATATGTTTAGGTTCTTCGTAGAGCTTCGCGGCTATCTTTCTTCGCTTGCTTGATTGTGATTATTCCTGTTTGTTCACGGTGAGTTCATAGCCTCGCCTTTACTTACTTAAATGTTTTATAAACCTCGCGAGGGGGATACATGCTAGTTTTACAAACTGAATACAAGTACTTTTTTGTATGCTTGACCCGATTACCTGATTATAGACATTGAGTACCTTGCCAACAAGTCCCTAATTTCATGAACCGTTAATTACGTGCGTAAACGCTAGTATTATAGATATGCATATTTGGCCAGGCAGGCCTGTCCGGGTGAGTAGCGCTCATTTGACAACTGTGGGTCAAACGGACATATAATATTGAGAATTGAGGTAAATGGCAATTGAATACCTTGTGAGGGGCATTTAAACTGGCCAAGGTTCGGTGTCATGAGCTCGATGCTATATAAATTTGATTTTTCTTGACTTGTAAAAGGCCTTTACATGTCTAACTATGATTTATGCTTGTATTCAACTGCTTACATATTAAACTCTATGAATTCACTCAACTTTATGTTGACTTTTTAGCATGTATTTTCTCAGGTATTATTTGCTAGCTGAGCATTGGGAGCAATCGGAGTCGCGTGGATATCAAATATTGAAAGACTTGTTTTCTACACATTCGATAACTTTTTATCTTTAAAATATACATATGAGTCATGTTTGAACTCTTGTAATTCAAGTTTTGAATAAAAATTGTTGGGACCTTTGTACTCTGATTTATCAAATCGAATGTGACATTTTATTAAACGTCTCTTTTGAGGTCGTTTTATGTAACTTGTTTTTATGAACTATGTAGTGACACCCAAATTGGTATTCCGCTGCGTTGTAAAATTTTGGGGGTGTCACACACTATTCCTAGGGACGGGTCATAACTCATCTTAGAGGCCTCAACAAACGGTTTTCCGAACATTACTTGACTTAGGCAATCATCTATTACCGGACGAGTATCCTCTACTATCACAAAGTCGGTAACATAAGTGAAGTTTCCTATAAAGACATGCAATCCTTTCACTCTTCCTATAAATTTTCTCATCCTAATCGTGTCGGGCATCATCCTATACCCAAGTTGCTTCTTCATTACCCAATTATAATAGGTCCTAGTCATGATGTTTATAGGAGACCTAGGATCGATATAAGCTTTCCGCACATGCATATGACCAATGTTGCATGGTATGTTGATGTTAGAGGGATCACCTACTTTAATAAGGGGTGAACCAAGGATGTATGGTGTCTCGGGATCATCGAATGGATCCTTGTGATATTCTCGTTCTTCCTTGGTGGGTAACTTATCAAACTATTCTTCTACGTTTTCTACTTCCTCTAACTTTTCTTCCTTATTATCCTCAACTTCCTTAATCTCATCCCTAGTCCCGGTTTCTATTCCAACTTCATCCTTATCACTTTCTTCTACATTCTTATCTATCGGCTTAATGGTGACAACGTTGAAAAAGTGGACGTGTTTAGATGATGAGGGGTCCTTAATTTGGATTCCGCTATTAGTGTCCCTAGTGTCCTTCCTAGGTGTAGTTAGCACTTGGTTGTTGAGGGCTTTCAACAAGTTGTCAATCTTATTGGTCATCTCCATTTGTTGTTGATTGAATTCGGTTTCAAACTTAGCTATGCGAGCTTATTGAGATGCCATAAACTTGGACATCAATCCTTCAAGATTATTGGTACTACCATAGTTATTGGAAGGATAGTTGTTGAAAGTACGGTTAGCGGGTGGACCGTTTGGTTGGTAATGATTAGGTGGATTGGAAGAGTTGTTTTGGGGCATGTTTTGGTTTTGTTTCCACCTAAGGTTCGGGTGATTTTTCCAAGAAGGATTGTATGAATCACCGTAAGGGTTTGGCTCGGGTTTGAAAGTGTACCACTTGTCTCCCGATTCGTCAGTACGCGAGGATGCGTAATCTGCAAAAGCTTGTCCGGGGAGTTCCACACAATCACGAGTGTCATGGGGACCACTACATAATTAGAATGAAGAATTGATTTTGTTCACTTGGCTTGAAGGCTTAGGAGCTTCGTAGGATTTCATGAGAAACTTGACTTGGTCCTCAAGTTCCATGATCCTACGGTCAGGAGTGCTAGAATTGTTCGAAGGCAAAGATATTGCCTTGACCGTTTTGTTCAAATCACGGGGATCATTCCAACTTTCGTTGTCATAGAGAGCAAGATCTTCTATGAGTTCCCATGATTCTTCCGCACTTAGATCATGTAGCTTGCCACCGGTCGATTGGTCAATGGTTCGCCTTGTGGAGAGACCGATATGGTCATAGAAGATTTGGACTTGGAGCCAAAGATCTATGCCATGATGAGGGATGATGAGGCGAAAAATGAACCACTTTTAGGGGGTTATTTAAGCCCGGAATTGAATTTATTTGATCAAATATTGCCCTAAATCGTTCCTTTTGTGATTTTAGATACTTTGGGAGTGAAATCTGGAAAAGGAAGCAATTCGGACGTTTTTGGAGCATAAAAGTGAAGAAAACGCCAAAGTCTTAATTTTCCTTGCTGGGAACAGTAGGTGAGGCGTCAAGAGTAACATCCTGACGGCGTCAAGAGTAATTTCCATGACGACCCAGTACAGATTTGACAGCGTCACAAGAAAGGGCGTCAAGAGTAAAATTCATGACGGCCTGGAAATGCATAACACATGACGGCGTCAGAAGTAGATCAAAGCAGTCCGAGAAGAGTTTTGGCGGCGAGGTGACGGCGTCACAAGATTGGTCTTGACGCCGTCAGACCCTATTTCCTATATATAGTTTTCTAATTTTTACATTAAAAGGAGAGAAGTTTTGGAGAAACCCTAAGTACGAATTTGGTGCGAATTTTACAGGTTTTTCAAGGGTTCTAAGCCCTTGATACCTTTCATGTGTAATTGAGATAAGTATTCTTTTAATTCAATCAATATGTCTATGTGTTGGTTGTCTATATCTTGTTCTTGTCTTAATTCCATCATGCTAGGCTAGATCTATCTTGTGCTTGCTTGGATCTAATGAAACCTAGATGTTAATTATGTGTTGATTACTTGTTTATAATTGTTTTGGATGAATGAATTTATATGTTAGGCTTAAGAAAACTGGCAGATCTCCAAATGGTAACATGCTTGAACGTCTTAGGAAACATGAACCGATGGCACTAGGCCTTTATTGGTTATATTTAATGCATGAGCCACTATTTATAATCCTTATGGTTGTGCTGGGCATGGCATAGGAGGAGATAAGAGCTCATAGAATTGGGGAATTAAGTGCGCTACCCCATGAATGGTATTAAGGAATACAATCCGTCATCCATGCAACTATAACAAGTAATTAACATGTAAAAGACGTCTAGGGAGTAGTGAAATCTAAGTAAACACATTTTCTCCATTTATTGCTCACAACCTTAGTATAATTTAGTTATTTTTATTTCTAGTATTTTATTTTGATTGCATCTTTAGTATTGGGTTAGTTGACTAGCAACTAATTCCGCCCAAATCCTTCAAACCCGAGATTTTCACTTGCTTTATAAAAAATATAAAAATACAAAAAAGAATCATCTCTCACCTTTAGAACTAGTATTTAGGTTTTCTAATCCTAGCGACACTATTCCTAGCTGAACGATCAATCCCCCGGTACTTGTCACTATACTATACTACAACGATCAGGTACACTGCCTGGTGGGGGTTGTAAGCTTCTCAAGATCCCTTGAGAGGTAAAGCCTGGTGCGATTCCCATGTATCAAGTTTTTGGCGCCGTTGTCGGGGAATAGTTATTGTCTTGGTTAGAATCTCTTTTTATTAGGTCTACTTGCTAGATTCCGTTCTAGTAAGATTTTATTTTTATTTTTAGGTTTTCTTTAGTCTATCTTATTTCTTTGTGTCCTTTGTTCGTAAACTATTTCAATGGATAACAATAACATTGATCGTTTGATTCCTGTTATTCGTGTTTTTCGTCGTAGGATTTTCCAAATGCCAGCCCCACTCCCTCTAGTGGAGAATGAGAACCCACCTAACCTCTCACCCAACCACCACTTTGTCAATAATTCTGAGCTAGAAGAGTCTGATCATGATGATGACCATAGGGCTAGTCCTTTTTACTATTCAGACTCCGATGAGGATCTTGATGATAGTGATGTGATTAATGAGGATAGAATGGAAGAAGAAATAAACCCTCTTAGGTATGTCGACCCTAGAACTAGGATTAAGTGTGATAGTTCATTTAACATGCAATTTCCTTGTAAGATCGGATTTATGAGCTTTAACACCTATCTTAACTCGTCTCTTCCAATGAACGTAATCTCAGGTAATGAATATAATAAAATCATGGTAGATGAGTTAGAGTACAAAGGAGAAAACATTATTGCTAGGGCAATACCATTGCATGTGTTTGTAGGAAGCTTGGTCTATCTTGTTGAGTTCATGGTTATGGAGAATCTAGGAGAATTTATTGATGATAAGTTGACCCAAGTTGTGTTTGGAAAACCTTTCAAATAGTTGACCAACCTTGATGAAAAACTCATAGAAGGGTTAATTACATTCTCGGATGGGGAAGAAGATTTTGTCTATCAAATGCCCCGCACACACCCTAGGTTCAAGGATTTTCCCATGGAAAAGTGTAGTAGGTATCCGCCCATAGAAATGCTAAGTGAGAATGATAAGAGAAAAGGACTTAAGTATACTCATGAAAAGAATAAAAGATACTATCGCGGATGCTTAGAATTAGGAGATGATTATAAGAAAGATGAGGCGACTATTAGATGGCTCACACTTGGTTATGTGAGCATAAGCGATACACGTTAACCCATGACCTTGAGTCTAGCTACAAGACTCGTAAATAAAGAAAAGCGCTTCTTGGGAGGCAACCCATGTTTTGTGTGATTTTATTTTTGTTTGTTTGTTATTTGCTTCCGTATGCATGCTTTATTTTTATTGTTGGTAGATCATGTTTCTAAATTAAATAGTGGAAATACTTTACTTTTTTGTTTTGGCCTAGTCTTAACTCCACCTAAAAGTATTTTTGCAAAAGATAAGTGTAAGGGGAAACCCCAAATATGTTTTTAAGAAACAAACCGATCATGATTCTCCACAATATTAAATGAACATGTGTATTCGTATTTGTTAGAGTCAAATGTTTGTATTGAGTCATAATGAAGTTTTGCAGGATTTTCCAGGAAGTAGGACCAAGTTTTTCCAGAAATTTTCCGGAAACTTAACATAAGAATTTTTGCAGGTCACTTCTGATGGCGTCAAGAGTTTACTCTTGACGGCGTCACGTGTAAAAATCTGGAAATTTTACCGGTTTTGTTTTTCTAACGGAGTCTTATGGTTTTTGTGAATTATTAAGTTTTATAATCTCCAGGAGATCTGCAAACTTCATTCCACAAGCATTATATCTTATCTTGTTTTCTAGGATTTAGTAACTTATATAGGATGCCGCCGATTTTACGCGAGGTTGTTTTGTCTATTTTTTCAGGATTTACAGGTTATGTTTGACAAGAAGATGATTTATATTCTGGAAGGGAAGCTTTGATTGTTCATTTTCTTGGAGGAAGATTTAACCTAGCCACCTTATTATCCATACCGAGCGAATCAGGGGAGTATTTGATTTCATTCTTTTTACTTGTTAACTTTTACATTCTTTACTTGAACATTGGGGACAATGTTCATCTTAAGTGTAAGGAGAGGGTAAAAAGATGATACCTTACATGTACACTTTCGCTTGAGTTTGTTTTGTTTAATAGTAGATGTGTAATAAAACTATGAGAAATACTTGTTAGTGTAATTTTAGTGCCAAATTTAAAATTTTTTACAACATTTAGGAGTGAAACTTTAGCCATAGCAAGCGTCTCATGGATAGGAGATTGTATGACTAGCACATAACCGTATATTCAGAAAAATTTTCCACCCAAATATGTGAGGTTCGCCTTTAGATTTGATAGGAAAAGCATTCGTTATTAGTGCTTATGAGTGTACCGGTAGCATTTAGATTCTAGAACTTGCGTTAGTGATGCATCCCAAGACCGCTAGTGAAACTACATTCGTGTGGTAGGATTTACTACATGATAAGAGGCATTAGGATCACCCTTGTGTTAAACCCGTATTATAATTACTTGACCATTTAAGTCATATTATTTGGCTAGTTAAGTCAACTAATTTTTCCTACACCCTTAGCGTTGTACTCATTTTTAGTACACGAAACCCCTAGTACACCCCTCCGAGCCTATCTTTTCGTTTCTAACTTTAAGCATCTTACTTAAAGAAAGAATTTGTTACACCCCACTTAAATATACAACCAAATCGCCTTAGCCTTCCGTGTATGCGCTCATTTTTAGTGCATTATTGTTATTTGTTAAACCATAAGTTAACTATCTAATTGATTACATGGTTGCTAAGTCGAGTCATATCCTTGTACATATTGTTTTGGGACGATTGGGACTCATGGGTAAAGTACTTATTTTATGGAGTAATGGGGAAGAACATCATTTTTACCCCCATATGTACGTTAATCTTAAAAGTGCTCCAAGTGTTTTGATTTTCTTAATTCGAGTCATTAGAGTAGCTATTGTAAAGTATGTAAAGATTCAAGTGTAAGGGGAATATTCATTCCCTATGATGTATTATTTTGGATGGTAGAGTAAGAGTGTATGCACACAAAAAAAAATCGAAAAAATCAAAAAAAAAATAGAAAAAGGAAAAAGAGAAAAAACATACGGACTACCATCCCGTTTCATTCTATGTTTATTTTATGTTTTTGTTATTTTTCATTTATTAGCTTAAGTCGAGTCTAGTCTTGGCTTAGCAACGCCATATTGTACATGTAATTAACCAATATTGTTAACTCGCCACCAGTAAAACTTCCTTTATCCAACAAAACCGTGTATTTCATATCCCTACACCTAACGTTACAACCCTTTAAAAGACCTCTTTGATAGCTTATCCTAGGTGCTTACGCCATGTGGTGGAGGTTTGATCCTTTCCCAAGCCTATGGTAATCTATTTTGCTATGACAGGTAGTGAGAGATATCTTCCGTTTCCATATTGTAATCAATACTTTATTACACCCGAGAGATGTGAGTATCTGAACACTATTTGTGAGGTGCTAGTGTATGACATCCGTGCTTGTCTATTGGTCTTTAGTGGAACGATTATTTGTTGTAATTACTTTTATATTAGTGTTAAATGACCCCTAACTTGTCTTTTGAGTAGAATAAAAGCGCATTTGCTTGAGGACAAGCAAATCTCAAGTGTAAGGGCATATGATGAGGCGAAAAATGAACCACTTTTAGGGGGTCATTTAAGCCCGGAATTGAATTTATTTGATCAAATATTGCCCTAAATCGTTCCTTTTGTGATTTTAGGTACTTTGGGAGTGAAATCTGGAAAAGGAAGCAATTCGGACGTTTTTGGAACATAAAAGTGAAGAAAACGCCAAAGTCTTAATTTTCCTTGCTGGGAACAGTAGATGACGGCGTCAAGAGTAACATCCTGACGGCGTCAAGAGTAATTTCCATGACGACCCAGTACAGATTTAACGGCGTCACAAGAAAGGGCGTCCAGAGTAAAATTCAAGACGGCCTGGAAATGCATAACATATGACGGCGTCAGAAGTAGATCAAGGCAGTCCGAGAAGAGTTTTGGCGGCGAGGTGACGGCGTCACAAGATTGGTCTTGACGCCGTCAGACCCTATTTCCTATATATAGTTTTCTAATTTTTACATTAAAAGGAGAGAAGTTTTGGAGAAACCCTAAGTACGAATTTGGTGCGAATTTTACAGGTTTTTCAAGGGTTCTAAGCCCTTGATACCTTTCATGTGTAATTGAGATAAGTATTCTTTTAATTCAATCAATATGTCTATGTGTTGGTTGTCTATATCTTGTTCTTGTCTTAATTCCATCATGCTAAGCTAGATCTATCTTGTGTTTGCTTGGATCTAATGAAACCTAGATGTTAATTATGTGTTGATTACTTGTTTATAATTGTTTTGGATGAATGAATTTATATGTTAGGCTTAAGAAAACTGGCAGATCTCCAAATGGTAACATGCTTGAACGTCTTAGGAAACATGAACCGATGGCACTAGGTCTTTATTGGTTGTATTTAATGCATGAGCCACTGTTTATAATCCCTATGGTTGTGCTGGGCATGGCATAGAAGGAGATAAGAGCTCATAGAATTGGGGAATTAAGTGCGCTACCCCATGAATGGTATTAAGGAATACAATCCGTCATCCATGCAACTATAACAAGTAATTAACATGTAAAAGATGTCTAGGGAGTAGTGAAATCTAAGTAAACACATTTTCTCCATTTATTGCTCACAACCTTAGTATAATTTAGTTATTTTTATTTCTAGTATTTTATTTTGATTGCATCTTTAGTATTGGGTTAGTTGACTAGCAACTAATTCCGCCCAAATCCTTCAAACCCGAGATTTTCACTTGCTTTACAAAAAATATAAAAATACAAAAAGAATCATCTCTCACCTTTAGAACTAGTATTTAGGTTTTCTAATCCTAGCGACACTATTCCTAGCTGAACGATCAATCCCCCGGTACTTGTCACTATACTATACTACAACGATCAGGTACACTGCCTGGTGGGGGTTGTAAGCTTCTCAAGATCCCTTGAGAGGTAAAGCCTGGTGCGATTCCCACGTATCAAGGGACTTTTTGGAGTAAGTCCTTGAAACGAGTCCATGCTTCATATAGAGTTTCACCTTGACGTTGTTGGAACATCAAGATATCATTTCTAAGCTTGGTAGTTCTCCCCGGTGGGAAAAATAGAGCAAGGAAACGAGTGGTGAGATCATCCCATGAGGTGATGGATCCCGCGGGTAAACGTTCAAGCCATTGACAAGCTTGATCACGTAGAGAAAATTGGAATAGACGTAATCGGGTCGACTCTCTAGTTACAACATCAAGGTCTATGGAATCTACGATTTTAAGGAAATCCTTGAGATGTTGGTTAGGATCTTCAGAACGAAGTCCATGGAATGCACATCCGCTTTGCACCAACCGGATGGTGTCGGATCGCAAAGGGGACACATTGGCTCCTTGAGTGAGCTCAATACTGTTTCGATAGCCTTGGTGGCTAGGACGGGAATACTCTCCTAAAGTTCGGGGCCTAGGAGGTGGGTTTGCTAGTGGTGGGTTTTGTGGGTGGTTTTCTGGTGGTGGGTTGATGGGTTCAAAGAGGTTACCACCTTCCATGATGTCGGATGGTAAAGGTTACGAATAAAGGCACGAAGAAATAAGATAGACTAAAGAAGACCTAAAAATAAAAATAAAATCTTACTAGAAAGGAATCTAGCAAGTAGACCTAATAAAAAGAAATCCTAACCTAGACAATAACTATTCCCCGGCAGCGGCGCCAAAAACTTGATACGTGGGGATCGCACCCTTGCAACAGGTTTTACCTCTCAAGGGATCTCGAGAAGTTTACAACCCCCACCAGGCAGTGTACCTGATCGTTTTAGTATAGAATAGTGACAAGTACCGAGGGATTGATCGTTCAACTCAGGAATAGTGTCGCTAGGATTAGAAAGCCTACTAAACTAGGTCTAGAGGTGAGGGATGATTCTTTTTGTATTTTTATATTTTTATGAAAGCAATTTAAATCTCGGGTTTTGGAAGAGTGGGCGGAATTAGTTGCTAGCCAACTAACCCAATAAACTACTAATGCAATGAAAATAAAATAACAGAAATGAAAATAAAACTAAATATACTAATGTGGTGGAAACAACGATGAGGAAAGTTGTGTTTACTTAGGTTTCATTACTCCCTAGATATCTTTTACAGGTTGATACCTTGTTACAATTGCATGGATGACGGGTCATATTCCTTAATACTAGTCGTAGGGCCGTGTACACCATTCCCTAACTCTATAGGATCCTAGTTCACTCCTATGTCGAGCCGTTTGAAGCTCCTAACATGGGATCATTAGAATTCTCCTACGCATTAAATACAACCAAAAATCGTAGTACACCTCTGATCATGTTTCTTAAGACGTTCAAGCAAGTTACCAATTGAAGTCTGCCAGTTTTCTTAAGCCTAACATCGAATAAAATCATCCGTAACAACTATAAACAAACAATCAACCCATAATTAACATCTAGGTTTCACTACATCTAAGCAAACACAAGAGAAATCTAGCCTAGCATGTTAAATAGAAGACAAGTGTAAGATATAATCAAACAACACATAGACATATTGAATGATTTGAAAGAGTACTTATCTTTAATTGAACATGAAAGATTCAAGGGGTTGAAACCCTTGGAAATCTGATAAAATTCGGCCTAAGGTTTATTCCCTCAAAGTTGCACCCTAATGAATGAAATTTGGAAAACTATATATAGATTACACATCGTGACGGCGTCATGTGTTAAATCGTGATGCTGTCAACTCGCCACCATAATAAAATCGTATTGCCTAGATCTATTTGTGATGCCATCATGTGTAAAAATGCTCTGGGCCGTCAATAATGTTTGGAACCTGACGGCCTTGGGCGACGCCGTCAACTCCTATGTTTAAAAGCTTTCTAGATCGTCACGTGTATTTTCCACATCCACCTCTTTTGTAACTCTTGACGCCGTCATGTGGAGAGCCTTGACGCCGTCAGGTACTGTTCCCAGCAAGGAAAATTGAGACTTTGCCATTTTCTTCACTTTTATGCTCCAAAAATGTCCAAAATGCTTCCTTTTCCAGATTTCTCTCCAAAAGTACCTAAAATGACAACACGAACGATTTAGGGCAATATTTGATCAAATAATCTCGAATTCGGGCTTAAATGACCCCTTAAAAACGATTCACTTTTCGCCTCATCACTTATCACTAATCCTATACTTCTCTACTCCTCCACACTTACGCTTCTTCACAAACTTCAAACTAATCTAATCACCTATGTTTAGATGTAATTAACCAATATGCACACCTTATACACAAGTTAATGAATGATTTACAAATTATAATATACAAACAACTTAGATAGCAAGATGAAACTAAGTTGTAATACTTCTAGTCTTAATTGATAGAAGTATTCTTCTCTTTGCACTTGAATGGTTGAAGCTTGGATCACTTGGAAACAAAAGCTTAGGATTGTATGATCAAAGGATTTATTAGAAAGATTAGGAGAGATTTTGAAAGAAGGTTTTTGTGCAAAAAGGTGAGGAAAAATGCCAGATTTGAGCCAATATTTATAGGAAAAAAAATAATGTTCGGGACCGTGGCCGGTCCCCTTAATAATTAAGGGGGCCGCCTAGTATAATTAAGGTGGCCGCCCAAAAAAATTTTCCAGAACTTTTATCTTTTTGTGGGAAAGGTTTTTCCTGAAGAATATAGTCGTTTTTGGGTAGAAATTTGAATTCAAAATATTTATATAAATAAAAAACATTTTGTATAAGTTTAAAAATGTTTGTCACACTTTATAAAAAATGTAAGGTTTGTAAAAATAAAAAATCTAGTGATTTAGAACATGTTCCTTTGATCATAAAATACATTAGGCATTTTGTTTATTCATACCTTAAGTGATTGATTTGTTAAAATGAATATTTACTACTAAATACTTGTTTACGTCATAGTCTTTTAGTTTAACGAGTTTACATTTTGTGATTATCAAAATGTAGAGATATCGAGAAATATTAATAACGTTTTTAGGCATTATTTATATCAACAATCTCCCTATTTTTAATGATTATAAAACCTAAACTAATTAAATCAAAATTTAATTTTTAGACAAGTATTTAGTGAGTTTATATTCACTTCTCCCCCTTTTTGTAGAATCAAAAAGGTTACGACGACTAGCTTCATAAATGAAGTTAGATGGAATGAAAGCTCCCCTTTGATGTGTGCTCCCCCTAGTTCGAGGGCACCAAGGAATCGAGATATGGAATTCTTGCAAGAAAAATATTAGAGACGCAAGCATATATAGCAAAATATGGAAAACAACAAGCATGGCAAACAAATATGAAGGACACATAACAATATATTCATTAATTCAAAGTAATGAGTAAAAGATCTTAATTTTGCCAAAGAGAGCCATCGAACTGGCTTGCAACAAGAGGTTGGTTGATTTGTTTGAAAGTGAAAGTCATAAGCATATAGTATGCTTAGAATGGTTGATGATGGAGTGTTTGGAATGAAGTAGTTTAGTTAGGGTAAGGTTGTTGGATTAGTGGAGGCATATGTTTGGGTGCATGGATGTTGGAGAGTTTGGTGGTGGAGAGTTTGTAGCGGAAGAGGTTGATTGAGGTTTTGGATGTTGTTCAAGTGAGGGTATTGGATGTGATCTAGTGAGAAGATATTCAATCCAAGTGAAGTGTTCATTGAATGCAATGTTTTTAGGAGAAAGATGCAACAAGGTCAATTGTTGACATGTTTTTCAACTTGATTAAAGTTGTGGGGTGATGAAGGAGAGCTAGAGGAAATTTGTTCCTTGCATTGAGCAAGGTGTAAGGCAAGAAGAGCACAAAGCTCATGGGCTTCCTTGAGTTCTTCAATGAACTTCAAGTGTTCGGAGGAAGGTGATGATGGTGGAGTGTGGTTGTTATTAGGGATGGATGATTGAACATGCAACATAGGGATAACATGTGTGTTGGTAGGAGGTGGTGGTGATACTCTTGGTGGTGGAGATATTTGTGAGTTTGGGTAATCATGAATGGATGAGAATGAAGTTGTGGAAGAATAGGATGTTTCATGAGTGGAGGATGTTTTGGATGGTGGATTGGTATGTTGAACAAAATGTGAGGTGTTAGGAATGAGATTGGGATTGTTGTTTTGAGATTGAACATGCTTTTCATATGGCTTATGTGGGTGAGATGAAGGTGTATTTTTTGGTAACAAGGATGGATGTTTGGTTATTATTATGAGGTTTGTGAAAGGGTTCATTTGAGTGAACATGAGGTTTGTGCATCATGAAATATGGTTTGACCATCATGGGTTAAGTTGTAGTGGTGATGACACACTTTGTAGAGTGTATGGAATGGTTATATGGTTGAATCTTTTTGTGAGGGTGACTAGGTGGAGTTATTGGTGAAGATGGGAAATGAATATCAAGTGATGTGATTGGTGAGAGTGAAAGAGCGATGTTCATGGAAGGGATTTCTTTGTAGGAGGGTGTTATAGATGGTGCATTAGGTGCACTAGGAAATGAAATTTGAGGTTGAGGTGAGTAAAGGTTATGAGGTTTGAGTGTGTAAAGGTTTTGAGGTTTGAGTGTGTAAAGATTATGAGGTTTGAGTGTAATGTAGAAGGATATGGATGAGTAAAGGTTGTTGATATGTAATGTTGGTGGGAAGGAGAGTGAGGTGTTAAGTATGTAATGTTGAAGACATAGGAGGAATTTGGTGTTGAATGTTTGACAACATCATTTGGTTTGACGGGCTTTTAATGGAAGTTAAGCTTTCTTATCCAAACGGGTTTCTTGGTGGTTTTGGTTTAATGGGAGAGGACATGATGAGATGAGTGGAGATTCAGAGGAATGAGAGTGTTTATAATGCAGGATTGGTGGGATTAAGGATGTATAAACTTTGATAGAAGGTTTAGGATAAAATAGGTTTGTGAATTTTGGGAAGTGTAGGATGAAACAGACTAAAAAGTAAAAAAAGGAAACAACACCTTCGACCATCAGATGGCCGGTCCCCTTAATAATTAAGGGGGCCGCCTTATGATTTAAGGGGGCCGCCCATCTGGTGATTCCCAAATTGCCAGAAAAGGGTTTTTAGTATTGAATTGCAGAAAGGTTGTGTTTTTGTTTTCAAACAAGTCCAACTCTTTGAGGAAATTAAGCATATACTAATTATGTAGGCAATTATATAGCCAAAGCATGTTAACCAAAGAGACTAAGTAAACAAGCAATTTCATCTAGAAAGCAAACATACTCATTAAGCAAGTAAAATATAAGTGCTAGGAAACAATAAGCAACATCAAGTATTTCATAACTACATAACTAGAAGGATTAAGCCTAATGTGTATCAATGTGCAATAAGTGAGTAGTTATGATAGCATGGATTTCTAGACTTGTTACAAACAAAGTCTTAATAGACAAACCATGGTCCTCTTGATTTGATTTAGTTCACTTATAAGTGTCATTTATATAAATATAGATGACAAATATGAGATCACCATACATGATTTAAAGAGATGTTTTTAGCATTATTCAACAATGTTTGGAAGTAGGTTTTCACGTAGATGTGAGAGTTATTTGAATAAAATAGATTGGGTTTTACTTCAAAATGTGTTAATGAAATGTAAAGAAAATTTTCCCAATCTTTGGTTTTGATCAAAACAAAATTGTGGATATTGATAGTGAAAACATGTTATTGAAAAGTGGGATAGTCATTTGAAAAACTATTTTCCAAAATGTGAGGTTTTTGCATATTTTTAGAGATATTAGATTTTTGACAACAAATATCATTAATCATATATTTTAAAAGACGTTTATTAAAGATCTCATGCTCAAGAGGATTTGTTAAGCCTATTGTCATATGCTATCCCTTTCTACATAACCTATGATCTTAAGTGAGTGATGACGTAATTCTACATGTTTGATGCGAGGGTGTTGAATGGGTTATATCCTAACATCTATAGCTCCTTTGTTATTGCACACTTATCTAACTTAATGCCATAGTCTGCGAGAGCTTGTTTCATCCATAGTTTTCTTACGCAAGGGATCTAATCCTACTTCTATATTAACGATTAATCCACTTAACTCATTTCACTTCATCACCATGAGTTTGCTATTAGATGATATAGAAGATTTCCATTTTTTATTTTGTTCGACAATGAACAATTTCATTTTATTCCTAGGAAAGTCAACTAATGATGTTTATAGGTTATAAGTATATAAGCTATTATATATGTATATATGTATAAGAGTTACAAACAATATATATGTATAGCTAAGTATTAATCTAACTAATCATTTATCTAAGCATGCAAATTATAGCGATGAACTTAAAAGAGACGCGTACCTTTTAGTCTTCAATGGATTTTCTTCAAGCACTTCAAGTGACTATGTTGACTTATAGAAGTCATTTGTAGATGAGATTCCAACTTCTTCGAAGAATGACAACTTAGCCACTTGGTCCCCATTGTCTCATTGGTCCAAAGTTGTTTAGTACAAACATATTTAACATTTAGCTAGGATGCATGTATGGTGGTAATATTCCCCAAGGATTGTAACTTGCTTGATAATTCAACATTTGATGACTAGTATTATTGTAGTTTTGTCTATTTTGGTTTCTTCTAGGTTGAGGTGTTTTAGATCGAGTATGAGGATTATTTGGTTTTCTTGGTGGTGGAGTTTTAGATCTTTATTTAGGTTTAGAGGATCCTACTTCGGTCTTTAAAGATGGTTTATAAAAAGTTTTTACTTTTTCATCATTCGCAATGGGTATTTTTCTATCTTTTGTAAGTATATACTTAGATTTTGATTCTAATGATTTTTGTTTACTAGATTCACATTCAAACTTTATACTTTTATTTTCACTAGTTGAAACATTAGTTGAGGTAAATCCTAGACCGGTTTTATTTTCTGAAGTTTCTTGAACACTTATTATTTTCTTAAGAGGGTTACTACTATTTTTAAACTTGTCAAGTTTGAAAATTTCATCT
Organism: Artemisia argyi; assembly: GCA_030686995.1. NCBI lineage: Eukaryota > Viridiplantae > Streptophyta > Magnoliopsida > Asterales > Asteraceae > Artemisia > Artemisia argyi. Next base: position 353,431 of record JARVZY010010821.1, read on the forward strand.
TTAAGTTTTTTGTTTCATTTTTAACCTCTAAGCATGTTTTACATTCTATAAAAACTTCTTTTCCTTATTCCAAATGTTGTAGTTTAATTTTTAATTCGAGTACTTCATTTTTTAATAGATTATTAATATGTTTTAGTGACTTATTTTTAGCTATAACCTTTTGACCTAATTTGCATAACCTATTATATTCACTATCTAGGTCTTTTTCATCTAATGATAAATTTTCGTCACTGAAGTATTCGGTTTCGGAATGTACCTCACTTGATGTCTTGGCAATAAGACACTTCTCCTCTTTTGTGATTACTTTCTCATCGTCATCGCTATCACTCCAAGCTCCTCCAACAAATGCCTTTTGATTTTGATCTCTTGACATCATTGGACATTTTCCTATGAGATGATTTGGATCACCACATTTGAGGCACTTCCTTTCACTTTTGCCATTTTTGTCATCTTTATTTCTTTGGTATGCTTTCCTTTCATCATGCGGTTGTCTAACAAATCTTTCTCGCCTTTTGAATAATTTCTTGAAGTCTCTTACGGCTATCGCATATTCTTCGTCATCACTTTCGGAGGTTGAGCTATCATTGTTACTAGATTCCTTCCTATCTTTTAACGCAATTGACTTGCTTTGCTCTCTTTTTTCTTTGACCATCTCGGAGTCTTTCTTTATTATTGCTTCGTAGACTTTCAGGTTGCCAATCAACTCATCAAGTTGAAGAGTTGACAAGTTCTTCGATTCTTCAATCGCCGTAACTTTAGCTCGCCATTTTTTATGAAGAGCCCTATGAAATTTCCTAACAAAATTCTTACTAGAAAAATTCTCATCAAGTGATTTTAAACTTGTGATGATAATGTTAAACCTAGCAAAAGTATTATCTATTGATTCCTCCTCCGGAATCGTAAATTGTTCATATTGTTGAACAAGAAGATCTATTTTGTTATCTTTAACTTGACTATTACCTTAGTGAGTGATTAGTAAAGAATCCCAAATTTCTTTTGTGGTTTTACACATAAAAATTCTTAAATATTCTTTGTGTGGTAACGCATTATAAATAACCATTTTAGCCTCATTATTTTTTGCTAGTTTCTTTTTCAAATCATCATTTTGTTTTTCAAAAGATGCAATTTCATCCATTTTAGTTTCAAAATTATATTGAATAGGGGGAAAATCACCAAAGGTAATGACATGCCAAAGATCAAGATCTTTTGATTTCACATAAGTTTCTAATCTATTTTTCCAATAAACAAAACTATCACTTTCGAATAGTGGTGGTCTTTGCATAGATTGCCCTTCTAAATATTTTTCCGATTCCATAGAACGATTCAAGTTTTAAAATACAATATATTTTAAAAATCTTGTTTGACGTGGCTTTGGTACCAATTGTGGAAAACTAGAAGGGGGGGTTGAATAGTTTTACGTCTTTTTAATTTATTGTGAAAACCTTTGTTTACTTTTAAAAACTTAGATTCAATCTTTATGTGAATTCAACTCTTGAACAATATAAACAATTATATGTAAGTAAATAAAGACAACGCAATTAAACTAATGAAAGAAAAGAGATGGAAAGGCAAGCTCCCTTATGGCGGAGAAAACCTTACACAACTTTTGCTTACACCAATTAACGACACTAAGCTAAATGTCGAGTTCTAATCCTAGCTAGAACCAATCTCACGACTTAAATCACAACACAACTTCTTCACAACTTTATGCAACTTTACACAACTTCTCCTTCTTCCCAACTTCTATTTCTTAGCTTCTTCACAACTTCTTGCTCTTTACAACTTCGATGCTCCAATTGCTTCACTACTTCACAACTAGCTCTTCACAACTTTGAAGCTCCTATTACTTCACTACATCACAACTCCTATCTTTTCACTACTTATCACTAATCTTATACTTCTCTACTCTTCCACACTTACACTTCTTCACAAACTTCAAACTAATCTAATCACCTATGTTTAGATGTAACTAACCAATATGCACACCTTATACACAAGTTATTGAATGATTTACAAATTATAATATACAAACGACTTAGATAGCAAGATGAAACTAAGTTGTAATACTTCTAGTCTTCATTGATAGAAGCATTATTCTCTTTGCACTTGAATGGTTGAAGCTTGAATCACTTGGAAACAAAAACTTAGGATTGTATGATCAAAGGATTTATTAGAAAGATTATGAGAGATTTGGACAGAAGGTTTTTGTGTAAAAAGATGAGGAAAAATGCCAGATTTGAGCCAGTATTTATAGGAAAAAAAATGTTGATCGGAAGTGTTGCTGGTCCCCTTAATTAGGGGCCGGTCCCCTTAATAATTAAGGAGGCCGCCCAAAATTTTTTTCCAAAACTTTTATATTTTTGTGGGAAGGTTTTTCCTGAAGAATATTGCCGTTTTTTTGTAGAAATTTGAATTCAAAATATTTATTTTGAATAAAACATTTCTTTATAAATACAAAAACATTTTGTATAAGTTTAAAAATGTTTGTCCCACTTTATAAAAAATGTAAGGTTTATAAAAATAAAAAATCTAGTAATTTAGAAAATTTTCCTTTGATCATAAAATGCATTAGGCATTTTGTTTATTCATACCTTAAGTTATTAATTTATTAAAATGAATATTTACTACTAAATACTTGTTTACGACATAATCTTTTAGTTTAATGAGTTTACATTTTGTGATTATCAAAACGTAGAGATATCGAGAAATATTAATAACGTTTTTAGGCATTATTTATATCAACATTTTTAAGCCTGTTTCTTTATATAATTACATTGACTTCATTAGTCAAATAATTTTCTCACACCTTTGCGATGCACTCATTTTTAGTACACGATACCCCTAGTACACCCCTCAGAGCCTATCTTTTTCATTTCTAACTTTAATCCTTTTACTTAAAGGAAGATTTTGTTTACAATTCACCCCCAAATGTACACCCAAATCGCCTTAGCCTTCCTTGTATGCACTCACCTTTAGTGCATTATTGTTACTTGTTTAAACCTTTTGTTAATTGTCTAATTGATTACATGGTTTCTAAGTCGAGTCATATCTTGTACATATTGTTTTGGGACGATTGGGACTCATGGGTAAAGTACTATTGATATGGAGTAATGGGAAAGAATGTCAATTATTACCCCCATATGTGCGTAAATGTTTTAAAGTACTCCAAGTGTTTTGATTATCTTAATTCTAGTCATTTAGATTAGTTGCATGTAAACTATATAAAAGTTCAAGTGTAAGGGGAGAACCGAGCCCCCTTAAAGTATTATTTTGGATGGTAGGGCAAGAGTGTATGCCAAAAAAAAAAAAAAAAAAAAAAAAAAAAAAAAAAAAAAAAAAAAAATTGACTACCATCCTGTTTCCTTTTATGTTTATTTAAGTTTATGTTATTCTATGATTAGCCTAAGTTGAGTCGAGTCTTGGCTTAGCTACGCCGCATTGTACATGTAATTCACTAAGACAATTGACTTGCCACCAGTAAATATCCCTTTATCCAACAAACCGTGTTTTCCATATCCCTACACCTAACGTTATAACCCTTTAAAAAGACCTCTTTGATAGTTTTCGTAGGTGCTTACGCTAACTGGTGGAGGTTTTCGATCTTTTCCCAAGCCTATGATAATCTATTTGCTATGACAGGTAGTGAGTGATATTTTTCCATTTCCGTTAGTTATATTTAGCTTTATAACACCCGAGAGATGAGAGTATCCAAACACTATTTGTGAGGTGCTAGTGTATAATCTCCGTGCTTATTTTGATTAAGTTAGAACGATCATTTGTTGTAATTACTTTTATATTAATGTTAAATGACCCCTAGCTTGTATTTTGATTAGAATAAAAGCTCATTTGCTTGAGGACAAGCAAATCCCAAGTGTAAGGGTATTTGATAAGGAGAAATTTGTTACGCTTTTAAGGGGTCATTTAAGCCCTAAGTCGTGATAATGTGATCAATTATTACCCTAAATCATTTCTTTTGTCAATTTAGGTACTTTTGAGGAGAATTTTGGAAAAGGAAGCATTTTGGACGTTTTTGGAGCAAAAAGTGAAGAAAACGACAAAGTCAAGAATCCATGCTGGAATTTGCACCTGACGGCGTCATGATGTTCAAGGGGACGGCATCAGCTTATGTGACAAGAGGTGGATATTACATTTACACTTGACGGGCCAAAATACAATTTGAGGTTTAACACGTGACGACGTCACGTTCTACCAGGATTAGGCCGTCACGTATCACACTAAAGCGTGACGGCCCAGAAGAAATAAAGAGAGACGGCGTCAAGAAGTTGGATTGGGCAACAAGAAAACCTAGCCGCGGCGAGATGACGGCGTCATCCATCAAAAGGTGATGTCGTCACCCATGTAAATCTATATATAGTTTTCGATTTTTCATTAATTAAAGAGGACTTTGGAGAGGACTTTTGGTAGGGAACTTTAGGGTACGAACCCTAGTCGACTTTTGCAGCTATTTTAGGGTTTCAAACCCACTTTTCTTCCATGTTCAATTGAAAATAAGTTATGCTTTAATCATTCAATATGTTTATGTGTTGTTTGATTATATCATATGCTTTTCTTTTCTTTAACATGTTAGCCTAGGTTTGCTTGTGTTTGCTTAGATCTGATGAAACCTAGTTATTGATTATTGGTTGTTGGTTTGTCATTGATTGTTGTGGTGATTGATTTTAGCGTTAGGCTTAAGAAAACTGGCTAATCTCCTATACGGTAACTTGCTTGAATGTCTTAAGAAACGTAATCGGATGTGTACTACGGTTTTATTGGTTATATTTAATGCATAAGTAACTATTAATGAGGCCATGATAGGATACTAAACGTGTCGTCATAGGAAGAGATAGAAGCTTATAGAGTTGGGGAAGATCGTACACGGCCCCACGAATGGTATTAAAGAATGCAACTCTTCACCTATGCAATTGTGAGAAACCAATTAATCAATAAAAGATAACTAGGGAGTAGTGAAATCTAAGTAAACACGTTTTTCTCATACTAGAAGTTCTCACTATTTTATTTTCTTGTTATTTTATTTTATTTGTTTAAGTAGTTAATTGGGTTAGTTGACTAGCAACTAATTCCGCCCACTCTTCCAAAAACCGAGATTTTTACTTGTTTTCTATAAAATATAAAAATACAAAAATAATCATCCCTCACCTCTAGACCTAGTTAGATTAATTTCAATCCTAACGAACACTATTCCTTGTGGAGAACGATCAATCCCCTGGTACTTGCCACTTCACTATACTACATCGGTCAGGTACATTGCCTGGTGGGGATTGTAAGCTTCTCAAGATCCCTTGAGAAGTAAAACTTTTGTGTAGACCACAATCCAGCACATCACTTTACATCACCACAACCTTCTTTAGACACACTAGAAGACCTACCAGCAAGATCAACCAATCTACCATCCTTATCATCATTTGAATTCATTGAGTGCATTACTCAAAAAGCCCTTTGTCCAACATTCATACCAAATCAAATGCACATTGAACAAACTCAACCATACCTTCCCACCTATGAGGACTTAGATAATTCATTAGGGCTAGAACCTACACTATCAAATGAGCATGATGCTCCTGGTCATTTTTATCAATTTCCATTAGGTATAAGTAGTACTACATTCACAACTTATCAAAGTATTGGTAATACTTTGTCGTTGAACTTCTGCATAGAATCTAGTTAAACCTTAATTCAACATCTTAACAACATAAGTTATAATGCAATCTCAAAGCCAACCTCATGCACCCCGTGCAACAATGACTCTTGAGGAGTATACATAAGAAACGCGAGTTAATTCATCTTGTCATCATCTAGTATAATCTTGAGACCAAGTATATTTAGGATAGCACTATCTGATTCAAACACTTTGGCTTCATACCTTCATCTAGAAAAACATGATGTTTTGGAAAAACATTATGCACAAGTACTCATGAGTTTTCATCTTGTTAAAAGGATAATGTATATCCTATGCATCACTCTTTCCTTAACACATGAACGATTGTGTTACAAGAGATTTCATTATACCTCATCGGGTAAATAAACTTCTGCAAGTTCTATGAACTAGAGCTTCCTCATCATCTTGTCATTCTTGTTTTCATAAGCATGATGACTTTATTCCATGTAATAATCTTACTTATTAAAAGACACTTTATATGTCTATTTCCTTTCAAGCGTTCATCATAACCAAACCTTGCTCATAACCTAGTTCAAACCCTATGCATATTCTACTCATCTCTAAGAGCCTACACAAGATCTATTGAAGTTGGTAATTTCACTTAGATTCATGTTCCAAAGAGCTTTCTTGAGAACGTTCTTAACATATTCCATTATCACACACAAACACATCTCTTGGTCTTGGATGACCAAATCACTTGCTTAACACATACTTAAAATCAACATAAAAGATGTCTCCCTTTAGATCATTCAACCGTAGATTCCAAACACAAAGATTAAAATATCTTGCATTACACATACATGTATCGATTACATGTTATTTGTTTGATATGATTGGGCATCTTAACATAACCATGATAACTATTTGATTGATTCATGTGTAAACCTTGGTTATATCTTTATGATGCTTGGATGCTTATATGTTTCGTGTTACTAAATATTAACATGATTTGTATGATATTTTCATTCTTTATTTATATGATGTTTTGCATGAGTAACATGTTACTTGTTAACTCATGATATGTCATTTTGATACATGATGTTTTTATATGATATTTATATATTTGAAAGCTTGTGTATTTTGCTGTCATGCCTAGGATGGTCTATATAATACATGCTCCAAAATTTTATGATTTAAACATGGGTTGCATAAATTTTTCGTCTTGTTTCTTTCGTGACTTTGTCATACTATTTGTTCACTACGTGTGCACTTATAATTTGTCGAAGTACTTTTGGTATGATAAACATTTAGAAATCGTTTTATCATACAAATTAATCACATAGATCATTATATGCTTAAGTGTCTAAGCTTAACAACAAAACAATTTTACAAGGAAAGTATTTCGTATTATGTCACGCTCTTGCTTGATATGATTGTTTATGTTGATGCTATCTTGCCATGTGGTAACTTTATGTCTTTTAGTCGAATGTGCTGTCTGAATAAGATAATATCTTTAGATTTTTATCTTGTTGACATCTTTTGTCACTAAAAAATTTGTTTTAATGGATTGAGAACTAATCATTTGTCATCTCACTTCGTTCTAGCTTTTATATGCTCATCTCGCATAACTGTAATCCCTTTATTACTACGTAGATTAGTAATATGTTTTATGGAACCCCTACACTTGCATATAGTTTTAAAGCTAATAGGATTGAGTCTTAGAGATTTGAAATTTGTGTTTGGGTATCTTTCAATCGACCTCTTTCCAAATCGTATTATCGCTTCCGCTTTCCAAAAGTCATCTCCATCACTATTTTGTTATAACAATACTCTAATCCTTTCCACCTCCTATGAGAAAACCACATGCCTTGTCATGCGATCATCTCGCATTGATAGAGAAGAGCTACATGACTTCAAGGATGAAGTTCTTTGTATGATAACCAACATCCGCAAAAACATTACTAAGCTCATCGCTTTCATTGACCTTCAACCTCCAAAACACTTTATCGTCATTCTTTATATGATGCATTACACAATATGTTGGATGTCCACCGATTAAGGCGGAGAGAAATTCATTCACATATTTGTATTTTGTCAAAATATATTTAAAGAACATCTACTCATGTTTCTTACACCCTAAAATACCAACATGTAGGTTCACACCATCTAGTTATAATCAGTTCACTAAATCACAAGTGTTTCAACCCTTATTAACCATACATCACAGTTCTGTAACCAAAACCTCATCAAGTGAAAAACACATCATGTGTTTGACAAAACTCTTAAACAAGAACCATTAAATCTCTTTAGACTTTGACTAGAATTAGTGAAACCAAATATGTAGATAGACCTTTGCTTGAACCCTCTCACAACTAACGAGCCTAAGATTTTCTTTTTAACCTGAATCTCTACACTTCATTGTCTAGAACACCATTGACTCCTCCCAAACCAACCAGTCAACCAGGTATGGTCAATAAGTCAATGAGGGAGTAGGAGGAGTGATCAATTTATGATCCGGTGTAAGCACATTGTGTTCCCGGGTCGTTATGTTCCGACGAGATTGAAATTGTATTTTGGAAAACGTTTGAGGGATTCAGTGATTGGGAAAGTAACCAGATAATGATTTGGATTGATTATACTACTGGAAATGATATAAATTAACAGTATTAACAATTACTGAAAACAGATACGTAATTAAGTCTGAAACGTAAATCAAAATAAAACGTAATTGCGTAGAGGGGTTGAAATGACTTTTTTGAAAACTTTATATTAAAAGAAAATTTTATAAAAAAGAAAATTATTTTTTTGATTATTTTATTATTTAATATTAATTAAAAACTATTTAATAATTAATTTAAACTAATTTAAATTAAGGAAAATACTAAAATGATTTAGAAAATTATGAAAATTTTTATAAAACTAACTAACTATTACAGGAATCCTAAACAATTATAAAAATTTTATAAAAATTATAACTAAGCTATTTTAATAATTATTTACATATTTAATAATTAAAACCTAATTAAACTAATTTAATTATAAAAATACTAAATAAGCAGAAAGGAAATTTATTTACATATTTAATAATTAAAACCTAGGAAAATATAAAAATGTACTATTGCTTATAAATAAGCAGAAAGGAAATTTATTTTTGATTTTTTAATTAAAACTAATTAAACTTAAATTAATTATTATAATTACTAAATCTAATCAGATAATTATGAACATTTTTACACAACTATTTTAATATATTAGGAACTTAAGAAAAATATAAAATTGAAAATTGCTTTTTGAAAAAGCAGAATGGCTTAAATAGAAGCTATCACTTATTTTATTTTTGGTTTTTCTTGTTTTTCTTTTTACCAAACTATTTTAATACTGAAAATAATTAACTTTTACAAAAACAAGATTATTGAAGCTCAAAAATAAGCTGTGTGCAAGCTTAATGGCTTGACAGATTGCTTATTAGCATGAAAATGAGATTTTTAAGCTTTAAAAAAGCTTCTAACAAGCTACTAGCTACACACCAAGGGATCAAATAAGCTAAACTAAGTAAAAAGGAACTTGGAATAAGCAGGAGCACTGAAAAAGCACAAGGAATAAGTTAGAAACAAGAATAAGCAAATCCAAGAACCTTACTACAAACAAGCAGGCCACACAGGCAACTTTCAGGGCTATGTGGGGCCCACTAAACAAACTCAGGGGTCTAAAATGAACCTAGAACCAATAAGCCAGCTAGAAGAGCTTTCCAAAAAGCCAAGGAGTCTGGTCTGAGGTTCACTAATAAGCTCACAATGAGCTTGTGAAAGTAGCTAACTTACACTGATGAATCAGTGTAAGGAGTTTGGTGAGTCAACATAAATGGACCAAAATAAGCATGTAAATAAGCATTAGGATGAAAAGTAAGCACTTTCATAGTGAGATGGTACTGTGGTGTTTCCAAAACACCTAAAATGTTGGGGGTCGATTACACGGTAAGGTGGTTAAACCTTCGTTCTTTGTGTATGAGATATGTTTGTGTGAATATGATTAAGTATGCGGAATCTACTTAACCACACTTAGAAGATTTATGTTTATTGTTATGAAAATGGAATAGTTAACACCAAACGATTCAATATTATTCAAAAGAAAATAATACGAGTGATCTTTAGCTTATCACTAGGGTTACAAAGACCTTGAATCTTATGTTTGTTCTTTCTATTGTCTGTGTATGAGAGTTGTGTATGGCGTTGTCTCTTTATCTACATATCTAAGATTTTCCTTTTATAGTACAAGGAAAATATCTTTTACAAATTACATGACTCAACAAATAACTAGCTTATGACTAATCACTATTCTAGCTTAGTCATACAAGATACATCATGTATCTAGAATAAACAACTCACTTGGAGTGTTCAATTTGATGACTAGAATTAAGATATTATCTTTTTATGCAAGTGTTGAATAAGTCATTCTTATCTATATAGCTGTTTGTTATGAGTCATAGCTGCACAGTCATAGCAGCAGCAGAATCAAGCAGCAGTATGATTCAGCAGCAGAATCAAGCAGCAGTATGATTCAGCAGTAGAATCAGCAGCAGAATCATCAGCAGTAGTCTTCAGCAGTAGAATCATACTTGTCGTATTTCCATTAAACCTTTATGCTGAATCTTCTGATTCTTGTGTTTATTTAATTCCTAACATAAAAGCTCTCAGTAGGCTTCACAAATGAACACTACAGAGGCCTTAGAAATTGAGCTTACGAGTTACACTCCCCTGGTGCAGGGGAGGTCTATGTGAAGCAGGCCAAAAGCAAGGACTAAATAAGCAGTTAAAAAAATATTAAAAATAAGCAAAAAAAAATATGTCTATAAAGATGAGCTTCTAAATTCTATAATCCCAAAAGCTTACAAGCTAACACTTAACACTAAGATCATGAAAATTCTCTCCAAAATTGGTAAACTGAAAAAACTATGAAATTTGACTTTTATTGATTTTATGAACTAATTGACTTTTTTGAGTTTCTACTTAATCATAATGATTGATTATGTTATAATAAGGTAAAGTGAACCTAAATTAAGCAATCTTAACCACTACTAAACTGTATGACAGATTATGGTACCCAAAATCCTATCAGTTAATGAGATTCAATTACTTTTTGACTTTTTAACTAATAGCTACTGATTTTTATGACATAACTAAGCTATTATGACCTAATGTACTATGTCTAAGCACGAAACAACAACAACAATCAACAAGAACACATGATTACATGCAGATCCAAACACTCCTTAAGGTATTGTCTGTTTTAAGTTTTCAAAGGAAATCAAATGTTTTTGGAGCAAACTTGAGCAAATTAGTTTGAGACAGGTTTATGAACACATAATAAGCCAGTTTCAATCACCAATAAGTAGTACACAATCAGCAAATAACAATGAGCAGTTTGAAATGCTAAATGGACAGGTTAAGGCTAAAATCTCATCTAGTGAATTCTGAGCTATAAACTAAACATATAAAGCAGTAAAAAGCATAGATAGGGTAATCTAAACTATTAATGAGCAATAAATAAGCAGTTTGCAAAATAAGCTAAAATAGGAAAAATGGAATTACTTGGATTGAGGATCACAGCTAGAATTAGAATGCACAATAAAACTTTTATCAAAGCTAATAAGCTACAATGAACTTAATAAGCCAAGTCCAAACTGCTTATCCCACCAGGTTGACTTTCGTTGACTTTCTCTCTTTTTGAGCTTAGCTTCTTTACTGTGGAACCAAATTGCTAAAGAGTCTCCCATTAAACTATGAGGAAGCTTATGTGAGCTTTTCAAACTATCTTAACTGCTTTTAAATGGAGTTTTGAGAACGAACCAGAATGGAACATGAAATTTTGACTTTTCATTAAATTTGAATACTTGAGTACAAACTGAGAATCTGAGTACAAGAAAGCTTTTAATGACTTAATAACTTATAGTTAACTGAGCTTGAAAGATGAAATTACATTTAACTAAATTCTAATTTTTTTACTTAACTACTCTACTACTACATTAACTAACTGCCCTTCTCTTCTCCTTCTTCCTTCTCTTTTATAGACTTTTAGGGTTCATCTCACTCCTCTGCAAATTTCCCATCAAAAATAGTAGCCATTGGATCATTAAGATTCATCCTAGCCCTTGAATTGGATTTGGCGGGAAGATTGGATAAGTGCAATTGGTCTCTGATAACGTATAAGGGAGAGGATAAGGGTAGGGTAGGTGTGGTGGAGATGATAGGTGGGTGGTGGAGGCCAAGTGGGGGTGGCAGAAACCAGGTGGTATTGGTTTTGGAGTGTGTGTGAGGGAGATGGTGGTTTGGGAGGGAAGGTGGTTTTGTTTGACCCTGCCTTTGAACAGGTTTTATTAAAAAAGGAAATGGGCTTTTGAGGTTGGGCTTGGGAAAGGGAGTGGATCAGGCTTTAGGTTTAGGTTGTGGATTGGATTTGGTTAAAATTAATAATGGGATTCGTTTAGTTTTGTTCATAAATCACAAGGACCAATTTTGTAAATAGCTGAAAATTGAGGGGCCTGTGACTTTTCCATAGTATCCTAAGGACCAATCTTGCCATCTTTAAATAATACAAGGGCCATAATTTGATATTTTCCATATTTGAAATTCCCAGGGACCAAATAAGTCAAATCTTGAAAGTTCACGGACCAAACTTGTAATATCTTCAAATCTTTAATCCAAGGATGAATTTTTGCTACTTTGTGATTTTCAAGGGTCCTTTGTTGTTCAGTTTCCAAATTTGAACTTCCAAGGACCAAATCTACCAAATTTGAAACTTGAAGGACCAATCTTGTAAATTCTTCAAACTTTTCACCCATGGACTAATTGTGAAAATTTTTGAATTCCTAAGGACCATTGTTGACTTTTTCTTCCAAAATCCAATGTTCAGGGGCCATTTCTGTCAATTTCCAAACTTGAGAGACCATTTCTGCCAATTTTGCAAACTTTTGCTCCAAGGACTATATTTGGCATTTTGTGATTCCACAAGGTGTGTTTTGATAATCTGAGCTCAAAAGTGGTAATTTGTTTCCCTGGCTCTGGCTTTTGACACGTTTTCCAAACTCGTGCTCGTTTTTGTCATTTTTGGCCTGATTTATGCCAATTTCTGAAATATCCGTTCATGCACGATCACAAACATAAAAACACAATATCTTTGGCATTTATGGTTAGTTTGTGTCTGTTTTGTTCTTAATTTGGCCAGAAAATGTGTGTGAATAAGCACACACCAACCATCATAGGATCTCATCCTTTTTCTTCCTTGAAATATATCAGACACGTCATTGTTAGTGCAAACGATATATTAATCAAAACCGTCATTCCCAACACTTTCTCAACACGTTGGTTTATCCAACTATCTCCCATCATATGATGTTATTCTCATCCTCATATAGGTATTTAGTATTTTCTTTTCATATGGAATGTTTTACTCCTAGGTGCTTATTGTCTTCACATCCTTTCAATTCCATTCAAGCATAAATTATGGCAAGATAAATCATCTTTGGTAGATGATAAAGTCATATTCGTTGTTTATCCCTCAAGTTGTGAATTTCAAAAAAGGATTGCATGAGTCCATATGCTCAATCTTTATATTCGTTATAGCATTTGCTATACATACGAGTTTCTAATTCTTTAAATAGTTGTCTACGTTATCACCACCACCTTCTGTCATCACTTTCACTAATCATCTACCGAGTTATCACCACATGAATCCTTCTAGTAAATCAACACCAACACTAGCACCACTCACTTAACTCTTAATATTTCTACTTCACTTCATATCTTCCTTCTAGGCATTATCTTGTAGGATTTTATCATATTATATTCGCATTTTCTTATGTCTGTATTTCTTATTAGAAGAATACACCTCATGAGATCTTTGTTTTCATGGTTCTTTTCTTTGAGTCACGAATATCATTTATATATCGCATATATATATATATATATATATATATATATATATATATATATATATATATATATATATATATATATATATAGGGAGACTTTCTTACGAGAACCATCTTATCTGCGAGAACTGAGAGAACCACCAAAAACATGCATGCACGCCTTTTAAAATACATGCAAATCATCAATAATCGTAAGTATTCACCTATGTTCTTCAATATCATCATGAACTCATCCTCTTTTTTCAGAAAAACCTTACACACGGCCACAATATTATCGTTGCACGTCTTATAAGAACATACATGCACACCTTCAAAGAAAAATTTTGTATTTCTAATTTCTTATCAAATTCTTTAGAACAACCATGTTTTTTTTTAAAACATATGTGTTGTTTTTAGAACATATGTGCAAAAATATAATTATTGAAGGCGTGCATATATGTTTTTAGTGGTTCTCTCAGTTTTCGCTGATAAGATTGTTCTCGCAAGAAAAGTTTTTTTTCCAAAAATTTTTTTTTTCGAAAAAAAAAATTCCGAATTTTTTTTCTGAAAAAGATTTTTTCGAAAATTTTTTTCCGAATTTTTTTTTTTCTGAAATTTTTTTTTCGTGACATGTGAAAAAAATTTGGAAATTTTCAAAAAAAAAAAAAATTGTCACGTGTGAAAAAAAAATTCGTCACATATGAAAAAAAAAATCGTCGCATATAAATTTTTTTTTCGTCACATGTAAAAAAAAATTCCGTCACATTTGAAAAAAAAATTTCGTCACATGTGAAAAAAAATTTGAAAATTTTCACGAAATTTTTTTTGTCACGTGTGAAAAAAAAATTCGTCACATGTGAAGAAAAAAAAATCCGTCACATGTGAAAAAAAAATTTCGTCACATGTGAAAAAAAAATTTGGAAATTTTCACGAAATTTTTTGTCACGTGTGAAAAAAAATTCGTCACATGTGAAAAAAAAATTTCGTCGCATGTATAATTTTTTTTTTGTCACATGTGAAAAAAAATTTCGTCACATGTGAAAAAAAAATTTCAAAAATTTTTTGAAAATTTTTCAAAAAAAAAATTCGAAAATTTTTTGAAAACTTTTCAAAAAAAATTTCAAAAATTTTTTGAAATTTTTTCGAAATTTTTTTGAAATTTTTTTGAAATTTTTCAAAAAAAATAGTTAGCTAATAATAGCCATTAGATCAAAGTTTAAGGAGGATAAAATGAGTGGTTAGGATTAGTTCTCGCGTTCTCATGTTGCATCGTCTATACACTTAGTTGTATATGACATACTTGTCTTATGACAAAACTTCTATTATACTAATATTTGTTTTGTAGGTTCGTATTTACGCCCTAAAGCAAGGGGGCTTCTGCTTATAGAATGCATAGTATACACACTTTGCTATATATAACATACTCATTATAGGACTTATACTGTCTTCCACTAATCTTTATTTTGTAGTATTCTTCATCCTTGCATCATATACGTTGGTACCCTAGCAACGAGGAGTATTGATCAAGGGGGAGCTAATCATGCACTAACCTTTGCTTTTCTAGCTTTCTTATTTCTTGTATCATATACGTTGGTACCCCAGCAACGGGGAGTATTGATCAAGGGGGAGCTACAATCATGAGGGCGTATGCACGCATTCATCTTTATTCTCATTCTTCGACACACTTTTATGTTTCAACATAAAAAAGGAGATAAGTAAACATAGCCCAACATAGCTTACCCACATATATAGTTGGCTATATGCATTTCATTCATCATGCATTTCTTATATTTTTTTTATTGCACTACACTAACCTTGATGTAGGTTAAGGATCTAGAGTTAATTCATGGATCCGCTAACAACCTAAAGGACGCAACAACCATTGGAAATTGGAGTAGAGAACTTAACTTCACTAGGGATGATGCAAGCTCGCCATTTCGGGGAGAAATGAAGTTAACTCCAAGGACACACCCTTTTTGTTTCGACAAAATGGGGAGAAGGGTGTAAACGGAGAAGGTAATACGAACGCAAGTAACTTTTTACA